>CM060125.1:4668400-5220900 GCA_030522415.1 Channallabes apus | reverse complement strand
CTTTCTGTGCTGTGCTGCACACATACCTGCCAGCTCATATCCCTTACCAGGAGCTCAACAGCCAGGACAAGGTGTGGCCTCACACACACACACACACACACACACAGAGTTCCCTTTTTTGCTGTTTTTAGTAAATGTGTTTTTTTTGTTTTGTTTGTTTTGTTTTTTTCAGAGGAGAAATTTCACGTTGGCCTTCCAGGCAGCAGAAAGCGTGGGCATTAAATCCACACTCGTGAGTTCACCGTCACCATCAGTTCTTCGTATTTTTCCTCAATAAGTTTACATTCCTTAATTTTTCTTTAATAAAACATAGTTTTGCCATATACATTTTTTTTTTTACATCTTTCTTCTACTCATTAGAGTTTACAAATGATGTTGAATACTGAAGATCTTAAATATGATCATTTTAACTATTTGTATTATGTACATTTTCTACATATGGAACAACCTCTCACTCTCCATATGTTTGTGATTTTAGTTTTGAAGAAGGTGTTCTCCCTAAATGTTATGCAATTTTTATTTATTTATAATTCATTCATTTATTTTCATCATCCATCATTGTCCGTCCACTGTCGATAACTAATTTTCATTGGCAATATTTTTTCACTCATTCTGATTAAAGATCGGGTTTAGATGCGAGTGGCGCAGTGGTAAAGTGCTGGCCCTATCATCCGGAGATCGTGAGTTCGATTCCCGGGTGATGCTGTAACCTCTCGCAGCCGGAGGTCTAGAGAGAGCTGATTGGCCGAGCTCTCTCAGAGGGGAGGGATGAGAGCTACTTGGTGCTCCCACATTAAACATGGCTCTACAGCCAATCAGGGGCGTCTGTAAGGTCACGCAAGCGGAAGGAGCGGATAGCCGAGTGTGTTATGCCGCCCCCAACGGTGAGCAGCCCGAAAAGATGCATTCAGCTGATGTCATGTGGTTCGGAGGAAACACATGATGGTCTTCGACTGAGTGGTAGTAGCTTAATGTGGAAGCCCCCTAGTGACGGGGAGGAATTGGACATGAGTAAATTAGGGAGAAAATCTGGGGGAAATGGAAAGAATAAATAAAGTGGCTAATCTGTCAGAAATATAATAAAAGAAGAAGAAATAATTATCCAACTTTGAGGTTAGGTCAGGCTTCCTGTCCTTTCTGATAAATCCCACCTTATGACTATGACTCCTCTGTGAAAGGATCGATGCTTTACTACATCTGAAATAGTGAGCCAATCAGTGCTCCGTTCTCAACCAGAGACCCAGTGAATGAAAGTAAACACGGGTGGGAGTGAGTTCTTCTCTCAGTTTACTGATCAAAATTAGAAGCAATTTTTTTTTCTTCTAGAAACATCATATTACCTAATGTTACCCCCACATGGGGCAATCATGTGCAGAACGAAAATATTTATTCCAGCAAGAGCGAAACTATCAGATTGAGTGTTTACATGGCTAATATTTACCCCTCTCGGTCCAACCGAACATTCATTCCGATCAGGCCGGATCACGTCAGACTGTTCTGACTGCAGTGTTCTCATGATGCATTTGTATTCCGATTGGGATATTTTTTCTAGGGTTTATTTATTTATTTGGGGACGATGCCACAGAAAACTAATTGTACTTCTATTACTTTCGACTGTTCCCTTTCAGGGGTCGCCACAGCGAATCATCTGCCTCCAACTAACCCTATCCTCTGCATCCTTTTCTCTCTCACTACATCCATAAATCTCCTCTTTGGTCTTCCTCCTGACCTCCTGCCTGGCAGTTCCAACCTCAGCATCCTTCTACCGATATATTCACACTCTCTCCTCTGTACATGTCCAAACCAACTCAATCTGGCCTCTCTGACTTTATCTCCAAAACATCTCACATGGGTTGTCCCTCTGATTAATTTATTCTTGATCCTATCCATCCTTGTCACTCCCAAAGAGAACCTCAACATCTTCACCTCTGACCCCTCTCTATTCTTCAGTGCCACTGTCTCTAAGCTGCTGTCTCTAATTGCTAGTATCACCACTGTCTAGAACACCATTCCTTTCATTCTCGTTGATGCTCTTTTATGACATAACATACCTGACACTTTTCTCCAGCCATTCCAACCTGCCTGCACATGCCTCTTCACCTCCTTTCCCTCTCCGTTGCTCTGGAATGTTGACCCCAAGTACTTCAAGTCTTGCACCTTCTTTACCTCTGCTCCATGTACCTTCACTATTCCACTTGGTTCCTTCTCATTCACACACACATGTATTCTGTTTTGCTGCAGCTAACCTTCCTTCCTTTGCTTTCCAGAGCGTACCTCCTCTCTAGATTTTCCTCCACCGTACATGATGTCGTGTAAAATAGTCACACCATTGGAGTTTAAAAGTTCCTTGCTCTGACTCCAACCGCAGCCCTGCCCTAACCCTGCTCTAGCCCACAGCTAAATCTTTTCAAACCTCACTCCTACCCCCACTCATTACACAAATTTTTGTAACTCTTCATAGAAATTCCTGTTAGACCATGCTTGCAGAAACATTTTTTGTTTAAATAATTTACTGTACTATAGTAAGAAGTAGCTCAATGGTTAAAGGATTTGACTGCTGATCAGAAGGTCCCAGGTTCAAACCCAACTACCATTTGCAACTGTTGGCACCTTGAGCAAGAACCTTAAACCTCAACTTTTTAGATGTATAATGAGATAAAATAGTAAGTCGCTCTGGATAAAGTTGTCTGCCAAATGCTGTACCTCTAGTTAATATACTGCACATCTGCATTAATTCTCTTTCTTTCTGTTTCCCCCCTCTCAGGACATCAGTGAGATGGTCCACACGGAGAGACCTGATTGGCAGAGTGTGATGACGTACGTCACCTCCATCTATAAATATTTCGAAACCTGACTCAGAACCCCACTAAAGTGCTAAAGTTCTATGTTACACAGACACCTTGTCACACTTGAGCTGAAAGGACTTCTTTTCAGTCACAGCTATGCAGGTCTCCTCGTTATGTCACTCATTATAAGCTACTCTTTAATCGGGCAGCGCAGTGTAGCTTCTTTATTTAATGGCTGGCCATAACTATAATGCAGTTGCTATTATAATTATAATCACTCGTAATGTGTGCCGGTTAAATGCCTAACAGCGGAGTGGTATTTTAACGAGCCTCACACCTTCTCAGTCTCAGCTTTTGTGTGTTAATGTGAAGGAGTTTCAGGCGAGACGAACTGAAAAGAATGAAACTCCGAGCTGGTTTATGCTTTTATTTAAGCTCCACTGATGATCACTCTCTCACTTGGTGCCTAAGAAGTGCTGAATGCATTGTTATGGAGATGACCAGGCCAAGTTCTCCAGCATGTTCCTCTTGGGACTGCTTAAAAAAAGCACATGATAGGATTGTATGCTGAAGTAAAATGTGAATTTGCTCCACACTTGTGTAGAAGATTTCTAAGCTCAGATATCTGCTGGCGCTGATGTTGTCGCTGCACTGCGTTAAATACTGTATTATAAGGAAATTATTTCTAACCAATTTGTGTTTTGTCGTATTAGAAATCTTTTAATTATGTGATTTATTGCCTTTACCACCCACATATTTTTTACTGTATATGAAAGAATTAAGTGCATTAAAAAAAAATCCTGACATGTTGCATAACTTAAATACATAAAGAGGCACAATCCGTACTTTATTCATTAAGAGAGTGCCTTGGGTGAAAGTGTTTGCGGTTTGTTTTTGTCCCCCCCCCTCTCAAAGCTGCTGTCATGTTAAAACGTCATCCCGTTTCTTCATGAATTCTCTTTTATGATCAGCTGCTGTCTAGACCATCATCATCATCATCATCATAATCAATTTGGCCAGTTGAACAGCTGCTGAAAAATAAGGTCATATAAAATGTTTTATTTTTTACAGTGATTTGTAATCATTCAAAAAGTCATGTCTGTTAGGTTTTCACAGATTTCTTCGTCAGAATTTTTATATCTTGCAGTGGATGATGTTTAGGTTGCATTGTGTGTGTGTATACAGGCATGTGTGTGTATATATAAAATTTTTTTAACTCCATTCACTCATCCTTTCTTCTAAGTATTCACTTGACCAAGTTTTATTCATTTCAAAAGAATGGATGACGTTGGCTGTATTATTTTATTTGTCATCAACACCAGTTACAGAATTTCTATGTGAACAACTTTTTTTTTTTTTTTAACATTCCTGGAAGTTTGAGTCTAATACCAATAAATCATTAGTCTGACCATCAGTGGCTCCATTGTTAATGGTCCTGAATGACAGCAGGGTTATACCAACCCATGTAACCAAACACACACACACACACACACACACACACACACACACACAAAGCACAAATGTCCAGCAGGTTCACATTAACTAGTGTGTGGGTGAAACCAAGGACACACACAAGTAAAACATGAGGTCATGCCCCATGAGTGAGTGATGTTTTCATGCAGAAGCATATTTAAATTAGACCTGAATGCTAAAATCATATTAAAAGCTGAACTAAAGTGACGTCAAAGGTTTTATTTAATAAGGAAGCCATATTTTCCGTGTGTTGGTCTCAGTGGGCGCTGTGCTGACACCAACTTCCTATTTACTTGCATTCCTTTTTAAATCAACAGTCACACTAACACAAATGAATGATCATAATTTGGTTTAATTGTTTTAGCTGCACTGAAATATAATCACTATTATTTAAACCAGCACAGATGGACATTTTTACTATTTGATTCATTTGTTTTTACCCAAGATGGCACAGTGGCTTAGCACAGCCTCCAAGCACCTCCAAGACTGGACGGTCAAATCTTGTCTGTGGCCCATAGTATATGTGTATGTGTGCATTTGTGCCCTGTGATGGAGTTGGCACTCCTTCCAGGGGTTTCCTGGTTTACTTTGAAAATTGTGCCCTTAGTCCCTCTAGTACCCTCACAACCCTATAATGAATAATATAGACAAAGTGGCTTGCTAGATGTTTTGTACCTAAAGTGCCTTGGGGATACATATTCCTGTAAAGGTCCATATAGCAAAATAAGTATCTAAAACTTAAAAAGGGAAATGAATAATAAGCAAACAAAATACAATTAATCTGACCCCAGCCACTAGATGCAGGACTGGTACAGGATCGAATTGTCTGCTGTGACAATGTAGGCTACATCAGTGGGTTTCAACCAAGTACTACCAAATAAATATAACCAAAAGAAGCATCTAAACAAACGGAATGGGAATTAACCAGATTAAATTCGCTCTCAATCACTTGTTGTCTATACCGCTTTATCCTGTATACAGGGTCACGGGAGTCTGTAGCCTATCCCAGGAGAATTATGACACGAGGTGGGGTTACATCCTTGACAGAGTGCTAATCTAGCCCATATTCACACACACTGCAGTTTGGGAACGCCAATTAGCCTAATCTGTATGACTTTGGACTGTAGAAGGAAACACATCAAGCTCAGGGACAGCATGCAAACTCCAAGCAGAAAGATACCAAGCTGGGAATCGAACCATCAACCCAGGAGGTTCAAGGCGACCGGGCTGACCGCTAATTCAAGTCAATGCAATTTTATCGATTTAGCGCTTTTAACAATTGTCCTTGTCGCAAAGCAGCTCGTCACAATCAAACTTATTGAAGTTAGTATGAAATGTGAACGTGTATGTGTGAATCAAAATGATCAGATCAGATTTCCTCTGATGGCGACGGTGGCAAGGAAAAGCTTGAGAGAAACCTTGAGAGGAACCAGACTCAACAGGGAACCCGTCCACATTTGGGTGATAACTAAGTCACCATGCCGCCTCCAGATTAATTGATTATTATTATACCTATTGATTATACTAATGATTTTTGTGGGAAATCAGTCCAGGGAACTCATTTTCTCCACACCGCAGCTCTCAATATCGACTCTCGGTATCGGTTCTGTATCGAAACGACGATTAACCCGCAATAAGCCTCACATCACCTCACCTCGGCTCAGGGAGAGTGCGAGTGCTTAATCTTAATCACCGATGAAGGTGTGTGTGTGTGAGGGGGGCTGTGATAAAGATAAGATCTAGGCACCTCCAGGGTCCAATGCGATCAATGCACAGTAGCAAAGCAGAAAGGGGTTGAGGCGCATCAAGCTACGTGCCAAACCACACGCTGTTTAAACAGGAAATGTCATCGCGACAACCATGAGCCTAAAACCCCCTGTAGAGTCTCTGGTACTCCATGAGGCAGTGATGTGGTGTGACGAGCCGAAAGCGTCGCCACTGCTTTCCAACACACTGCACCGTGCGGCGTCTAACCGCTGACACACACAGCCGCAGGTTAATGCTAACTTTGGTGCTAATGCTTCCTCTATTGGCACTTCTTGTTTTGTGTAAGAAGGCGTGTCAGCTATTGTAAAATTTAAAAAAAAAACTTTTTTTTAAAATATATATATATATATATATATATATATATATATATATAAACCTATGTTGGATTGGGTAAAGTGTTTTGACACAATATAGCCTGCAGTGTGTGTGTGTGTGTGTGTTGCGGGGTGGGGGGTGGTTTTGTGTGCCTCTTATATATAGCCTCTGAAACGCTCGCGCTCTCTCTCTCTCTCGCGCTCTCTCTCCCTCACACGCAAACACACGCGCGCGCGCGCTCGCGCACAAACACGCGCGCTGAAGTTGGCGCCACATGGGATTTAACTCCTCCACATGAACTCGATCTAACGCATCCTCCTGGATTTATGTTTGAATTTGTATTTGTTTTAACAGTCTGCCATCCTTTTTTTTCTCCTTTTCTCAAGAGCTTCGTTGTATACACCCAGGTATGTGTGTTTATTGTTCAGTTTCTTTATTGTTCTTTTTCTTTTATCAGATTGAAGCAGAAAGTTGGAGTTTAGTTTCTCTGTGTGTGTGTGTGTGAAGATTCTGAAGTTCCATAGAGAAAAACCTCAAACTTAACATAAAGGTGGATCTGTATAGAGGAAGGAAACTGATTCTGATCATTACTAGATCTACACATAGGAAACTCACTGCATAAAATAAGAAAGTTCAGAAGAAGAAGCAGTTTTTTCCCCCTCTCTTATGCTTTTACTCAGCTGTTATACCATAAAGTTGACTTCATAGGTAAAACAGCAATGGCAAACTAAAGACACCCCTGGGAGATCCCACCCCAATGTCCAGCTGCAGTACAGATTGAAACGACTTCTTGAGTAAAAGACAAGAAGTACAAAGGCATGTAAAGAGAGTAAGAGAGGTTATGAGACATCAGGCATAAAGACAGACTGTTGGGGAGATTTAGAGCTTAGTTCATTTCTGACACTGCAAGAGATGAATGCTAAGAAATATAAAAGGTTCTTTAGAGAGCATGATCACAAAGCGTATGCAGATTAAAAGGATTTCCCAGCTTCCCACTGAACAGATTAAATTTTACACATTGAATTAAGTCTAAATTAGAAACGAAACAAGGGCCATTATATTACTGTATTCCAGCCGTGAGCTATTCCTTTAACTCCTGAAGATAAAACACAAAAATGAACAAGATTTATTCTTTTTTTTTTAAGTTTTATAAAAATAATCAATAATAATAATTATAACTAGATAGTAATAATAACTCTCCATCATGGCCATGAGAATAGGCCTCTAAATAAATAATAATATTAATAATAAAAGCCGTCATATAACCCCTGGATATACAGTATAACTCCTTGGCTTCAGAGCATTTGTCTGCCTGAAAAATGCTTTGATGGAGGATTCTTTAAACATGTGTGCTCCACATGACTTTTATGATGGGAACTTGTTAATCAGTTCTTTGTAACATCAACAATAAAAATGTTGCTTGGGGAACCAACAATCAAAAAGTAAATAAATAAATACAAGCAGGCAATGCTACAAAAGGAAGTGATGACAGACAGACAGTGGAGATGGTGCACTCAGGTTAAATATGTATTTTTAAGCCTTACATTTTGAATAGTTTAGCAGACTGTTATAGTGGATCCCAGTATCCTGATCCTACTGGAGATACAGTCCTGTTTTTCACATTTCAGCGGCTGGAGGAGTTGAATTATGGAAGAGTTTTCTCACATGCCCTCCAGAAAATGTCCAAACAGATAAAATTTTACCCCAAAAGCTGCCGTTTAACGACCCTGCTTCCTTGTGAAATTTATGTGGAATGACAGTAGAGCATGTGCTGAATATAATGATATATAATGCGAGAGATAGTCATCAATGCCATGTTAGCCCTTAAAGTTCAGAGCGTTTTAGCCAGTATTTGTTTTGCTGTTTTCTCTTTTAAATAAACATACATAGGGCCCAGTATTGTGCAGTATAGAGCCACATATCCTGATGACGTATAATTTTTTCAGCACAAAATAGGCAATATGTTTCATAAATTTTACCCAAATATTTGCAAAGAAACACACGATCACATGTTTTTATTGTTGTTTTTCGGTTGTTTCTATGACCAGAAATTAATAATATGCCCATTTGGAGAGCTCTCCATTATGCCACGTCTATCCCATATTCAGGGTAATGGTAAAATGTACTTTTATGTTTTAAAAATAATAACTTTCATTCTACTTGACATATCCAAAAACCCAAATACACGGTTTGAAGTCTGAAGCCTCCCTGTTAGCACTTTTTTTTTTTACCTCTACCATTTTGGCACGTATCTGTGACGTATGAGTTTTAAGGGTTTAATATTCATTGTTCATCTCTCACAACTCTAATTGTGTTAAACAATAAAACACTCAATAATGTAATTATTATTATTATTATTGTTGTTGTTGTTGTTGTTATTATTATTGTTCTTGTTTTTTGTGTTATTATTATTATCATCATCATCAATAATAATAATAATAATAATAATAATAATAACTTTACTAAATGTATAATCAAATCAGTTAGACTCAAAAGATGAATGTGCTTTGCTCCAAAATCTGTCTGCCATTAAAAAAAAATAGTCCAGCCAATGCCCAAACCCAATGGTCAAACTGGCCAAACCCAATGTTGGTCCCAAGCCCAGATAAAATGGGAGAGTTGCATGAGGAAGGGCATCCAGCATAAAATGTGTGCCAAGTTGTGTACGGATTAGTCGGTCCGCTGTGACGACCCCTCGACAGGAGCATAACAACTCACAGCAAGTCCAGCTCATGTCTAGACTGAACATTCTAGAATGCCTGCTTGGTGTGATTCAGCCCCACAGGCCTCACCTACCAGAATTACTTAATACTGAAACAGGAAGTGATGCAAAAGGTGACAGAGGTACATATTCTTAGATTTCCTGTGAACATCTGCTACTTTTTTCTACAATCATTTCTTTAAAATATACCTTAATATGTTGGCTAGCTCAATTACTCAGGGACTCAAAATATAAGTAAATAATAATAATAACAATAATTTTATATATACTGTATATATATATGTGTGTGTGTGTGTGTGTGTAAAAACATGCCACAACTGATGCATTTGGCATAAAGGAACATTGTTGAGGTTTTTGCTTTTTGTCCCATTTCTCTCGTAAGCCCTTAGAAGACTTTAGAATCTGGGTTAATCTCAGAATTGGCTTGAGGGCAGAGTTTCAGAGTTAAGCTGAGAATTAGAGGTCAGGTGATATCATCCCTGAAAGGGTGTGCGTGTGTGTCTGTCCGAAGTGTCACTCGGAAATCTTGTTATCGTCACTGTTTCAGAGATTATGATCTCTAGTGAACAAGCTAGTGATAACACACGAGAGTCACTTCTACTACTACAGATGAAGAAATCTGGAGAGGATCCTGAGTCAAAAAGAAACCCATCATTACAGTGTATAAGAGTATAGAAGAATATTAGGTGTTTGGAAACGATGTTCAGTACGAACAGAGTGTGAATAAGAGGCATGAGGTTAGTGCAGGGCAGGCTTCACCATTACAACAGCTCTTAGGTGGAAATCTACAATCTCAATACCAAGGATGAGACTTAAATATAGATTTATTAAGTACAAGTACAATTGAATAAAATACTGTACATCTGTGTGACAAACAAAAATTCAGAGATCACCCTGGACCGTATAGAGTAGGACTAGCTTTGAATATGTATGTAATATGTATATGTATTTTTCTATAACACTGTTACTACCATATGTGGAAAGAATAATAAAATTTGGTGCTCAAGTACTGTTACTTTAGTGACATTTTACTGAAGTACAAGTAAAGTTACCATTATAAAAGTCTACTCAGGTAAAAGTAAAAAGTAGCTCATTAAAAGTTTACTCAGAGTAAAAGTTACCGAGTTTTTTTTTAGTTACTTTTTTGGGATGGGATGGGGATTCTAGCGTAGTTCAAAAACGACAAGCGGATTTGAATCTCAAACTTTTTAATTGAAGGAACACCTTTACATAATAAAGCTGTTGCCTTTCTTGTGCTTGAAATCAAAGTGGTCACTTAAATATGGTGTGACGTTTTGCGCCGGATAGCCGAGGGAAAAAAGAGCTCATGGCCAAGAATGACGTTCAGCACAAAACCTTTATCGGCCTCTTTTACCGTCACAAAATTATAATACAAAACAAAGTAAAGAAAAGGGTAAAAGAATCGAACGTTTCGATGGTGAGCAACACACCTGAGCTCCTACTCCGTTCTCTCCTTCTCACCCACACACTGGGGGAGGGGCGGCAACTCTTATAAGGCCAACATACATACATAATGTGGTATACAACACAGTAGTGGCCGTTACAATGGCCAGGGGTTTGCTTCATAAGAATTTTTTTTGTCTGTCTCCATCGTTTGTTCTCCCGCCCATCAATCAATCAGTGCAGTGGTTTCCGGGGTGCAATTTTTTTCCTTCCCCGTTGCATTATTTTTCATAAATTAATTTTTTACTCAGTAGCGAATATAATGTCAAATGTAGCGAAGTACAATACTTCAAACTAGGCCTGGGCGATAAAACGATAACGATATGTTTCGCGATAGACACGTGATCGATATCAATAAAAAATTTGTTCGATAGAACATTTGATATTTTTTATTCTCTGTTGGAAGAAAACGCTGGTCGCGCAGCTAGTTTGATTGCTGTCATGGGCACTCGCTCCGCGACCGGCTCTAGGACCCGGAAGTATAGTACGGTCGCGATTCAGGAAGCATAAACGGAGACAAGATGGCGTTGACATTTGCACCCGCCAAATGCGGGTAAAATTCGGCTGTGGCGGGTAATAACTTTAGTCTCACTAGCCACATTGGCGGGTAGTTTATTCTTTGGTATGACAATTGTTATGTTTGCATCAATATGCACAACTAACATCTATAATATTACCAGAGGAAAAGAAACGGTATTCTTCTTTTACTGCATTCAGTGCACACGACACATATAGTATACAGCGCGGTATTGCCCCCTGGAGGCCCGCAAGTGAATTAACATCAAACTCAAATATATTACAACAATATATTTTTGTTGTAGTTTTCTCTAAAAGCACCTGATATAATATACGCATTTCACTATTTTATTACACTTTATTAAGCATTTCTTGCATTTACTTTTAATTTTGCACCTTAAATGTTTAGAGATAATTGTTAAGTGTTCATTGTGACTTTAGACTTATGTTTACATTTTAATTATTTGATTTTCCCATGGTTGTTGACATTTCTGTCTTAATAACTGAGGGGACTATGATCATAGGAAGGTTAAGTTTGATATAAAAATGTTTAAATATAATATATTATTCTCCTGGTCCTTATTTTAAATGGGTCATAAAAAATATCAATAATTATCGATATCGACTGATATGAAACACTGATATCGTGATACAGTTTTCAGCCATATCGCCCAGCCCTACTTCAAACAAAACATACTTAAGTAAAATTTAAGTACTTTAAAAAGTAGAAGTACACAGAAAAAACCCTGCTCAATTACAATAACGCGAGTAAACGTGATTTGTTACTGATCACCTCTGGTTACCACAGGCTTATTTTAATACGTTATTAATATGTTATTATGCACGTATGCATGTTTCTTTAAGACCTTTATGAAACTTTTTTTATACCTTAATCATCAAATGAATTTGTTTTAAACAGACTAACGTTGGAACATAAAGAGAGAAACGTTTGTAAGGATTTAGATTTTATTGATACACATACAAGATGTTAAGCTGTAGAGCCTTTTAAGCAACTTTTAATAACAGGATTATTATCTGCTATTTCTCTGCAGCAGTTTGTTTAACATGTAGCTTCTTCTGCTTCTTTATTACAGTTTACTGGGGACGAGCAATAAAGAAGCAGAAGAGCGTGGTCTATGTGCTAACCTGCTATGTATCTTTAAGTTGGCACATTGGTTTCCTCTATTAAGCTTTTTTAAAGAATGAATTGGTTAAACTAATTTTCGGAAAGTCCCCCACACTTTCGCCTCAGGAAGCTGAAACTCTGCAAACAGTTTAGCACATAGTGTTGCAAACATACCGTGAAATAAAACAGATCTGCTCTTAATCATAGTTAATCTGTGACTGAATTGGGTTACCTTTTTATTGTAGGTTTAAAATGACCTAACGGGTCAAAGCACAGTGACGAACATATCAGCATTTCTATTTGTTTTACTCTTTTTGTCCTGTTTTTTTCTTCTTCTTCTTCTTTTAAACCCATGGAACAGATAAAAGGCATTATCATGACAGAATGTCTTTCTGTGATTGAGGTTGGTTTTGAAATCGAAGGGAGAGAAGCACAAATGAGATATCACAGGACACGAGCTATTTGTTTTGGGCACATAATTGAGTAACAGGAACAACTGTGCATTGTGTAATTTAATGAATTATAATGTGAAGAGAAAGCCTGATTCATTTCAGAGCTCAGGTCGCCATTGCCAAACACATTCATGTGAATGAGTATAAAAGAATCATTTTTCGCATTGCTAAGCCAATAATAGCCCGATTGCCGCAGAGGTCGAATGCACACTTCCTGGTCTTATGACAAACTGCAGATATTTCAAAAAATATTTGTGTCTTAAAATACATCTGTATTGTTGGCCTTTAGGACGGTCTGGATTGGGATGGTGGGAAAATGACCTTCTGTTGCAGAGAATCATTGCTTTTTTGACCCCTGGAGTAAGGCTGATCTTCCAGATGTGATTGTTCTGTCTGCAGGGTTTACTGACCTTCTCTTGAAGCGTCTGTTTCCCGACGTCAGTCTGTGAGAAAAAAAAAAAAAGGAAGAAGAAGAAGAAGCCTGGAAAACAAGAGTGTGGATCATATCTAACTACACTGGTGTAAAGGAAACAGCATGCACAGTACAGTATAAGGAAGGAGGGTTGAAGCCTCTTCAGCCCTTCTGCTCAGACTGTCCTCGTCCTTGACCCTGGAGCTCCGTGGGCCAGCGATGAGTGCCACTGGGAGCTTGCAGTCCCACACCGCAGCCGCCATAAAGCACCCGGCATGGATAGAGGTGAAATCGCCTTCTACATCAGCCTGGAGCTGTTGATTGCTTTGCTGTCCGTGGCTGGAAATGTGCTGGTGTGCTGGGCTGTCAGCCTCAACAGCAATCTCCAGAGCATCACCAATTACTTTGTGGTTTCCCTGGCGGCTGCGGATGTGGCCGTGGGCCTCCTCGCCATCCCCTTCGCCATCGTTATCAGCACAGGTTTTTGCAGTTATTTTCACGGCTGCCTGTTCATCGCCTGCTTCGTCCTCGTGCTGACGCAGAGTTCCATCTTCAGCCTGCTGGCCATAGCAGTTGACCGCTACATCGCCATTAAGATCCCGCTCAGGTGAGACCCTTGTTGCAAACACATTGTTTTATAAACTCTTAACACAAGACAGGGAATCACAAAACTAAATTATTTTCTTCTGGTTGACAGTAGCTTTGTTTCTACATTTCTGACATCCATATAAACATCTGTCAGCATAAATGGTGTCCTACTTATTGAAATAAGTCTGATTTGGTTATGGATTGGTACCCCGTCCAGGGTGTATCCTACCTCATGGACTTAAAAGTCTCCTAGGATAGGCTTCAGGCCCCCCAAGATCCCGAATGCAAGAAAAAGTGGTATAGACTTTCTGACCTGGACACATTGAAAAAGTTTGACTGAAGCATAATGAGCTCTGGAGCAGAAATACAGTAGAAGATTAAAAGTCTTCATTTTTTTAGGCAATGTAGATCAAAGAGATGTGGAATGGTGGTGTTTGAAAGCTACTGAAGAGTTTTTGAAACTGAGACTGTGCTTTCTGTCTCTGTAACCTGTAGCCTTTGCATTACATGCATAATTGATGCATGAAGGCTGATATTGCACATTTCTATGATACACATAGACATGTTTTTGCACCACGAGTTATCAATGTCACAGTGTATCGTTACAACACTAACTGCCAGTCAAAGAGAATGCCAAACTCTTGAAAACCCACTGGCCGGTGCTTAAGGGTACAGCATGCACTAAAGCATATTTTAAAAGCAACCCAAGACTTTTTTTAAGGCAATGAAATGGAATGTTCTGTAATGGCCAAGTCAGACAACTGGCCTGAATCCAACTGAGCATGCATTTCCCTTTCTGAAGGCAGAACTGATGGCAAAACACCAAAAGAACCAGCAGGAACTGTAGGCAGCTGCAGTAAAGGCCTGGCAAAGTAGCACTATGGAAAAAGCTCAGTGTCTGGTGATATATATGATTCCAAACTGCAAAATATTTACAAATGATCGCTTAATTTACGGCTCGACGGGAGCAGCCGTACAACAACTGTACAACAACCTATAGAAAAGCGTTGTAGTTTCCGCACTATGCAATAATTCGGAAGGAAATATCTGAATAAATTGTACAAGAAAGCTTAAATAACTATTGCTTTGTCAATGTCCAGGGTTTTATGGTCGTACCTGTATGTGTGGTATCACTTGAATGCATGCTTAGTTTTTTTATATTTATTTGATTCTCTATAAAAAATTATTGTCTACGGATATATAATTGTAGAATATGTGAAAGTAAGGTGCTATGCAAATTATGTGTTTATTCTGAATCATGTCTACATCAAATGACACAAAAGTCTTAAGTGACTTTAGGTCACTAGGTTTATTTATTTATTCATTTATTTATTTGATTATTTTTTGGTGTAGTGGTTAGCACTGTCGCCTTGCACCTCCAGGGTCCGGGTTCGATTTCCCGGCCAGGCTCGATTCCCGTCTCTGTGTGCATGGAGTTTGCATGTTCTCCCCGTGCTTGGTGGGTTTCCTCCGGGTTCTCCGGTTTCTTCCCACAGTCCAAAGACATGCAGATTAGACTAATCGGCGTTCCCAAAATTGACCATAGTGTGTGAATGTGTGTGTGTGTGTGTGTGTGCTCTGCGATGGATTGGCACGCTGTCCAGGGTGTACCCTGCCTCGTGCCCAGAGTCTCCTGGGATAGGCTCCAGGTCCCCGCGACCCTAAATACAGGATAAAGCGGTATAGAAGACGAATGAATGAATGAATGAATGGTAATGATCTAATTTCGATATAATTTATCATAATGTATGATTATTGTGGTGTAAAAATCTGTGTACAATGTAGTAAAGAAAAAAAAATGCTTATAGACTTAAGAGAGTAATACAGTAATAGCATAGTTATTGCGTTAGCATTTCTGTGTGTGTGTTTAAATGAACTAGGACTAACTCCATATTGTCTCTTTATTGAAAATAGCTGATTGTAACAAATTGTAGCTCTGATTAGTGACTTCATTTCCTTTTCAAATGCAAACACATCAGCAAGATAATATCGAGATAGTACATCCTGTGGACAAAGGTTTTACTCTCAGTCTGCTACTTTAGTCACGCTCACTAAATCGGGCAGATTTTGTTGCTTCTAGAGTCTAGAGTCTTCTTCCTAGAGAGGTTCCTCTCTCATATAAGATTCTAGATAGAGGCTTTACAGCAGAGGACACATTTGAAGAATTTCCTGAAGAATTGCTTCCCAACTAACACACTGTGTAAATGCAGATCATTTCCTGCTCTCTGTTTCACCCAGATGAGGATGGGTTCCCTGTTGAGTTCGGTTCCTCTCAAGGTTTCTTCCTATTACCATCTCAGGGAGTTTTTCCTTGCCACTGTCGCCCTCGGGCTTGCTCACCAGGGACTATCTGAACATTTTGATTCATACACATTCACATTCCATACAAACTTAAATAATTCTTTTGATTGGGTAAAGCTGCTTTGCGATAATGACAATTGTTAAAAGCGCTATACAAATAGAATTGAAGAATCCATCTGAAGAATGCTATATTTATCCATCCTGTTCTGAACATGTCCTGAACGTTGCAGAATTCCAGAAGCCTGACACACGTATTTCCCGAGCAGAAAGCAGGATGAAGTGATCTTGAGTTAAACCAGATTCTCATGTTCTAATCTGAGATATGAGATAATCAGGGTTGAGAAATTCTATAGAAGTCATCGCAGGTCGTGCGGTTCAGGTGTTCAGGTCAAGCATTAGTGCTGCAGGAGGTGTTGATTAGGTGAGGTTCTGCCAGTTCTCAGGGTCTGCGCTCTCTTGAATGTGTGAGTATGTCAGTTGAAATGAACCTCTGGGAAGCAGATCTCAGAGTCTCCATCGAGGATCTAGATTATGTGAGAAGCTGCCAGCAGAGGCCATTTGGGAGAAGATCTATGCAGCCCAGCTGGCTGTTGTACGCACTGGACAGAATGAACGGGTTCCTGCAACTCCGACGCGATTCTTATCAACCGTCTCTCGTCGTATATAATAACAGCAGTATGTTACTGACAACCCAGGATTAATGCGTGTAGCTTCACTGCCGCACAGTAACACCTCGTTGCTGGCTTCGCTTTGTCAGAAAGACAGAAAACATTACCGGGCCGAACTCCTACGCTTTGTTTTGCACTCTTCGGGTCAACCATTGAAGCTGCGCTAACCATTTTGTTATCTGGTTAATTGCATATAAATGCTGTAAAGTCTGTAGTGCAAACAATGTCTGTCAATAATAAATAATTATTGTGACACTGTTTATTGTAAATATTGATTTACAACATACAGAAATGTGGAATGTGAATAGATTTGATGTTATTTTGTGTAATATTTTAGGCATAAACTAGCAGTGTTGTTTTCTGACTATGTGTGTGCGTGTGTGTGTTCCAGATACAACAGCCTAGTAACTAATCAGAAAGCTAAAGCCATCATTTGTCTGTGCTGGATCTTGTCTTTCATCATTGGCCTGACCCCGATGCTTGGCTGGCACATGCCCAACACCAACACCACCAACAGCTCGTGTCCCCCTGGCCTGACTGAGTGTCTGTTCGAGAGTGTGGTCACGATGGACTACATGGTTTACTTCAACTTCTTTGTCTGTGTCCTTCCGCCATTGGTGATCATGTTGGTCATCTATGTTCGGATATTCATGGCGGCGCGCCGCCAGCTGAGGCAGATGGAGCACACGACATCATACAGCCACAGCGAGGGATCGTCATCAACCTCGGCAACTCGCTCGACACTGCAGAAAGAAGTCCATGCCGCAAAGTCTCTTGCCATCATTGTCGGACTGTTCGCTATCTGCTGGCTTCCTCTGCACATTATCAACTGCTTCACGCTTTTTTGTCCAAAATGTCCCCGCCCACCGATCTGGATCATGTACGTCGCCATTATTCTATCACACGCGAACTCGCTGCTGAACCCCTTTATTTATGCTTACCGAATCCGAGACTTCAGGTTGACATTTCGAAGGATTATACACCAGTATGTCTTCAGGCGGCGTGACAGGCTGACCAACAGCAACCCCTCTACCAGGATTAGCGTCATTGAGCCAACCCTTGGCAGCATGACTAACGGCAAAGTGCCACATCGCAGTCCTAGGAAAGGTCTTCATTTCGTGAAGGAACTTCATTGCACAGAAAGAGACTGGAGCTCAAGATCAGATTCTGAGTCCAGCATTCCTGCTGCACTTCCCGATCAAATCAGCAATGAAACTCCTTCGGAAATCATGCTGGTGAAGGACTGCTGCGTTATCAGTAATGTCAACCTGAGTTCCATACCCACAAGGACAAACCATGTAGGGGAGCTCACAGAGGTCTCATGAAGCATGACATTAGCCAAGTTAAAACAAACATATAGCCTCGTGTGATCTACACATCTGAGGCCGGATTCTCACTACTGTATGGAGCCAGATAAGCAGTGTGTTATTTGTACCTACATTTGTGTGGGAACCGGATGAACATGGCTATCAAATTGCGACACGTCTCACGTGTCAGGTTTAACAGATGGAATTTACAACATCTCTCACAATTACAGTGGTTTTCAGAGGTTTTCAGTTCTGTAACAGGAGCTATGCTCCAATGAATCCATCCAAAAAGCCCACAATTATTGGCAAACACGTAGTCTGTTTATTTAATCATGACAGTTTGGGAATTAAGACGTCATGGATGTTGACTGGGGTCCTTAATAAGAGGGGAACAACTGTAAGTTCATGAAGAGTCATAACCTATGCTAACACTAGCAAGTGACAAACCAACACATGAATAATTCTTTTCTGTACATGTGTAGCATAGAGCTGTGATTTCAATGACTTTGACAAGCAATATTTAAGTTGTGGTTTTATCACCTGCTTTGACATTGTGTGCATTCGTTGTTCAGTGGTAAGCATTTTGTATCTGATGTAGAAGTTCCTGTTTCAGTTCCCAGCCAATGCCCCAAACCCTGACACTGGATGCAGGGTTCCTTAGCGCTCATACGAAACCCAGATTAAGATGTCTATGCTAAAACAAATGTGCTGATTGGATGGTCTACTGTAGCAGTCCCTTATGGGAACTGCCAAAAAAAGGACATTTTATGATGCTATCGTGACAACACAAAACAGTTGGTAGTAGCGGTTGCTCTGACCAGTCTAGTGGTGTGTTTTTGGGTGGGGTGGGGGGGGGGGGGTGATGTTTCTTCACTTCCCCATGCATAAACTGTAGTTCCGTTCTACAACTATTTCCCATTTACTGTTTGATTTGCGAAACTGAAGATAAAACTTACATCAAACAAACCGCTATAGCACGTACATCTATTTATGTCAACCCAAAAGCAACATGAGCGACTTGTCACTTGCTAGTGTGATTAGGTAAGGCATGAGAAGCATCACCGCGGATGTGTACAAAACATGGTGGTGCACGAATGTAGCCACAAGCAGCAGTAGGGGAGGATTTTTTTTAGGTGGAAGCTGGTGCTGTAGGTGAAATATTTCTCTCAAAGTTCATTTTTACTAGTGTGTATGCGCTGGTACCATTTTGGGAGGTGTTGTAATTAAGGTTGTTCCGATTCCGATACTGGTATCGGAAATGCTGCCGATACCACAAAAAAATCTGGCATCGGAATCGGCGAGTATTTGAGTCCACGTACCGATCCGATACCATTTTCCTAAACATAACCTATTTATGCCCGCTAGCTTAGCTTACTTACAGAGTGTGACGGCGTGCACCTGTGATGGGCGTGCGTCCAAATTGATATCGCTCCTGGCTCACTAGTTAGGCGCCCCCCCCCCCCCCCCCCCCCCCTTTAGGTATGTGAAGGAGCAGGGCCGCAGAATCAGGCAACGGCCCATGAGCTATCGCCGCTAATGATCCCGGCGCTATAAAACACAGCGGGGAGTGTAGCTCGGGGTCTGACTGTTGGGAAGCTGGACTTTGCGACGCGGTGGATTTTATGAGAGACAGTGGCACAAGAGCGGGGCGATGTGAGGCACCCCAGAGACTTTAAAAAGGGGGGCGCGAGCTCCCGCGGCACCTTCACTTCCGCGTAGAGCCCGCCTTCGCATCCCTGCCGCAGAAGTGGAAAAGGCTGCAGAGAGCCTTTAACCTTTTCCTTACCCATTTTTCGAAATAAATTACCCTTTTTTCTGTAAGACCTCGCCTCGTGTCCATGTTTTTAGAACCTGTTACACAGGGCTAGTAGTATTTTACTTAAAAAAAGAAATGCTATATATATCAGCGATATATTATATACTGTACAGATACACACCCAGGTATCGGATCAGTACTCGGTATCGGCCGATACCCTAAGCCCAAGTATCGGAATCGGGAGGGGAAAAATGGTATCGGAACATCTCTAGTTGTAAGGTATATTGAGTAAAGCTGCATTCAAAAAAATTTTTTTTTTAATAAAACAGGAAGTGTTAGATAGCAATGTCATTCTGGCATGTAAAATTGCACTCTGTTGACTATCAGTATAATGGCTAGTACAAATATACAGTATATGGGTGGACGGATATACACACATTTTGTGTGTAACAAAGCCTGGTGTTGCCACAATCTTGTCAAGGCTTCTGTGAAGTTTCTGAACTTTCCTTTACAAGCATCACACTACTGACTGTGAAACCTTTTTTTTTTTTTTTTGGTGGTTCTGAACTTCACCAAATAATAAAAATAAAAAAATGTGATTTCATTACAGTGTGTAAAGATCTCATAATTAATTCAACTGACTTGCATTCTTAATGTAAATCTACTGATACTGTAACTTGCAACAACTAGAAAATGTTATGTTCAACCAGAAAAAAATGAAAAAAAGTGAATTAGTTATCTATTATCTAGTTATCTCCCCGCTTAATCCTGTGTTCAGGGTCGCGGGGACCTGGAGCCTATCCCAGGAGACTTCAGGCACTAGGCGGGGTACACCCTGGACAGGGTGCCAATCCATCGCAGGGCACACACACATACTCACACACCCAATCACACACTACGGGCAATTTTTTAGGAACGCCAATTAGCCTAACCTGCATATCTTTGGACTGTGGGAGGAAACCGGAGTACCCGGAGGAAACCCACCAAGCACGGGGAGAACATGCAAACTCCATGCACACAGAGACGGGAATCGAACCCGGACCCTGGAGGTGCAAGGCGACAGTGCTAACCACTACACCACCGCGCCGCCGTTTGTACATTTTGCTCTTAAGTCAGTTTGATCTTCACTTTTTTTCATTTTCATCTTCGTTTTTTAAGTCAGAAGTTGTTTTCATGAAAGATTTACTATTTGTCATGTCTACCAGTCGCTAACACTGCTGTAGGAGCATGTTGTTGGACTGCCAAGGGCTAAGAGGAGTGATACGAAAGGTAAAAACAGTGTGGTCATACTGAATATACGAATTCTTGGAATGCTGCTAATCCAGTCAGATTAGTGGAGCCGAGCTAAATGTTGTACAGTGAGTGACATGCTAATGCAGATGTTAAGTGCTCCAGAAGCTGATCCAGCAACTTTGAGGTCTCACAGCGACAGTTGTAACATGGGTTACTGTATGTTCAGAGTTTTGCATATTCTCACATTCTTCACATTGGTTTCTTTCAGATTCCGTTTCTGTTAGAAACTAATGCGATATGCTGAAAATAGCCCTCAAAGGGGATCTGTTATGCAAAATGTGAATAATGTGAATATAGACTGTACTGTATATGTAAAAACACTTTATACAGTCCTGTGCAAAAGTCTTACATTCTGTACCAATTTTGTTATATATGTTTATCATGTCTGCATAATTATGTACAAGATCATTCGATATTTCCATATATAACTTAAATATTACTAAATAAATAACATTACAGGAGAATATACAGTATGCATGGCTGTAAAGATAGAAATATAGTACAAGACAGACCAGTTTTAGGCAAGCATTCTCCAGCAAGCTCAGTATATAAGGGGAAATATATATATATATATATATATATATACAAAAAATGCAATATCTGAAGATTATTTAAACATTAAATAAAACATTAACAGATTTACTTATTTTACTTATATTATTTATTGATCCTAACTGCATTAAAAGACATTTAATAAACAGTAACTCATAAATAGTGTATTAATAAATGACAGCTTGATACTGTAAAAATAAGTATTATGCACGCACACACATACACACAAACACAGGGGTGACGATTGTGTTTAGATAGCAGCGACTGACGCCAGTGGTTCATTCTAATGCGGATGAATGAGATGCACAGGGACGCGATGGTGCCTTTTATTGTGCCATTAGCTCCCCTTTTGCCTCATTATGAGGCCGTGGTGGGAAAGAGATGTGAGTTAAAACCGTCCGCTTCATAAAGTGCATTGCTTTTGCTCTAGGTGAAATAAAAACATATTTTGGAAGATGAACTATATGAACTATTTACAGCAAACAGATAGAATAGACAAGCTTTTGTTTTATCACTCTGGTGATCTAGTGGCTGATAGACTGCTAAGTCTTTTTTTTTTTTTTTATATGTACTCAGATTCTGCCAACCGAAAAATGGGTCATGTTGACTGATTCACTTGCTGATTCATTTACAGATTTGCTCACCAATTTATTTACAAAACGGATTCATTAAACGATTAATTTACTCATTTGTTTCAGCAATTTATTTACCAGTTGAACAAGTCACTCACTGGTGCCCCTATATAATTGAAATCACCGACTCCTTCATGTATTGGTAATGTTCGCCAATACATTCACTTAGTCATTTCCCAGATTTGTCATTGAATTATTTATTTGTGCACTAATTCCTTCGCCAATTTGTTTACCAATTCATCCCATTTCATGAATTCATTTACTGCATTATTTACCCACTTATTAGAAATAGAAAAGAGCTTTCCGATCCCAGTACATCATTTTTTTGTTAATCATTTCTTGTTTGGAGAGATTTGGTTAATACATTCGAGACCGAGTCTCTTTAGTAAGTTGATACATCGTTCTTGCTTTGAGGAAAAAAAGAAAGCATTTGTACAGATTTAGCATTTGATCAGTAGGACGAAAAGACGAAGTTCCCATAATTAATACTCTGTAGCTAAACAGTGCAATGCAGAAGTTAGAATAGCTTTTTGCATATTATAGCAGTGTTTGGTACCGAGTCTTGCAAAGGGGAATTTCACACGCGTGTGATGACACAACTTGTGACACAACATAATTTGGAACTTTTAATATGTTTGCGCTTCGCGGTGGTGTAGTGGGTAGCACTGTCGCCTTGCACCTCCAGGGTCTGGGTTCGATTCCCGTCTCTGTGTGCTTGGAGTTTGCATGTTCTCCCCGTGCTTGGTGGGTTTCCTCCGGGTACTCCGGTTTCCTCCCACAGTCCAAAGATATGCAGGTTAGGCTAACTGCCGTTCCTAAATTGCCCATAGTGTGTGAGTGTGTATATGTGTGTGTGCCCTGCCCCAGGGTGGCACCCTGGCCAGGGTGTACCCCGCCTAGTGCCCGAAGTCCCCCAGGTCCCCCGCGACCCTGAACACAGGATTAAGCGGTATAGAAAATGAATGAATGAATGAATAATATGTTTGCCACAAGTGTTATTTCAGGGCGGTTAGCATACAGTAGTAATGAACAACTTTAACCAATATATTATCTACATACATTCCTAGTGTCTGCCAGTGTAATTTTGCTGGGTCACTAATTGTTGTATTGTTGTTCTGGCGCATACAGAATTCCTCCAGTTTATTAGTGCTTGAGTGTCTCTGTTTTGTCCTAGACATTAGACAATGTCTCATGCACATCTCTGCTAAAAATCATATATTGGAAACGTCCTTAGCGATTTGTTTTTGACTTGATGTTTGACACAGGAAATGGCAGCAGACACCATGTTCACACAAATGTTGACTTTTTCTTCCACAGACGTTGCACAATTCTGGTGCTTGGTACGGCATCTGTTTTTTGTGACACATACACAATTAATTAAAGCTATAACAAAATCTTTTAACTTTGGGTGTCGGATTCTCATAGACCTCTCACTCAGATTTTTTTAAGACTGCACTTATTTGATGTTCGACTGTTTGTGCAGTGAAGATGGGCAAGCTGGAAATAGCTCCATCTCCAACCCTCTCACTCACTCATTCTCTATAACGCTTAGGTCTGGAGCCTATCCCTGGGGACCTGAGGCACAGGCGAGAACACAACCTGGACAGGGTGTCGGTCTGTTGCAGGGCACAAGCACACACATATCCACACGCTCACCCACACACTGTGAGCAACCTGGAATCTGCATGGCTTTAGACAGTGGAAACTTGTGCACTCAACGGGAAACCCATCAAGCATGGGGAGAACATGCAACATGCAAAGTCTATGCATACCGACCCGAAAGCTGGACTCCCTTGAGGGTCAATGTGGATGTGCTAATCATTATGTCACTTTGCCACCAAACACCAACCTTTTGCTATATCGGTCATGGATCTGGTTGCATAAGTAACAAAGACATAAAACTGCAACTAATCCATCTTTTGACCACTTGTGTTTAATTGTAAGTAATTGAGGTTGCCAAATGAAGTGTTTTTAAGCTTTTTTGCTTTTGTTTGTATTTCTTCATTTTTTTTTTTTATAGACCACAAGCATGCCCACTGTGTGACCAGATATATCTGCTTCCCAGACCGCCTCCAATTTTGTCCTACCATGCAAGTTCAGTCAAGATGGAGACTTTCAATTTGACCAGAAACAGGCTCTGAAATGTGTAATTTTTTGTTTTTTAGGGAAATATGTGATGTCATAATAACTTATGGACAATCTATCATGTTTTTATCTCAAATTTATGAGACGTTAAAAAAGCTATCTGTCCTTATCTAGTGAGATAGTTGTTAGCGATAATGTACTGACCAATATTTTTTTCATTCAAGCATGAGAATGATTATGATATTAAGTTTAGAAAGATGACCTTTTTAGACAGCTGTAATGTAGGAACTGTTTTCTCTTATTTTAAGAGCTCAGTATAGATTGAATTTTATGATGCTGTCCTTTTTAAATAAAGCTGTGGGTTTTATTTCCGTGAGATAATAACAAGAACAGACCTTAGGTTATCCGCAATGGTCACGATGGTGCGTTCTCTTGTAAATCTAAATTAGACAAACAGTTACAGTGAAGATTATCTTTGATCTATAATTAGGCTCTGTGCAAACATTTTCCGCACTATTCCCTTCACATTCGAAACACTCCAGTTGTTTATATCTTCTTCTTCTTATTCCAGAAGGCTTGGAGCAGCCTTGGAGAATCACAAACACTGGCTCCAGATTAACTTACAATTTTGTCAAAAATCAAGCCAACTTAGGATTGTGTCATGAGAAATATCCCCCCCCAAAAAAAGAAGAAAAAAAGCTCAGTGGCTGAAACTATACTTAAATGATTTAATCTCCTTGCTCCTCTGCTCTCAGTGGTGTTAATATCAGATATCTGATATACTGTATGTGTGTGTGTATGTATGTATGTATGTATGTAAGCGATGTTTCTTCAATAAACAAGAAGAATCGCAAATAGGCACATCCAAATAAATGACAACAACTATACCTTCAAAAAAAATGATGCTATGAAAACACTTTGAAGACCCCTGAGTCTCAGGTGCAGTTTGTGGACAAATAGCTTTTACAGTTTTATGAGAAATTTAGCTGCTGAGTTTAATGAGCATCCTGCAGAACCACCGACAGTTCTTTTGAGTTCTTTTAAGCAAAACAAGCAAAATCCAACAGCTTTCAAAAAATGTTTTTTGTCTAAAACGTTACCTGCTGCTATAGGAAAGTTTGTGCTAAAAACACAGGATGTCTTTATTTATATAATTTTGAAAGTTTCATATTAATACTGAAGACATTAAAGTTATGATATGGAATTATATAGTCAACAAAAATGTGTTAAATAACCCAGAATATGTTTTATATTTTCAATTCTTCTATCTTATGCCTCTTTTCCACTGCATAGTACGGCACGACACGGTTCAGTACAGCTCACTTCGGTTCGGCTCAGGTCGGCTCGGTTTGCGCTTCCACTGCAGTGTAGTAACGCTTAGAGTGGGCGGGATTATTCACGTGTCGTTATAGTTGCGGCGCCTCTACTGCCGTGACATCATCGTAAACGCGCCACAAACAAACAAACACAACAATGGAGCATATGGACGGCATGGTGTTCTTCATTCTCGGCATGTGGATGTTTTTAACAGCGAGACAAAGGAGTTTGTTTCATAAGAGGCTGATTTCAGCCAAAGAAAAATTTTTGGTTAATACAAAAAGGTGCGTCCGATCCTTCTCTGGCTGTTCTAAATATAGCGGTTCTGTTGTGTCTCGTGTCGCAAGTTCGGTGATTCAGTAATGACGATTTTCTCCGGCCAATCAGTGACCAGCGGAGTTTACACGTCACGTTTCGGTAACGGTTCTGCGCGCTTGGAACCTCGGCTGAGGTGGTACTAAAAAAAGGACCAGGTACCAGGTACTGTTCCCAGTGGAAAACCCCCCAAAAGTGAGCTGAACTGAACCGTGTCGTGTCATACTATGCAGTGGAAAAGCGCCATTAGAAGACAGCTTTGCACACTCTTGGCATTCTCTCACTCGGCCTCATGAGCCTGGAAGGATTTTCCTAAAATCTTGTAGGAGCTTCCCAGAGGTGTTGAGTACTTGTTGGATCTTAGTTGGATTTAGAGATTGTGGATGTCATCTGATGCAGCACTTCATCACTCTGCTTCTTAGATGAATAGCTCTCTATAAAAAAAAAATAAATAAAAAAATATATATATATATATATATATATATATATATATATATATATATATATATATATATATATATATATAATCTAGAGGTGTGTTTGGGCGTCATTGTCTTGTTGAAAAACAAATGATGGGATGTCATGTCATAGCAAAATAGTGTTGTAGCCATGCTGATGAAGTGTGCTCTCAATCACACCTCCTCTTTGATGTTTTATGGTGGAAACCACAAATTCAGGTAATGTCCATTGACCCTTTCTATGTCTAGCAAAGACGTGGTGGTTGGAACTAAAATAAAATCTCAAATTTGGACTCATCAGACAAAAGGGCAGTTTTTCACTAATCTAATGTCCATTGCTTGTTTTTCTTGGCCCAAGCAAGTCTCTTCTGCTTCTGCATTTTTTTCTGTAGTAATTTCTTTGCTGCAATTCGACCACTAAGGCTTGACTCACACAGTCTCCTCTGAACAGTGGATGTTGAAATATGTCTGCTACTTAAACTCAGAGAACTTTTTATTTATGTGGGCTCTAATCTAATCTAAATGTGCTGTAAATCGGCAGTTTCTACGGCTGGACATTTTAATAAATTTATCCTCTGCAGCAGAGGTAGCACTTGGTCTTCCTTTCCCGGGACAATGCTCAATGGAACAAAGTTCATTCATTCATCTTCTATACCGCTTTATCCTGTATTTTAGGGACCTGGAGCCTATCCCAGGAGACTCAGGGCACGAGGCAGGGTACACCATGGACAGGGTGCCAATCCATCGCAGAGCACACACACTCATTCACACATTATGGGCAATTTGGGAACGTTTGCATGTCTTTGGACTGTGGGAGGAAACCGGAGGATCCGGAGGAAACCCACCAAGCACGGGGAGAACATGCAAACTCCAAGCACACAGAGATGGGAATCGAGCCTGGCTGGGAATCGAACCCGGACCCTGGAGGTGCAAGGCGACAGTGCTAACCACTACACCGCCGTGCTGGAACAAAGTTCTTATAGATTTTTCAGATTGATGACCTTCATTTCTGGAAGTAATGATGTGTGTGTGTGTGTGCGTGTGTGCAATGTCATAACATTCATTTCCATCCAGATTCCTATTCATTTTACTGCAATATCTTGTACTGATGATGGGAGAGTCAGGTCATTGCGTAAAGTCTTTTTTTCAGTACATCCCAATGATTCTCAATGAGGTCAGGAAAGCCATCCATTGCCAAAATCCATCGAGAGAAAAACCTATTAATTATATTCAGGTTGCTTTCATGGAGAGGCAGAAATGTACAGTTCAATATATAAGAACAGTCTCTACCTTACTAACAAAACAGACTTTGTATACGACTATGAAAATATTTCTTTACACTTACAGTAGCAGGGTTGCCAAGTGATCTTGAGTGTAAGAAAATGAATGAATGAATAAATTCAAACCAACGAAAAACTGTAAGTCCAACCACCAACTTTGAACAATCCAAACCTGATTTTGGTCAAATATATTTAAACATTTACAACAGGAGCTTATATACATTTCTAATGCACCATGCTTTTGTTAAACACCATTATAAAGGTGTAAAGATGTTAAACCTGATTTAATTCATCAAACAAGGATTAAGAATTTGTAAACATAATATGCAGTTATGGGGATAATCAGCAGAACTGGCAACCCTGATGGATTTTTTTTTTTCATTAATTTTTTGGGAAAAAATATATATAAAAAAAAGAAGGTGTGTGTGTGTGTGTGCGTTAAAAAAAACAATCCTCACTGTTGTTGGAATGGTATTGGACTGTGACAGTCCCAGTCCTTTAATAAGACAGATATCATGTTCAAGGAGCTCATGCTGTGGTGTGAATTCCCTTCACTGACGTCTTTATTGTGGTGTGAGTCCAAGGCAGGGAATGTCACACATCAGTGTTTACTGACAACTGCTGAAATGAGACTCTGAGACGTCCCTAAGATTTACAGCAACATCGCCTGACTTGTGTTTGTCTCTCTAGCTGATCACAGAACAGGGAATTCTTACATTTCTCATGTTACACTTTCTCAAGGTCGGTATTGAGATATGTGTTGAATAAACTCACCTGATGTGTTCTGGTGGCCAATGAAGCGTTAAAACACATCACAGGTGCAATGTTTAATTATAGAACTTTATTAATCCCAGAGGGAAATTGCTCAATTTCGCATATCCCAATTAGGAAACTGGGGTCAGAGCACAGGGTCTGCCAGCTTACCGCTCAAGGGCTCAACAGTGGCAACATGGCAATGCTGGGGTTCGAACCCCCGACCTTCCGATCACTAACCCAGTAACCCACAGCCTTAACCGATTGAGCCCTACCACCACTGCCCTAACAATATTTAATTGCGATTCCCTGGTGGGAATCGAACCCGGGTCTACCGCATGGTAGGCGACTCCCCTATCCACTGAGCTACCAGGATTCAAACACTATAAAACAGGATAAAACACTTATCATCCATTTCGACTTTAGCCGATCAGAAGTGTTGTGCTTGAAGTCTGCTTTTGAAGACGTTTGTCACCAAAACGCTTTTCTATAAACCTGCATAAGAAATCTTTTTAATTAATGACAGTAATAATCTCAGCAACATCATAAAAATCGCAATGATAGTGTACAAAGTACTGTATTTACGTTCCTTGGTGAAGTAGTAGGCCAGCATGTACTGTGAGAGAAATCGTCGAGAAATTCATGATGCTAAACTATTCTAACGTAAAAATTCAAGGGTCTATAGCAAGGTTCCAGTGTTGAGGCACACTGTCAAGTTCTGTGACATAAGAACTCAGGGACAGGTTATAAGGATCCATGCGCACAAGGTTTAATAAACAGAACACCAGGGTCACAAAAGGCAGGCGCGATACCAGGAAATGCACAACGAACAAATGTCAATGCAGAGCACAACAGCGCCAGGACAGGCCAAGGTCAAGAAGCAACAAAAGGCAGACGTGATACCAAAACAAAGGCGCAAGGTAAAGGCAAAATAAGGCAGGTCAAAAGGTACAAATTGACTATCCAGAAAACAACGCTTAAACCGAAGTGTTAGTGTCCATTGCTTTATGTAGAGGTGAAAGAGGAAATTGAAAAGTCAAAGAAGGGTGACGGCGCCCTCTGGCATGCTGGTTGTGCAGATTTTTACATACAACTTCTTACATTTGATTAGATTTTAACCTAGTGCAATGAAAAGCACGCTGAACATCTTTTAGCTTAATGATTTTATTTGCAGTAAACAGGGAAATTGTATCGATTTTAGCATGGTTATAAAAAATGACAGTTAACTGTTTCATAGTTAATAATATAATTATGATATTATGAGATACAGCATTACCTCTGAAGCACTGACTTTGCAGATCAATCATATAAACAGTTGTGTGCAAGATTTAATAATCTACGTTAAAATAAGCTACTAATACGCTGAAGTGGTATGAGTGATTTTTTTACGTTTTAAGACAAAACTTAATCTTTATCCGATCTACTTTGTCGATTTCGCATCTATGATTACCGAACAGAGAGTGTTTTTGGCTGATGATGAAAGAAATACAACTAAGCATTAAAAAAAAAAAAAAAAACATAAGATACTTAACCTTACGAAACTTACAACAGTTTGTCTTTGTATTAATAAGTTATGCAGAGAGTTCTGTTGTACAGAAAGACAGGCAGACATGTACGTGGGCTTCAACCTGAGATAATAATATCTGTTATTACATTAAAGCTGATCAGCTAATCTTTAGCTTTAACCTTTTAACTCTTAACCTTTAACTTTTATCAGAGTTTAACTGTTTAATGAATGAGCTTTTACTACAATATAGTATATAATGTATATGATTTTAAGATTAAACCTGGGACCCTACAGCTGTGAAGTTTTTATAGAAAACTAATCAACACCTGCACACCAATCAGAATGCAGAATGTAACAGACACTATACGATAACGGATTTTATTACATATGCCGCTGGATATTATTCCTTTACCCGACAACAAGAGAGACAGAAACATCGATTAGAATCTAAGTTACTGTCCAGACAGTCTGTATTTCTTTAACCTCAGATCAATACAAATAAATTATATATTGAACTGATGCTTACAACCAGCGTGATACCAAAGCAAATAAAAAGTTGTGTTTTTTCTAGGACCACTCGTAACTAAAAAGTATACATAAACATTTATTCGCATTAAGCTTAATCAGGAAGCACCACTCGCCACATCTTCTCCATACAACAGTTTAATGTTTCTGGTTATATTTAAATAACAAAGCAATCCCTTGCCAAGCTTCTTCACATTCACGCACTCAGATTTATTTTATTACATTCACAGGTTTTACTTATTTAAACAGTGTAACAGTAATGTATTACACAATAGACACTTAAATGATGCTTTAATAACTTACACATCATATCGAACATAAAAAAAATGCTATTTCAGGCCAAGCAGTCTATAAAAACTTCACTTACGGACTCCCTGTGCAAATAATTAAAGCTTTATGGTCTTATGTAAGTCATTCATTACATCACTTTGATTACATGTATCATCACAAAACAGGATCATAAAAGCCCCACTACAGTACTACAGTCCTACTGTGAATCCTTCCAAACATTTAATGATCTCTGACTGATTCGAAACACATGGTTAGGTGGTCATTTAAAGGAAGTCTACTGGTCTATACTGGTGATGTTCTGATCAGATAACCTTATGATAACTGACTATAATAATTCATTATTTGAGACTTTTACTTTTACTTTTTTCTTTTTTTTTCAAAAAGAAACAGTTCAGTAAATGTCATACTAAAATAATAATAATAATAATAATAACAACAATAAAATTATATATATATATACACAGTAGCTTGCAAAAGTATTCGGGCCCCTTAAACTTTTCCACATTTTGTCACATTACAGCCACAAGTTTATTGGAATTCCACGTGAAAGACCAATACAAAGTGGTGTACACGTGAGAAGTGGAACGAAAATCATACATGATTCCAAACATTTTTTACAAATAAATAACTGCAAAGTGGAGTGTGCGTAATTATTCAGACCCCTGAGTCAATACTTTGTAGAACCACCTTTTGCTGCAATTACAGCTGCCAGTCTTTTAGGGTACAGTATGTCTCTACCAGCTTTGCACATCTAGAGACTGAAATCGTTGCCCATTCTTCTTTGCAAAACAGCTCCAGCTCAGTCAGATTAGATGGACAGCGTTTGTGAACAGCAGTTTTCAGATCTTGCCACAGATTCTCGATTGGATTTAGATCTGGACTTTGACTGGGCCATTCTAACACATGGATATGTTTTGTTTTAAACCATTCCATTGTTGCCCTGGCTTTATGTTTAGGGTCGTTGTCCTGCTGGAAGGTGAACCTCCGCCCCAGTCTCAAGTCTTTTGCAGACTCCAAGAGGTTTTCTTCCAAGATTGCCCTGTATTTGGCTCCATCCATCTTCCCATCAACTCTGACCAGCTTCCCTGTCCCTTCTGAAGAGAAGCACCCCAGAGAATGATGCTGCCACCACCATATTTGACAGTGGGGATGGTGTGTTCAGAGTGATGTGCAGTGTTAGTTTATAGCGTTTTACATTTTGGCCAAAAATTTCCATTTTGGTCTCATCTGACCAGAGCACCTTCTTCCACATGTTTGCTGTGTCCCCCACATGGCTTGTGGGAAACTGCAAACGGGACTTCTTATGGTTTTCTGTTAACAATGGCTTTCTTCTTGCCACTCTTCTATAAAGGCCAACTTTGTGCAGTACACGACTAATAGTTGTCCTATGGACAGATTCCCCCACCTGAGCTGTAGATCTCTGCAGCTCGTCCAGCGTCACCATGGGCCTCTTGGCTGCATTTCTGATCAGCGCTCTCCTTGTTCGGCCTGTAAGTTTAGGTGGACGGCCTTGTCTTGGTAGGTTTACAATTGTGCCATACTCCTTCCATTTCTGAATGATCGCTTGAACAGTGGCTCCGTGGGATGTTCAAGGCTTTGGAAATCTTTTTGTAGCCTAAGCCTGCTTTAAATTTCTCAATAACTGACCTGTCTGGTGTGTTCTTTGGACTTCATGGTGTTGTTGCTCCCAATATTCTCTTAGACAACCTCTGAGGCCGTCACAGAGCAGCTGTATTTGTACTGACATTAGATTACACACAGGGGCACTCTATTTAGTCATTAGCACTCATCAGGCAATGTCTATGGGCAACTGACTGCACTCAGACCAAAGGGGGCTGAATAATTACACACACCCCACTTTGCAGTTATTTATTTGTAAAAAATGTTTGGAATCATGTATGATTTTCGTTCCACTTCTCACGTGTACACCACTTTGTATTGGTCTTTCACGTGGAATTCCAATAAAATTGATTCATGTTTGTGGCTGTAATGTGACAAAATGTGGAAAAGTTCAAGGGGGCAGGGACAAGGCAGGGTTCACCCTGGACAGCGTACCAATCCATTGCAGGGCACACACACAACAGCTATTTTGAGAATGCCAGTTGACCTAATCTGCAAGTTTTTGGTCTGTGGAAGGAAACCCAACAAGCACTGGGAGAACATGCAAACTCCACGTGCAAGACCTGAGGTGAGAATCAAAGCTTCAACCCTGGAGGTGCAAGGCCACAGTGCTAACCACTTGCCATCATCTATTACGTTATGTTATATTATATTATATAACATTAATAAGGGAGAAGGATGTTGCAGCGATTATCACACTTGGCTCTCACCTCCAGGGTTTGAGGTTCGAATCTCGCCTCAATCTGTTACAAATAGTTCTCTCTATCATTAGACAATTTTCTCAGAGTACCAAAGAAATGCATTGTAGGCCAATTAGTGTTTCCAAATTGCCTGTACGGTATGATACACACACTACGAGTTATTTGGAAACACCAATTAGCCTAGTCTGCATGTCTTTTGACTGTGGGACGAAACCGCCGTACCCTGAGGAATCCACCAAGCATGGGGAGAACATACAGACCCGAGGTGGGAAACGGACCTTCGATCCAGGATATTATATAACACTGAATAGGGGGGAATCACTTGCATCTCATGTCCAGTGGTTTGGGTTCAAATCTCGCGAGTGTGCATGCTCATTTAGTCTGTAACTTATTCAGAAGCGTTTGGAAATAAAAATAATAAATCTAATAAATAATAAAATCAAATATACATAAATAAGCACAATATCTTAGTTATGCTTGCCGGGAGCAGCTGAAAGACTTAGTTATGCTTAAATAGACAACGTATAAACCAGTTGATGTAGAAATTAATTATTCAAACAGTTAGGGTTATGATGATGAACCAATTAGGATGCTTTTATTAGTTCTTTAAGCTTCTACACAAGAAAGTGAAATAAGTTTAAATAAGCATACTTAAACCTACATAAAATAATTTAATTAAATCACTTTTCGGAAGACTGAAGTAGGGTTAAAGCATAGTATAAATCAAACACAAAACTGCAGCAGCTTTTCACTTCAACTCCCATGACACAACAGATACATTTCCGGGTTTGACATCACTTCCGCCTCTCTGCTGCATTGTGGGAGCGGGAAAACGTTACAAATACTCACGTTGCAGCTTCCGTGTGAGTCGAAAAGTATAAAGGATTCCTGTTTGTTTCGGAGTGAATAAAGGTAACAAGTTAAGTTTTTTAATGTTTAGAATATGATTTATGTATGAGTGAGGGTTTAAAACGATGAATAAGTGTTTAATTGCTCAGTGAGATCTGAATGAAATTAGCCACGTTAGCTAGCCGTGCTAGCACGAGCCCCAGTGTGCTGCTGAGTGCGAGCTAATGTGAGCTTTATTGTAAAGAAATGTTTTAAAGAAATATTTAATTTCTTTTAATCTGAATTTTGGTTTGCTTGCTCTAAATTAGGTTCTTTCTTTTAAATATCGCAGGATACACTTTTAAACTGAAAAAAATGCCTCTTTGCAAAACTGGCCAATTACACAGACATGTTTTATTTAATCCATTGGTTTAATAAACACATTCTGAAATATACTAATGATCTTAGGTTCTATAAAGGTGATGTACTGATAACAGGATAATTTCTTACTATATAAATCTAATGTAGGCCTGAAGTTCAAAACCTTGTTTATATCTAAAAGTTTTTACGTTTTTAATAGGAATTAATTTTTCACCTTCTGGTATAGCAGGTGACAATTTGCGTTCAAGTGAGCAGTGTAGTGTGTTTTTTTTTTTTTTTTTTTTTTTTTTTTTTTTTTACACATTGATTTATTTTTAACTGTAAGTCCTTTCTTTATTCTACAGATCGCCATCATGTCTATCGGAGTCCCCATTAAAGTACTGCATGAAGCTGAGGGTCACATCGTCACCTGTGAGACCAACACTGGCGAGGTTTACAGAGGCAAACTCATTGAAGCAGAGGACAACATGAACTGCCAGGTAACAAAGCATCCGGTGTCACAGCCAGCAGTGTTGCAGCTCATGGCTTTGGGTTAGTTTGGGCCAGGGGTAGCTCCGTGGTTAAGGCATTGGACTACGGTTCGGAAGATCCCAGGTTCAAACCCCACAACCACCAAGTTGCTACTGTTGGGCCCTTGAGCAAGGCCCTTAACCCTCAACTGCTCAGATGTGTAATGAGATATAAATGTAAGTCGCTCTGGATAAGAGCGTCTGCCAAATGCTTAAATGTAAATGGTGTTGGCTGCAAAATACATAATCTGTCAGGTGATTAGTATATTGGTGAGGTTGAGCGGTTGGAACAGATGAGGGGGGGAAATGAGGTTGTCGTATAAACAACCAATTTTTTTTTTTTCCATAAAATATGGTGTCTAGTCGCATTGCAGGCTGTCACAGTAAAACATTTGTTCCCATTGTGTTAATTAAATCTACACTAATTGACTTTAGCACAGTACTGTAAATTGAAAATTTTATTAATTTTTACCTTTACCAGCTGGTCCCTAATGACCAATACAAGGAAAAACTCAGACAATATGAGGAAGAAACGATGAGATTAACCAGACTCAAAAGGGAACACGTCCTCATTGATAAACAGATGACCTTAAATAAATCCATTCTGTAGTTGGCTGCTGTAAGTCAATTTTGCTGATATTAGCTAATTCAATGATCACTGATTTTAAAACTGTTTATGGCAGTTTTAGAGAACTGTGTGCATTGCTGCAGTCTAACGTCATCTTGAACATTGTCACCTTGTGAACATGTGAAAAACATTTTGACTGTGACTATTTTACCATGTCATTGTTTATTTTTCTTTTAGCACAGTATTATCTGTCCCAAACTGTAGTAAAGCACTCACAAAGTTAACTGTGCTTTCTGTTTCAGATGTCCAACATCACAGTGACGTATCGCGATGGCCGTGTGGCGCAGCTGGAGCAGGTCTACATCCGGGGTAGCAAGATCCGCTTCCTCATCCTGCCGGACATGCTGAAGAACGCTCCCATGCTGAAGAGTGTGAAGAATAAGAACCAGGGAGCAGGTGCCGGTCGGGGCAAAGCTGCCATTCTTAAAGCTCAAGGTAAATCATGTCATCTTTATCATCACACAGTTTATACCATACTGGTGTTTCAGATGAGGTCACTGTATACAACACAGCCCAAGCACATTTATATAACAGCATTGTTTTCAATAAATTGATATTTATATTTTCCTTTTGGTTTGAAATTACTATTAAATATTGTATTTTTACTATTTGCATTATATTCAAAAGTAATTAACTAATTACCATTTTCAAATTCTTTTCTATATTTTAGTAAACAAAAAGGTAAACTTTAAGAAGTGATTTTTGTAAAAATCTGTCCTTTCTGTATAGATGAGCTTCCATGAGATTTCATTTGCTTATAAAAATAATCATGCATATTGTTGCTCTTAAAAATAATGTAAGCAATAATCTTGTCCATCATAAAATTGTCATGGTTGCTTTACTGTTGATGCTTATCTTTTGGATACACACTTCCAACTCCAACAGGCTCTGAATAAATTTTTATGGCACTGTGATGCGGCAAGACAAGGGTGGACTAAAATGCTGATTTGAGCAACATCCAAACAAATCTTTCATCTATGTAACCTAAAAAAATAATGAGATTTGAGATTTTCTTCAGCTTGGAACAGAGTAATTAAAAAAATTTTTTTTTTTAAATATATAAACTATGCCACATATCCAATAGATTCCCAATAAAGGGAAAAAAATTAAGCAGGCTGTCAAGAACTGAAAAGAGAAATGGCTGATTTTCTAGTTCTTTTGTTTTGAGGTGGTGTTGGTTGTGAAATTATGCTTGTTTCTATTTAATCAAGCTGTTTATTCAGGTGACATTTGAGACTGCCTGATCATTATTTTACTATACTTAATTTTAGAGCTTAAATGGGTAGAATTTGCATTTAGGTAAACACTGAAAAGCTGACGACTAGAATGATGTGCTGAAGTGATGTTAGCCTGACTAAGAGTCTTACATGACGGATTGATGTGAATGTAACTGGTCATTAGGCATTATACAAGCTGAAAGCTAGATTAGTCTTGTCCACCCATTTTTGCTTATTGTATTGTGGCCATTTCAGTGCATTTACTGTAGTTGTACAAATACATGGTCATTAGGGGGCGTTAGTGTGCTGTCTTGCATCCAGTACCCATCTCCTTATGCTCTAGTGAACATGCCAAGCTCCTGTGCATGTAGTTTTAGAAATGTGACCACTTTACCTCTGTTTTGTTGCAGTGGCTGCGAGAGGCCGAGGCCGGGGTGGGCCGGGAGGACGAGGAAACATCTTCCAGAAAAGGCGATAGTTGATTCCAGAACTCTGTACAGTGCTTTTCTTTACTTTTTAGACCCACTTTAGGTTTATATTTCTTTTGCCCCCCCCCCTTTTTTTTTTTTTTTTTTTTTTTTTTAAACATGTAATGTGTAATTATTATTACACTAAGGATGTTTCACATGGAGAAGAATTTAGTTGCCTCATTTTGACTTTTCTATAATTGGAATACACATTTAATAAAGGTTTTACAGCTTAATTTCTGGTGTATTTCATGGTTCATTTGCTTTCTAACACCCAGGACTGGTTAGTGTCACACTGACGACTGATCTCTTCCTTCTCACCCATATGACTTTCGGACTCGCCATTCCCTGGCACTGATTCACCACTGCCTTATTTTTATTTTTCCTCCATTGTAATTCTTACTGTCACACAGTCCTTGTAAAGGTGGGGTTGGCTGAGCGGTTATGGGGTTGGCCTATCAGATCACCAGCATGTACAACCATTTATTATTTAGAATTAAAGCACCCCTGATTTATAACACTTACTCCAATCGATTGTTTAGTTCTACAGTTATTGCACCTCACGCAGACTCTGGTCAAGCTCTCAAAACCGCAATACTTGACACTTACCCAATACCTGTGGATCATTAGTCCAAACTCTTAACCACTGCGTAAGAGCAACAATGAGTACCAGGGTGTTTCAAACTCCAGCACCACCAAGTTTACCACTTTTTGGTTCTTGAGATGATCACAACTTTAATTCCAGAGGAAAATCTTGCTCCAAGTGCAAATGGGTTAAAAAAAATTATATACTCAATGAGGTGTAAAGTAATGGATTTTTAAAAAAAACCCACAAACTAAACATAAGGGAAATAAATAGAATACAACTACCAACAAAGTAACATGCAGCAACTGGTAGTAGAAACCAGATTCTGACGTGGAATTTACATGGCAACAATGACCAGTAATATTGCATATGATCTTGAACTCAGGCCTACAAATTGCTGAGGTAAGGCTAGAGCCCCCATTGTTTTCTAGTCTGTGACCATTATTTTAGTTCTCCCTATATAAGGGGCAGGATTGAACTTTAATGGCCACAGGAAGAAAAGACCCCCCCCCCATAGTGCTTCCCTGTGGTCTCGGCTGGCTGTGCTCCAGTAGGATACCAGTGGCCCTTAACTTATTTTGTATAATGAGTTACAAAATGAAATTCACTCAGGAAAAGGTGTCTGCCAAATGCTGTTAATGAAAGGACTTAAGTAATAAGTAGCATGTCAGATAAAAGAAAATGCACATAAATTGTGGCTCAATTGGTAGTTTCGGTTAGAGAGTGTTAATTATGAGTGCTTTATTCCTTCTAAACTCATTCACTGCTGCTGACACACCTTTTATTCCATGCATATTTTTTTTTTTCCTGCAGCATCTTTATAGCGGTTAGCATTGTTGCCTTGCGTCTCCAGGTTTCGGGTTCGATTCCTGTGCATAGAGGTTGCATGTTCTCCCTGTGCTTGGTGGGTTTCCTCTCAGTCAAAATACATACAGATTAGGCTAATTGGCATTCCCAAATTGCCTGAAGTGGTGGTGTGTGTGCCCTGCGATGGATTGGCACCCTCCAGGCTGTACCCCGCCTTGTACCCCAAGTCTCCTTCAACCCCGTACACAGGATAAAGCGGTATAAACAATGAGTGCATGTTTGTAAAATGTAGATTTTTACATTCATTCCAATTTTTTCTCAGTACAATATTTACAATTCCATTGCATATCACACTGTGCATGGTCGAGTATTTAACATAAAATTTGAATTATAAATTGTATTTAACCTCTGACAGATAGACAGGTTTCATGGGGGTTCAATAATAATAATTCTAACAGTCTGTACAGTGTATTGGGGAATCGTATGCAGTTCTAATAGTGAGCGGTTGACATTTCGAGCGCCTCCGCATGAGGAAGTGCGCGAGGGCGCGTTCAGAGAGTGGGATGAGCCCGAGGTGCGTTCACTTTCCCTGGCGGTGAGGTGAGGTTTAACAGCGCGGACGCGGTGGGAAGAGCGGGGGATGCTGCAGCTCTCATCTCATTCTCTCTGCATGCACATCACAGCGGGTATCATATGCAAGGACAGTTCCTTCCCCGAGAAGCCTGGGCGAGGACATTTTTGACCAAACAAGGTAAGAGCAAACGTGTTAAATGTCCGATTACTAGCTCTCTGTCTCTGTGTGAGACGGTCATCCTCCGTTAGCTGAACGAGGCGGATTCCCCTCAACATCTGTTTCATAACAGCTAGTCTGTTTAGCGAAAACAACACTCGTGATGAGGGAAATAAATATAGATCAGTATTAAAAGTATTATCCTGGTATGTAAGTTGCTCTCACCACATCTGTGTTTTCGTTTCTCTGAATGTCGGTGTAGTTATTTTTTTCGGTCTCGTGCTAGAATCTGTATCAGGATGTTAGCAAGCTAGCTAACGCTTCCTACAGTACTTCCAAAGTCCTGAACAGTCTTCACGAAATGTTGTCCTTACTTGCTCGTACTTAGTTGTGTGACTGATTAGTGTGACTAGTTATATATTATTTTATATATAAAAAAAAGTCGTCTAGTATGATAAATTTAAGTTTGTCCAGATGTTGGTTAGCTTGTTTAGGGGCGTTATGCTGCGTTCACTAAACGTCAACTCGGGGAAATATGTTGGTTCACCAGCGGTTTGAATTAAACAGCAGCTCTCAAATGAACATTACGTAAATCTGTTTGCCGTTAAGTCTCAGGATAAAATGTGTTAATTTCTGAAAGAAAGTCTTCCAGAACGGAAAAGACTGTCCGAGTGGCACGAAGGAGTATTTGACTACAGTGTGTGAATGTAGGAAGTGATGGTGTTTGTTTAGAGGTGATTTATAAACAATGTGTAAAGACAACCCACATGCCTTCCTGATCTTTTATATGAACGCTCGCTGAAGCGTTAGATGTGTATCTGCACGATTTTAGACATTGAGCTGCTTCAATGTGATTGGTTAAAAGTCTTCCTAATAAATTGGTCAGTGTGTGTGTTTATAAACATAGTAGACATTATATATGGTGATGTAGAGTATGTATAGGGTATCTATACAGTATGTGTAATGTATGTATGGTTTGTTCAAGGTATGTAGGGGTATCCAAGCAGTATGTGTAGGGTATATATGGGCATCTTTAAGGCATGTGTAGGATATGTATGGAGTATCTATATGGCATGTGTAGGATATGTATGGGGTATCTATATGGTATGTGTAGGATATGTATAGGGTATCTATACGGTATGTGTAGGATATGTATAGGGTATCTATACGGTATGTGTAGGATATGTATGGGGTATCTATATGGTATGTGTAGGATATGTATAGGGTATCTATACGGTATGTGTAGGATATGTATAGGGTATCTATACGGTATGTGTAGGATATGTATAGGGTATCTATACGGTATGTGTAGGATATGTATGGGGTATCTATATGGTATGTGTAGGATATGTATAGGGTATCTATACGGTATGTGTAGGATATGTATAGGGTATCTATACGGTATGTGTAGGATATGTATGGGGTATCTATATGGCATGTGTAGGATATGTATGGGGTATCTATATGGTATGTGTAGGATATGTATGGGGTATCTATATGGCATGTGTAGGATATGTATGGGGTGTCTATATGGCATGTGTAGGATATGTATGGGGTATCTATATGGTATGTGTAGGATATGTATGGGGTATCTATATGGCATGTGTAGGATATGTATGGGGTATCTATATGGTATATGTATGATATGTATGGGGTATCTATATGGCATGTGTAGGATATGTATGGTGTATCTATACGGTATGTGTAGGATATGTATGGGGTATCTATACGGTATGTGTAGGATATGTATGGGGTATCTATATGGTATGTGTAGGATATGTATAGGGTATCTATACGGTATGTGTAGGATATGTATGGGGTATCTATATGGTATGTGTAGGATATGTATGGGGTATCTATATGGCATGTGTATGATATGTATGGGGTATCTATACGGTATGTGTAGGATATGTATGGGGTATCTATATGTTATGTGTAGGATATGTATGGGGTATCTATATGGCATGTGTATGATATGTATGGGGTATCTATACGGTATGTGTAGGATATGTATGGGGTATCTATATGGCATGTGTATGATATGTATGGGGTATCTATATGGCATGTGTAGGATATGTATGGGGTATCTATACGGCATGTGTAGGATATGTATGGGGTATCTATATGGCATGTGTATGATATGTATAGGGTATCTATACGGTATGTGTAGGATATGTATGGGGTATCTATATGGTATGTGTAGGATATGTATAGGGTATCTATACGGTATGTGTAGGATATGTATGGGGTATCTATATGGTATGTGTAGGATATGTATGGGGTATCTATATGGCATGTGTATGATATGTATGGGGTATCTATACGGCATGTGTAGGATATGTATGGGGTATCTATACGGTATGTGTAGGATATGTATGGGGTATCTATATGGCATGTGTATGATATGTATGGGGTATCTATATGGCATGTGTAGGATATGTATGGGGTATCTATACGGCATGTGTAGGATATGTATGGGGTATCTATATGGCATGTGTATGATATGTATGGGGTATCTATACGGCATGTGTAGGATATGTATGGGGTATCTATATGGTATGTGTATGATATGTATGGGGAATTTTGGGATATGTGTAGGGTATGTATGGGATCCAGCAGTATGTGTAGGATATACTGTATATGGGCATCTTTAAGGCATGTGCAGGATATGTATGGGGTATCTATATGGCAATTTTACTTATATAGCGCTTTTAACAGTGGTCATTGTCTCAAATCAGCTTCACAAAATGAAAAGAAAATTTATGGATATGTATGGGGTATCTATATGGTATGTGTAGGATATTTATTGGATATCTATATGGCATGTGTATGATATTTATGGGGTATCTATAGGGCATGTGCAGGATATATATCGGGAATTTATGGGGTATGTGTAGGGTATGTTTGGGATCTATATCGTATGTGCAAGGAATGTAGTATGTGTAGGATATATATGGGTTATCTATATAGCATGTGCAGGATATGTATGGAGTATCTATACAGTTTGTGTATTATATGTATGGGGTATCTATGCGAGATGTGTAGGATATGTTTAGGGCATGTGTATGGTGTGTGTATGATGAAGTCACATGACAGTTTTTAAAATCTTGCCTTTGTTCAGCACCACATTATATTTTAAATGAAGCAGTAAACAATTAATTGAAATGTAGACTTTCAGCTTTAATAAGTAAATGTTGTATCTAACTAACATTTATAATTAGAATTGACTATTTTACTAATTGATTGGAAACTTAGCAGTCAGTAATTGCCTGAAATGTGAAACCCATCTTCACAAAAGTTGAGTTTCCTTCATTCAGCTGATTTTTCTGGATTTTAGTTTAGTCTTATTTACGCGTGCAGCAGGCTCAACTGGGCTGAGGTCAGCTGCTCTATAAGAACATTTCATTGTTTTTAAAATGGGCTTCTTGCAGTATGTTCTTTTGTAATTGTCTATCTATACTGTGAAAATCTGTTCAATCATCTTTGCAGCATCTGAACCTGAGCAGACAGTACAGCTCTGAACATTTCAGAATTCATCCTGCTACTCCTACCAGCTATCACATCATTAACACTCTCCAGTGAACCAGTTCTGTTGGCAGCTGTTTCACTGGTGTCCGTGCCATAACACTTCCTTTACCATGTATGACAGATGATGAGGTGATGTGCTTCGAATCATGAGCCCTTCCTGACCTTCTCCATATTTTCCTCTTCCATTATTCTGGTGAAGGTTAATCTTTTCTCAGCACCTGGGTAGGATTTTTTATGATTCTAATCGGGCCTTTCCATTCACGAGTGGTAGATTTACACATAAATCCTTTAGAGTGTTCGTGCTTTATCACCTCTTTGAACTGCATGTTGAGAGTTCTTGTGAACAGCTATCAAATGCTAATTTAACACTTGGAATCAAGAGCCGGCCTTTTATCTCCTTGCTTTGTCATGAAATAATCAGGAGACCACAACTGGCCATCAGGCTACTTATCAGTCAGTTGTCCAGTTACTTTTGAGTCTGTGAAAATGTAGAAGCTGAAAATAAAATGCCTGTAATTCCTAACCAATGTATCCGATATATTTATTTTGAATTAAAGTCCACATTTCACGTCTATTGTGGTAATGTACAAAGGCAAAAATACAAAAATTGCCCAAATCCTTACAGTCCTGAGAGTATACGGTGTGTGTAGGATAGTTATAGAATGTGCACAGTGTTATAATCTATCAGAGATAAAAGTAGGTCATGCAGCAAGGCGAAACTGCCTTCAGATTAAAATAACTCAGCAAACCAGAGCTCCTGCAGTTCTGCAACATCTCAGTGACATCTCTGCATTACTACACAATGTTCTGCTCGTTCTCATCCTGACGATTCTCGCCCTGTGCTTTGGGATCGGTTTGCATTAAAATGCCTCCTAAACTGTGCAAAACAAAATGCAACACCCTTTGATAAGCACCCTTGTGTTTTACTTGGAATCGCACTATGATATATTGTGTGATTTATTCTCTGTTCCCAGCATGCAGAAAGGCACATGAAGCTGTGGGTGATGGAAAATGAAATGTTGTTTTTGTTTGAAACACGAGGTGAGGAATGTTATAGGAACGTGATGGCTCTTTCTCAGTCCTGTTCTCTGGCTGTCTCACCTCAGTGTGTTTCTCAGGAATGTCAGCAGTCGTCTGCTCCTGGCCTATTTTATTGTTATTTTTTATTTTTTTCAACTAGTCTATGGTTTAAGAGAGACAATAATACGCGCAGTTTCACCATAGAGTCTCTCACAGTAAAAGAGAGTAATAATTGTACATCCCAGGTCCTTGAACACGATAGAGCAGTTCTTCAGAAGTGTGTGAAGTCAATTTAATTGAAAGCCATTTAAAGTCTATGAAATTGTGTGTCATAAAAAGGAGCGACAAAGATAAAACGGTATTCACGTTCCCCCTGGAATGAAATCGGAAGTATTCAACTCAACATGAACCCGAATACCAAACAAATTCAGGAGCTCCACCTCCCAAACACCTGGCTATGGACTGCCAAAGTAATGGACACTAGCTGAACAAAATTAATACAACATTTCATTAAATGAACGACATGCAGGCACCCAAGCACAGCATCCAAAACACGAGAGAGAACAGGGCCAAATTATAGTCATGCATTCACGTGATCAAACAACAACATCGTGAGCATATTTATTCAATTATTTCCTTAATACTACGCGGGTCACTGGGTGATTTTGTTTGTCGTGGAAAACATGGCAATGATTAAGATGAGACTTATCTTCGGTCAACTGTTTTATCATCCATAATTGTATCTATGGGATCATGGTGGCGTAGTGGCCTGTGGCCTCACACCTTCAGGGTCGAGGGGTCGATTCCTGTCTGAGATCTTTTGTGTGGAGGTTGTATGTTCTTCGCCATGCTTGGTAGGTTACCTCCAGTACTCCCACATGCAGTCATGCAGATTAGGTTAATTCCCATTACCAAAATTGTGTGTGTGTGTGTGTGTGTCCTGCGATGGATTGGCACCCTGTCCAGGGTGTGCCCTGCCTTGTCCCTGTGCAGACATATCATACAGGTGAGGTACTTGTAGACAACTTCTCAAAATCCGGCATTTTTTGACGTCTCTGCTGACTACACTGGCCCTACCGTTTACATGCGTATTGCGTATGCAGTGATATCATTCTTGAATCTATCTACAAATGATGGCAAATCCATCTGTCTATTTACAGTACCACCGTGAGGCTTGAAACCTCTGAACCATTGTTCAGCACTCAGATATGTGCAGATAATGAGCAGTAGCATCATTAACGCACAACTAAACATTTTTCTTTTCGGAGTTGCCAGGTATGCTTTATTATAAACAGTAAAGATGTTTTTTTTGTTTTTTTTTTTAGGGATGGGGGGGGTTCGATTATGTATCATGATTCTTTTGTGTGGCAATACATGTATTTCCAAATAGACTCCAAAATAATTTTTTTAAATACTTTATTAAATTATACGCGTTTGTATGTCAGGTGGTAAAATGTTGCAGTTCCTCTTTAACCCTACAGGTGGTGCACTTTAAACACACAGGAACACAGTTAGGCCAGGCCGAACCTTTTTCCGGTGTGATAAGAGCAGAAGATTGCTAAGATTACTTGCTAAGATTGTATAACTGTAACAACATCTGAAAAAAAAAAATCATATTGAATCTAAATATTTATGAAATCGTGATACTAAAAGAATCGCAATACAAATCGAATTTGCCCCCAACTATCATGATACAATATTATCAGGTATTGTGGGTAAATTTATATTATTTAATTATCCCTGGACGAATCTGATGGTTTTATCCCCTGCAAATCCACTGCAGTCCCTGAATGTTTTGACGAGATTTATGGTTCTCCTTAAACTGAAAAGTGTGATTCATGGTGAAAAAAGTGGAATCCGCTTTTTCTTAAGCTAACCAGTTGTCAAGCCACAGGATAATTGTCAGCTGGTCTACATAAAACACTCACTGTTTGGACTGCCAAGTCATTTAGTTATTCATCGCCATATGTCGCTGTTTATATCTTTTCCTGTTTTTGATGCAAACACAATAAACCTGTCAGCAGTCATCTTTAACTGAGTGTCATGTGATTTGGCTCAGTTTATTTTTCTGGTCAGTTCAGAATCCATTTCTAAATTAAGAAATGAAACCAGAATAAAATCATCAATAACAACACAGTGCAATGAATTTTTATATAATTTTTATATTTACAATACTTTTAAGACTCTTAAAACTAAAAGTTAATTAAATACATTTTTAATTCAATAAATTGTACAGCAAGAGTGCAGACTCACCCTTAAACTTATCGGAATTTGATATAATGATTTGATTTAATAAAACAGATATAATGTTTAATTAAAGTAAAATAACCACAAAGGATGCATTTTATAATAGTTTTTTATGGATTTAATTTTCCGTATGGTTACACTTAACCTTTGTTAAACATCAGCAAAACAAGTTTCTTTTACAACATAATGGTTATAAAAGCAGATACAGGGAAACCTCGGATTACGAGTAAACCGGTTTGCGAGTGTTCCTCACAACAATTAAAAAAAATATATATATTTTTGATAAACGAGGTCTTGATTTACGAGAATCAAGTATCATGTGGCACGCATGCGCTTCTTGTTTTGACGCGGCTAGGATTCTTTTACCGTGATTGTGTCTCTCCTTCACATGCTTATTCTCTGTTCTTTTTGAACATGCCAATCCTTACCATTACCATCACTACTGCCATCTAGTGGAAAGGTGAACAATAAACCCACCTATCCACTAGATGGCAGTTGTGAGTAATGGTAAGGATTTGCATGTTCAAAAAGAGTGGGGAACAAAGCAGCTGAATGCGGGAAACGGAGTGCGTCATTAGTTTTTGTTATAGCTATTTCATGCCCTTCTGTCTGCTCTGCGTTACTACACGTTTCAAAGGTAAAGTTCAGGTTAATTTGTTTGATTTTTACTTAATATTTTGTATGAGTTATTTTAATATGAATATTTTTCGGTTGTGGCACTAATCGTCTGGGTTTACATGATTCCTTATGGGCGCAATTCGCTTTGATATACGAGTGTATTGATGTACAAGCAAACTTCTGGAATGAATTATGCTCGCAATCCATAGTTACGCAATCAACAATTACACAGTGAAAGCGTTATTATTTCATGAAGTCAAATGTGTAAGTCTGGTGAAAGAGCTGTTACTATAGAACTGATACATTATTTTAATAGAGTTATTATTGTTTATAACAAAATAATTCTTCTTCTTCTTCTTCTTCTTCTTCTTCTTATTATTATTATTATTATTATTATTATTATTAATAATAATAATAAATATTTATTTATAACATTAATAGAGTGCATTAAAACAAAATGTGGGCTGCTGTTATAGAAAATGAACAAACACCTTCTGACTATTCCGGATTGAGATTTCAGCAGCATAGTGCAGTAAAGAAATTGAATGAATGACTGAATGGCCGACAGAGCCAGTATGCAGCCACTCCACAATGATCTCTCGATGTCGCTGATCCTAACCACGGTTTAGCTGCTACAGTGTTACAGCAGTGAGCAGTAAATGTAACTGTAATATAACGCAGTGCATCTTTATCTCAACACTATGTGAAAGCAGTGGTTAAAGAGATGATGGAGGACAGAAGGATGACCGTGTCTCTGTGGAAGAGAAATGAGGCTGTATGCAGGAGGAGGTGTCCTGCCCACACACGCTCTCTTTCCTGAACCCTCCAGAGTGATGAATGTCTCTTATTGTACCTGATTTTATTCCACACCACTCCTACACACACACACACACACACACACACACACACATCGACAAAAACTCTGACTAGCTCCATCTTTCACACCAACAGAGAACCTGCCTGCCAATATGATGAAGCAGTGAGCAGAACAACCGGAGACGGAGCATCGCGCATATTAACATCATTGTAATGGAATGTAGAATTACTTAAATAAAAATTGTGGTATTTTCGGAGGATTATACTAAAATCAGGCCATTAAATGATGTTCAAACCTTTTTTTTTTTTACCTTTTACCGTGACACTTCTCTGTGCGTGTGAAGACTCTGCTTTTTTTTTTTTTTTTTTCTCTGTACTGACCTAAATCTCAAATCAGAACAGCCGCAATACTTCCTTCTTCCAAAACATTTCTGTAAGATCATCCTGGTCCATGTTCATGACACAAATGCATCACTTTTGCTTTATATCTGTTAGCTATACTTTCATACCATACTGAACCCGTGACATGAGGGAGGCTGAGTTCAAGGATTGTCATCCGTTTGTCTTATGACCAGGCGGCATTTTAATTGTATTGGAGTTTTTTTCCCGTTGTTTTATGAAAACTCTACATTTTCTACAGTGTGTCTAGGAATCAGCAGTATCTGAAAAACTGAAACCTGCCCATCTGGCAACAACTTTCCCATGGACAAAGGCAGATGTTCTAATTCATGATTTGCAGAAGAAAGATGTTTTGTACATTCTGTAACTTCTAACTCTTTATCTTTTTTTTTTTTTTTTTTTTTTTTTTTTTTAGTTCCTCGCTCTCCTCAGAACATCCTGCTGTGTTCCTGATGGAGGGGAGGTTGGGAGACTTTCAGGACGGACACCATGTTTCCCTGTGTCTCTCCATGGTCTTCTGCTGAATCGACAGCCCCTGTCGGCTATGCCCCATCCACCTCTCCGGCCCAGACACCTGAACAGACGCTTCCGGACCTGCTGCGCGGGTGTGCCACGCTCTCAGCCCCGCCCCTGAGCCCCTGTACAGCTGACATGGAGTCCCTCATCGTGGTGACGGAGTACGAGCCTAGTGAGGGCAGAATGGGCGACGTCGAGGAGGACGAGCCAGAGGAGATGGATAGCTCAGAGACGCCTGAGCCGGCCTCAGCTCCGCCCCCACACTTCCATTCACCATCCTGTGACCTTTTATCGCATACGACCAGTCGACCCGAGGCTCTCTTCCCGGGGACGCAGGAACACCGCGGCAAGCTGAACCTTTCGGACAGGAAGCTGTCACTGCAGGAGCGCTCGCACGCCCTCTCCTCACCTTGCGGATCACCAGGGCTCAACGGGCGTTACATTTACCCCTCGCTGCCCTATTCACCCATCACCTCACCCCACTCATCCCCTCGCCTGCCTCGTCGGCCCACTGTCGAATCGCACAGAGTTTCCATCACTGATCTGCAGGTAAGCGCGCGGCCTGATGTCAGCTATGAAATCTCTTCACTCTTCACTATTATTTGGGTTTTGTCCAAATCAATATTTAAAAAATGCTACTGGTGACTAAAACATTTACATCAATGTGATTTGACATGATTAAATGTCCAGTGTTTTTATTTCCTTTAAATGTTTTTATCTTTTCTAAGGACTGTGTGCAGCTGAACCAATACAAGCTGAAAGATGAGATCGGAAAGGTAATTTCATTATTGTTTGATGATTGATCTATAAACGGCTCCCTGACTCTATTGTAATGGACTGTGGTTCAGTAGTGTCCCCTCCTCTGTCTCCTGACCTACATTAAAGATACCCTCTAGTGTTGAAGAAGAGTAACGGAAGGTTTATATGAAACCAGGTTTACATAGGTTTATGGAAAAAATAAAAATCCAAAATTATTAGAAAAGGTGACTTACCTATTCGAGGACGCTGAGAGCACCACAACTTTCATTTACATGAAATCAAGTTTGGAGAATTTGCAATGTTTTCTTCAAAAAACGTCGGCAACTCGGATATCGGTGCCGGAATCGCAGACATGGCAAAACACAAGAACCAGGGGAATTGTTAACAGAAATTAGTCTCCGTCAGAATATTAGAACTTTAGAATATTGGAACTCAAGTCTGCTGTAGTGTTTTTCTCATCTGCAGGGACACCTGATTTAACTAATGATAATCAACAGCTTTTTCCTGAATTGAAGTGTGTGTGTGTGTGATAGCGCTGTAAAAACGCTAGAATGTGTAGAGCAGGTGGTCCTTCAGGAACCAGTGATCTACAACCCCTGGCATAAATTATGGAATCACCAGTCTTGGAGGATGTTCATTCAGTTGTTTGATTTTTTAGACAAAAAGCAGATCACAGTCAAGACACAAAACTAAGTTAAGCTCAAATGGCAACTTTTTAGCTTTACGAAACATTAAAAGAAATCAAGAAAGAAACATATTTAGTCAGTAAGAGTTGCCTTTTTTTAGACCAAGCAAAGGGAAAAATATAAGGAATCACCTAATTCCAAGGAGAAAATTATGGAATCATTGAAAATAAACAAACCAAAAAAGACCGCAACACACCCCTAGTACTTTGTTGCACCACCTCTGGCTTTTATACCGGCTGGCAGTCTCTGAGGCATGGACTTAATGAGTGACAAACAGTACTCATCATCAATCTGGCTCCAACTGTCTCTAATTGCAGTTGCCAGATCAGTTGTGCAGGTTGGAGCTTTGGCATCAACCATTTTCTTCAACTTCCACCACAGATTTTCAATTGGATTGAGATCCGGGCTATTTGCAGGCCATGACATTGACCTTATGTGTCTTTTTTCAAGGAATTTCTTTACAGTTTTTGCTCTATGACAAGATGCATTATCATCCTGAAAAATGATGTCATCATCCCCAAACATCCTTTCAATTGATGGAATAAGAAAAGTGTCCAAAATGTCAATATAAACTTGTGCATTTATTGAAGATGATCATCCACAGATCATCCACAGTCCAAGATTGCTTTTCCTTAGCCCACTGTAACCTTGTTCTTTTATGTTTAGGTGTTAATTGTGGTTTACGTTTAGCTTTTCTGTATGTAAATCTCATTTCCTTTAGACGATTTCTCACAGTTCGGTCACAGACGTTCACTCCAGTTTCTTTCCATTTGTTCCCCATTTGTTTTGTTGTGCATTTTCTGTTGTCAAGACATATTGCCTTAAGTTTTCTGTCTTGACGCTTTGATGTCTTCCTTAGTCTACCAGTACGCTTGCCTTTAACAACCTTCCCATGCTGTTTGTACTTGGTCCAGATTTTAGACACCGCTGACTGGGAACAACAACCTACATCTTTTGCAACATCATGTGATGATTTGTCCTCTTTAAGGAGTTTGATTATCCTCTCCTTTGTTTCAATTGACATCTCTCATGTTGGAGCTATGATACATGTCAGTCCACTTGGTGCAACAGCTCTCAAGGGGTGATCACTCCTTTTTAACTACAGATTAACAAGAAGATCTGGTTCAGGTGGGGAAGGAAATTGACAGGGTGATTCCATATTATTTTCCTTGGAATTGAATGATTCCATAATTATTTCCCTCTGCATGGTCTAAAAAAGGAGACTTCATTCATTCATTCATCTTCTATACCGCTTTATCCTGTGATCAGGGTCGCGGGGGGCCTGGAGCCTATCCCAGGAGGCTTTCGGGCACAAGGCAGGGTACACCGGTAGACAGGGTGCCAATCCATCACAGGGCACACACACATACACATTCACCCATCCATTCACACACTACGGGGAACGCCAATTAGCCTAACGTGCATATCTTTGGACTGTGGGAGGAAACCGGAGTACCCGGAGAATCGAACCCAGACCCTGGAGGTGCAAGGCTACAGTGCTAACCACTACACCACCGTGCCGCCTAGTTGTTTACTTGATTTCCTTTAATGTTTTCTAAAGCTCGAAAGTTGCCATTTGAAATTCACTTAGTTTTGTGTCTTGTCTGTGATCTGCTTTTTTTCTAGAAAATCAAACAACTGAATGAACATCCTCCAAGACTGGTGATTCCATAATTTATGCCAGGGGTTGTAGAACATGATTTAGGATTTGATTTAGACCCCATTCACAATGTGACTTGTAAAGTGATTTCGAATGTGATGTAGATTCACTGTTTAGATCGTAATGTAGAACATGATTTATAATGTGAATAAAATTGATTCAGAGTGGCAGCGAAATTTGATTGCAAACACTCTTGTGAGGTCACAAATTAATCTACCAAGCAGGTTTTTATTTATTACACTTTTATTATCCTGAGTGCAATGCTCTCTCTCTCTCTCTCTCTCTCTCTCTCTCTCTCTCTCTCTCTCTCTCTCTCTCTCTCTTCTCGTATGTGTGTGGTTGTATGTATGTATGACAGAGAGGGAGAGAGATGCTTGTTGTCTCTCTTTCTCGATGTCTGAGCACAGGAGCTCCTGCTGGACCTCCAATCTGCTCCACCAACTGGACCTGCTGTGTATATGTGTGTGTGTGTGTGTGTGTGTGTGTGTGTGTGTGTGTGTGTGTGTGTGTGTGTGTGTGTGTGCATGAGAGAGAGTGAGATAGGATCATTCAGATAGGATATGCTGATCTTCTTAATCACAAGCCTTTTCTGTTCTTTCAATACTATACTTCTTTATAATTAGAAATATTTTTCAAATGTTCATAATTTTTGTGATGTTTAATAATTTTATATGTTTGCTGTTTCTCACATGAATCTTCTTCTTTTTTTTTTTTTTTTTTTTTTAAACGAGGGCTCGTATGGAGTTGTCAAACTGGCCTACAATGAAGACGACAACACCTACTACGTGAGTCCTATATGCACAGGTCCACACGTGCCTGTCTTCCTAAAGTCTGTATCTACATATTTCCATCGAATATATTTGTCTCCACAAATAACATAACTAAATCATGTATTTTTTTTTTTTTAAGGAACCACTTATTTAATGAGGAAAGATTAAGTGCTTTGTCAGCTTCTTGATTTCGACATGGGGTGTGCAAACTTTTGCACTGAACCGTATACATTAAGCATGCATGTTGTTGTACTGTATGTGAATCCCCTGCTCGGATTGTCTGGTCTGTTTCACCATGTCCATGTCCACACAGGCGATGAAGGTCCTGTCCAAGAAGCGTCTGATGCGACAGGCTGGATTCCCACGTAAGTGTTTGTGCCATGTGGCAGATGGGGAGCTCTGTGGGGCGAAGGTATAACCGTGCGTGTGTGTGTGTGTGTGTATTCTGGATCTCAGACACACATTTCTGCTTATACAGGAAGACCTCCTCCTCGAGGTGCCCGCTCTGGTCCCGAGGGTCCAGCTCAGCCCAAAGGCCCCCTGGAGCGGGTGTACCAGGAGATCGCCATCCTCAAGAAGCTCGACCATCCTAACGTGGTCAAGCTAGTGGAGGTATTTGAGTATGCAGGGGTGTGTTTTCTGCACATAACCAGTAGAGGACACTGTTGCAGTGCTGATCTTAGTGTATGTGTGTATGTAGGTGCTGGATGACCCAAGTGAGGACCATCTGTACATGGGTAAGTAACGACATACAGTGTAGGGTTAGTGAACCTGATTTACAGTGATGTAAATATCATCTCATAGTGTTAAAACATCAGGGTTGAAAGGTGGCTGACGATAAATATGTATTAAGGGGGGGGGGGTACAGATTTAAAACAGTGATCAGAGTCTAATAAGAGCAAATTAGATTCATTATTTCATTGCAATTTCATTTGTTATTACTGAACATCGATTTATACAGAATGTTACTGCTGTTAAAGCCAAAATTAAGTAATACTATCTTAAATTTATTAAACACATATACATTACTGCACAGTGAAATTCATAACATCTTAAAATCCATATTAGATATTCACTGTATGTTTAAACAAAACTTTGTAACTAGAGATGTTCCGATACCATTTTTCCCCTCCCGATACCGATTCCGATACTTGGGCTCAGGGTATCGGCCGATACCGAGTACCGATCCGATACCTGGGTGTGTATCTGTACAGTGTATATATACTGTGTGTGTATATATATGTATATATATATAGCATTTCTTTTTTTAAGTAAAATACTACTAGCCCTGTGTAACAGATTCGACCCTAAGTGCACGGGCGACACTATGAAACACGGACACGAGGCGAGGTCTTACAGGAAAAAGGGTCATTTATTTAGAAAAATGGGTAAGGATAGGGTTAAAGGCTCCTCACGCGGAGATCAAAGGCGCCCCCCTTTTTAAAGTCTCTGGGGCGCATCACATCGCCCCGCTCTTGTGCCACTGTCTCTCATAAAATCCACCGCGTCGCAAAGTCCAGCTTCCCAACAGTCAGACCCCGAGCTACACTCCCCGCTGTGTTTTATAGCGCCGGGACCATTAGCGGCGATAGCTCATGGGCCGTTGCCTGATTCTGCGGCCCTGCTCCTTCACATACCTAAAGGGGGGGGAGGCTGCCTAACTAGTGAGCGAGGAGCAATACCTGTATCAATTTGGACGCACGCCCATCACAGGCGCACGCCGTGACACTCTGTAAGTAAGCTAAGCTAGCAAAGCTAGCGGGCATAAATAGGTTATGTTTAGGAAAATGGTATCGGATCGGTACGTGGACTCAAATACTCGCCGATTCCGATGCCAGATTTTTTTGTGGTATCGGCAGCATTTCCGATACCAGTATCGAGAATCGAGATACCAGTATCGGAATCGGAACAACCCTATTAGTAACGTAACAAACTCTTTCTTTTTTTGTTCATCTTTTTTAGCCTTCATGTTATTGCTGACAGTGAGTGTTATTCAGTCGTACTCATGCTGTTGTTTTATCGCAGCTATTGAGCGCAATAAATAAAAAAAATATATCTATTTTATCATAACTTTGTACATCATTCACACAATTTTTATAATTACACTAAGTCTCCTTATTTAGAATCGTAAATGAATGAGTTTTCATAAAAGAATACCAGGTTTGTCAATATGTTTGGTGTCCAAAGTTAATTCACAGAGTTTATTCTGTTATAAGATATCTGTCTTATCCAAGAACGTGGCATACTGGAGTCATATGAATGCAGCAGTATGTTTGTCTTTATTGAATATTGTGTTTCAGACTGCTGCTATGCTGCTTCACTCTCCTTTATCCAGACATAAGAAAACTAATAATGATGATGTTTTTTTCTTTCTTTGTACAGTATTTGAGCTGGTCAAGAGAGGGTAGGTAGACTTTCCAAATGTTTGAGTCCACATATTGAATGTACTATATATTGTATAGAGAATTCTGTAGTGTGTTGTTCCTTTCCTTCGAGAGACATTTTTAAAAACTGTTAAATTGCTCATCATACAACTCAATTACAACAGTCTACTTGAGGAGGTTATTTTTTTTTTGTTTAGTAGACATTCAAATGGAATTACCCTGGAAAAAACTTTTTTTATTGATGTATATTAGTAAAACATATATTTACTTTATTACTCCATTATTTCATAATATCTTTAAGATAATTGGACTGCAAATAAGTCTCATGGTGAATCAACACAGGACCCACAAAAAAAAAAAGAAAAGAAAAGAAAAAAGTTTGTCTCTCAAATAAATGAAAATAAATAAAATCTCATCTTAGTGATGTTTGTTGATGTATGGTTACAGCGCAGTGATGGAGGTCCCTGCTGATAAACCCCTGAACGAGGAGCAGTCGCGTTTCTACTTCCAGGACCTGCTCCGAGGAATTGAGTACTGTGAGTTCAAGAGCCACCTCAACATGTGATTCAGGGTCTGTGAGTTTGCTTCCAATAGAAATGACGACATTCTGTCTATTCCCGCACAGTACACTATCAGAAGATCATTCACCGGGATATTAAGCCGTCGAACCTGTTGGTTGGTGATGGTGGGCACATCAAAATCGCTGACTTTGGAGTCAGTAACCAGTTTGAGGGAGCCGACGCACTGCTCACCAGCACAGTGGGAACGCCAGCATTCCTCGCTCCGGAGACTCTCTCCGAGACCCGCAAGAACTTTTCGGGCAAGGTCAGAGCGAGAGAGAGAGAGAGAGAGAGAGAGAGAGAGAGAGAGACAGAACATCACAGCTCAGACACGATAGTGCTATAAATCACCTCTTATCAATAAAGTGTCAAAGCATTTAGTGCATCTTTAGTGGATGATGATGACAATAATGATTATAATTCAGAACATTAACATGTTTCCAGGCGTTGGATGTTTGGGCCATGGGGGTAACACTGTACTGCTTCGTCTTTGGCGTGGTGAGACACATATCACTTCTCTTTCTCATTTTAAAAATATCTATGAATCTATATACTGTATCTATCTATCTATCTATCTATCTATCTATCTATCTATCTATCTATCTATATATATATATATATATATATATATATATATATATATATATATATATATATATATATATATATATATATATATATTTATACTCAGCAAAAAAAGAAAGGTCCTCTGACTTTCAACTGTTTTTACTTTCAGTAAACTTAATGTGTAAATATTTGTATGAACACTAAAAGAGTCAACACCATAAGACATAAACTAAAAATGTTTCCCAATGTGTCCCTGAATGAAGGGAGGCTCAAAATCAGTCAGTAGCAGTCAGTATCTGGTGGCCACCAGCTTCTTGAAGTACTGCAGTGCATCTCCTCCTCATGGACTGGACCAGATTTGTCAGTTCTTGCTGTGAGATGGAGGGATTGTGTGTTCCTGGTGTGACTCGGGCAGTTGTTGTGGCCGTCCTGTACCTGTCACGCAGGTGTGATATTCGGATGTACCCATCCTGTGCAGGTGTTGTTACACGTGGTCTTCCACTGCGAGGATGATCAGCTGTCCTTCCTGTCTCCCTGTAGCGCCGTCTTAGGCATCTCACAGTGCGGACATGGCGATTTATTGCCCTATAGCCACATCAGCAGTCCTCATGCCTCCCTGCAGCATGCCTAATGCACGTTCACGCAGATGAGCAGCGACCCTGGGCATCTTTCTTTGGGTGTTTTTCACAGTCGGTAGACAAGTCTCTTTAGTGTCCTGCGTTTTTAGAACTGAGACCTTAAATGCCTACTTTCTTACATTTCTTACATTATTGTTGAAATACACAGTCCTGAAAAAGGGGCGTTTCCTTTTTTGCTGAGTACATATATATATATATATATATATATATATATATATATATATATATATATATATATACTACCGTTCAAAAGTTTGGGGTCACTTGCAAATTTCTTTGTTTTTGTTTAGTGATTTATTTACTACATTCTACAACAATACTGGGGATTTCAAAACTATAAAATAACACATATGGAATTAGGTCATTACGTAACAACAACAAAAACAACAGTTAGTTGTTATTTTAAGACACAGAGGTCAGCCTTTCTGTAATAGTTCTTTCCAAGAACAGTATTGTCAAGTGCATTTGCAAAATCCGTCAAGCACCATAATGAAACTGGCTCCCAGGAGGACGAGACCAAAACCTACCTCTGCTGCAGACGAGAAGTTCATTTAGAGTTATCAGCCTGAAAAATGACCAATTAACAGCAGCTCAGATTAGAGGCGTTATGAAGTCTTTACAGAGCAGAAGTAGCAGAAACATCTCAATATCAACTGTTCAAAGGAGATTCATGCATTTTTTGGACGCCTTCAGCAAAACTTTACAATGTAGAAAGAAATAAAATCAGGAACCATCATAGAGTTAGAAAGTGATCTTAAACTTTTGAACGGTGGTGCGTGTATATATTCTGACACCCAAAGTAGTGTGATGTTGAGTCTGAGTGTGAAGCCTGATGCAGAGTGTGTCCTGCAGTGTCCCTTCATGGACGAGCGCATACTGAGTCTGCACCAGAAGATTAAAACTCAGCCTGTGGAACTTCCCGAGCAGTGAGTATATATAAATATATACATACATATAAAGGTTTTTAGGTTTTTAACCTGCAAAAGTTTTAGGTAAGTGTGAAAAATACTGTAAAGTGAGAATGCTTTTAAAAAAAGAAGTTAAATACGTTACTTTTTATCAATTAACAATGTGGCAAGTAAATGGAAAGAAGAGAAATGCAAATCAAATCACTATTTGGTGTGACCACCCTGAGATTTACAGCTTCGAATCTTCTATCTATTCATAATTCTAGACAGATTTGTTGATGTTGAAATCAGGGCTCTGTGGGGCCCAAACCATCACTTTCAGGACTCCTTGTCCTTCTCTGTGCTCAGGATAGTTCTTAATGACATTGGCTGTATGTTTGGGGTCGTTGTCTTGCTGCAGAATACATTTGGGGTCAATCAAATTGGGACGCCTCCCTGATAATATTGCCTGATAATCCATCCATCCATTTTCTTCCGCTTATCCGAGGTCGGGTCGCGGGGGCAGCAGCTTCAGCAGGGATGCCCAGACTTCCCTCTCCCTGGCCACTTCTTCCAGCTCTTCCGGGAGGATCCCAAGGCGTTCCCAGGCCAGCCGAGAGACATAGTCCCTCCAGCGTGTCCTGGGTCTTCCCCGGGGTCTCTTTCCGGTGGGGCGTGTCCGGAACACCTCACAAGGGAGGCGTCCAGGGGGCATCCTAAATAGATGCCCAAGCCACCTCATCTGGCTCCTCTCGATGCGGAGGAGCAGCGGCTCTACTCTGAGCCCCTCCCGGATGACTGAGCTTCTCACCCTATCTCTAAGGGAGAGCCCAAACACCCTGCGGAGGAAACTCATGTATTCGCGATCCTGTTCTTTCTGCCTGATAATATCTGCCTGTATTTCTCAACATTGAGGTCATCGTTAATCCTGACCAAATCTCCAACTCCTTTTGGAAAAATTCAGCCCCAGACTTGCAAGAAACCTCCACCATGCTGTTGCCTGCCGACACTCATTAGTGTTTTGCTCTCCAGCCCTCTGCCTCCTGCTACAGGCAAATATTTCAAAGTTTGACTCATCAGAGCATCTGCTGCCATTTGTTTTTGCATCCCAGTTCCTATAGTTTTGTGCATAGTTAAGTTGCTTAGCCTTGTTTTTTGGATTGGAGGTACAATTTTGGGCCACAATTCTTCAAATCTACAGTATAGATCTTTAGATGGGTGTATTTGGGTCCCGCCAGTTTCTGCCAGTTCGTTTCCGATGTCGAAGGAGGAAGTAAGCATGTCTTTGACGAAACCTTTGACGAAACCTGTCTTTCGTCTGTTGAATTAAATGTTTTTGGTCGACCACTGTGTCTACGGTCCTAACATTGCCCGTTTCTCCGTGCTTGCTCAAAATATCTTGATCATTGTGAAACCACAGTCTGCTTTGAAATCATTGCCTGGGGAAGACCTCAATGCTGCAGTCTAACTGCCTTCTGTCTTGTTGTTGTGCTCAGTCTTGCCATGGAGACTGTCTTTCACAACCTCACCTTAGTAGCAGATTTTTTCTACATCTTACCCAATTTTAAGCCTCATACACAACAGTTACTGTTTCACTTAGTGACTGTTTCTCAACCTGATGAAATTGATGATCATTAGCACCTGCTTGGAACAGTTTGTTCATTATACACATGACTCCTACAAAATCCCTGACTTTGTGCAAGTGTGCAGGTGTAAAAAGTGACGCTGGTCAAATTGAATATTTGTTACTCAAATAATTCAATTGAATAACATTGTTGATTCTATACAATAAACTGGTGACAGGATTATGGACACCCAAGGCTCAAATCCCATAGAAAAACCAATATAGCACAAATTGATGGACATTGGAATTTATTCACGTATTTGAGAAATATTTTAATCCTTTATTAGCTTTTGTTCAATTGATACTATCTCACAATATTATAATATTTCCTAAGATCAATTAAAAAAGGATTCATTATACAACTATATCCAATTTCTGAAAAGTATGTTTATTTATGCACTAAATATGTCTAATTCAGCATGGCATGCGGGCGATCAGCCTACGGCACTTCAAAACAAGAGAACCATCCAAAAACCAGAAAATCACTTGACAAAAGACAACCATACAGTATAAAACTGCGTCAGAACTCATTTATTCATGACCACCACATTACACCAGACACACACCACTCGTGTCCGCTTACTTCACAGTAAAAGCTATACAGTATATTCGTACAGAGATTTTGTGTTTTAATTTGTATTTTGCTTGTATTCTCCATCACAGTGCCGACGTGTCTGATGATTTGAAGGACCTCCTTTTTAAGATGCTGGAAAAAAATCCTGAAAACAGGATTACCATCCCACAGATCAAGGCCAGTCTCTATGAACCTTTTGATATTCACAGCAATAAAGTTTACCTGCTGCTTCTAGAGACATAGACACAGAATATTATTTCTTCAATTATTTCCTCAATCAGTTAAGGGTCGATGGGAAAATCATCCGCTCTAAGTTTCAGTGTGTGTATACTGTATGTGTGTGTACAGGTTCACCCGTGGGTGACCCGGCATGGAGCGGAGCCTCTTCCTCCTGAGGATGACAACTGCTCCAGTCTGATCGAGGTGACGGAGGAAGAGGTGGAGAACTCAGTGAAACATATCCCCAGTCTGGCCACAGTGGTGAGAAAACACACACACTTAATATTTTACTAGATTTAACTTCAGTATTCTTCAGCTCCACTACTGGAGGGCCAGTGTGTAGCACAATTTGTAATTCACAATTACAAAAAGCAACTAAACCAGGGGTCTTCAACTAAAATTGCTTGGGGTCCGGTAAATGGACACTCCTCACCAGCTAAGGTCCGGACAACCCAAAACAGGCACTGATGCTTTAAGTGTAGATAACATTTTTTATTGAACAAAATATAATATGTTCTCATATGGATAAACATTTTCGTCTTTTCATAGGCAAAAACAGACATAAATTTACATCCTTCATCTCATTTTAATGCTGTTCTGTTCTGTCCTTTATGTTGTTTTGGTACAAAATAATTGAATTAAACCAGTAACAATGTCGGACAAAAATATGATAAATATGATAAAAGTGCAAAATGGCTTCATTTCTTAATCTGCACAGAACATAAATCAATTTCAACATTAATAACTTAAAAAGGAAACTAAAGTGCTTTTTTTTTTCTTCCGAACTAAGATTAACAAATTATCATAATCATTGAATGCAAACCTTCCTCGTTCCAAAAAAATAATAAATCTCATATTGCATTTTATATTCGTAAAATGTTGGGGAGTGAGTGAGTGAGAGAGGTCCTGTGTACTGTAGATCGCTCGTACTGCACTTTAAGCTCATTTATTTTCCTTGCCCTTACCTCAGACTGTTGTCTATGTTTAGAGTCAGAGTGTCTATGTTTAGCTTCGTAATAGCGTTTAATGTTTCCGCGTTTGACAACCGCAACAGAGTCCGAGCAAATAAGACACACAGGCCTCGTAGAGCTTGATGCAGGAAGAATGAATGCATATTTTCCCACCCATTCATCTCGCAAAACTCGGTTTTCGGAATCAACTTTTCTCATTTTTGAACATGACTTATTTATTTATTTATTTATTTATTTATTGCGCTAATCTGTTTGTGTGCTGCTCTCGCCTTCTGCTCTCTTCAATGCACGCATGGCTGCACATCTGAACGTAACGTTTGGCGTGGTAATTGTAGTAGCAACCCGTGGCTCCGTAGGACCCAAATGGCTCTACTGAGCTGGCCCTCATGTGCCCGCTATGCATTTTATTTCATTAGAAAATAGCGTTTGCTATATATATATATATATTTAAAAAAAAAGAATTATTACTATAATTTTTTCAAAAAGGCTTCGTGGTCCGGATGAACGCATCTCGCGGTTCGGATCCGGACCGGAGTCCGCCAGTTGGCGACCCCTGAACTAAACTGATCCATTGAATCTGGTAATTAACAGATTAGTTGAATCAGCTGTGTTTAAGCAGAAGAACCACCAAACATCAGCAAAACATTCAGTTCTTTGTGCAGAAATGCCTTAGTCAGAGAACAATGGCTGGACTGATTCAGGCTACAGTAACTAAAATAACCACTTTTTCTAACTGTGATGAGCAGGAAAGCAACTTTGAGATGGATGGGCTTCAATAGCAGAAACCGGTTGGGTTGTAGTTCTCTTAACAGCAGTCTGAGGCTGCAGTGGGCACAAGATCCCCAAAAATGGACAGTTAAAATATGTTATTATTATGTTCATGCTTTGTCTACTGTGTTCATCTTACTTTCATGGGCCTGTAACACTTAAGGTATAAATAATGTTTGTCATATCCTAATCAGGGCCTTGTTGAATGTACAGTAGAGACGTGAGGCCTGGATTGCGTTTACGTTGTCATGTGAACACAAAAAACATGTTATAGATAGCGACATTATATATAGATAAATGTTTTTTTTTTAGTAATCTAATCCATGTTCTGGTATTGTTGGACTGTTTGTACAGTATTTTGTAAAAGTGTTTGTCGTTGGTTATATCGATACAATGTTGACATTTTGATAGTGTTCGATTATTATATTTTTAGTTTTTTTAATTTATTACATTGTTCATATTGTGTTTAACATTGTCATATAAACACACCAAAAAAATTACATATTCTTTTATAGATAGAATGGTGTCACCTTTTTTGCAAAACTTTTTTTATTGAACAATTGTCATACATAAATATATAAAATGTTTATTAGAATTAAATATTATTCTATTAATAAAATATTAAAAACGGATCATTATCATGTAATTGATTTTTTTTTTTGTCAATTAAACAGTATGTATGATTAGATCCTATGTCACATGTAAATCTTTCGGGATGTTTTCAGATCTTGGTGCGCACCATGCTGCGTAAACGATCGTTCGGGAATCCATTTGACTGGAGCCGCAGGGAGGACCGCAGCCCCACTACACAGGGACACGGCCTAACGTAAGCCTCTGGCATTCTGCACTGGAACAGTGTATTCTGAACATACTGTAGGATTCTTTGAGGTTCTCACATTATACATTCTGCGCTACTTTTGCACACAGTATATCCAGTCAATTGGATTGTGGATTGTGTTGTGTTTAAGTCCAGTACGTAGAATGTGATTGTGGTGCTTCCCTCTGTCCTGCCCTCTAGAAAAGGGAGAGCAGGGAATTTACGATACTGCTACATTCACGGTAACCAAAGGTAAAAGACTGCTAGTTTGCTGAACCTTCCTCCTTCCCCTTGTCCTGATGTTTCTGAATGAAAAGCTGACAAAATTATCTTGTATGAATATTCTATATTTTAATTATATATACATCACATTAAATATTTTTTTTTTTGTATTTAATGCACCACATTTCCCTAATGTTTTCTTGTTAATGTCTGTGTAAATATATAATAAAAAACAACAACATACATTTATTATATATACTCCAGAAAACAAATGCTTAATGTGATGTTGATGCAATCCAGATGTACTGTATGAAATTCATGTACAAATAATTTTAGCAGCTTTCAGGCTCCATGCAATTATTGCTCAAGTTACACATGATGTTGCATTCATAAAAATGATCATATGACATCACTGCTAATCTTTCAACTCGGTAACATTTAGCTTTATATGAGCAAAACCATACCTTAGCAATATCAGCTAAGCAGATTATGGTATGCAATATGCGATTTGATGGTAGCCATTAGATCAGATGGAAATGCAACAGGAAAGGTGAGCAGTGATGTCATAAATCCAGGCAAATGCAACTTATTGTCTATTCCTTGTTGAGCCAGGTAGGCATGGGAATGAGCATGCACATGAAGCAAGACTCAGGATGGTCATGTCTAACTCATGACGCATTTATCATTATGGATTCCCCGCTGTTCTCACCCACTGAGATCATGTGATCTGCCGTAAACATCATAAACTCCATTTAAAAAAAAAAAAATGCTGTAAGGAGTTTAGTGTGTGTTTGCATTTTGCATGTTATATGTGTCATAGCTGACCAAAGGCTCAGGCTTGACTCTGGAATCTTCTGTTCCAGATTAATTGGCATACCGGATTGTAGCTGAAGTGGCGACTATATTTGTACTAAACCACAAATTCGTCAGGGACGAGTAAGCAGGATGCAGTTGCAAATGTGTCTTTATTAAACATACTGTACTGTAGAGTGTTATCCTAAACTTTACAGTGCCACAGAAATGTTAGACTAATTTAACAAAAACTTATTAGGAACAAGAAACAAGGTGGAAACCAAAAACAAATGAGCAAAATTAAAACAGGAAATGACTGAAACACAACAATACAGCTTTACACTGTAAATGAAAACAAAATGTATATAATAGTTTGCATTGACATTGGTATCAAATTGTGATACTAATCAACAACAGCAAAAAACACTTTAAAATGAGGAACCGTGAGGACGGAAACAGCAGGAAAAAGGCATTTTTATGACTTCATGAAACTCTTGTCTGGATATCGTCTATGAAATACATCATTAGTGCATCATAAAAGTAAGATTGATGTAACTGTAACTGTAATGGAAATAAAATGCAAAAGCCTAGGGTTAATCCTAACCCTAACCCTAACCCAGCTTATCTCAAATGTAAAATTTCAATTATATCTGAACATTATTGCAAGCAATTTATCAAGTTCCAGGCTTTCAAAAACCAGACTGCATAAAGGTCGACATGCATTTCAGATGCAAAAAAAAAAAAAAAAAGAGGATGAAGCTACGTAAGCTTGCTGCACTTTCACCAATCAAATGGCTGATATCGCCTGTTCTCTCTAGCAAGTGAAGCAGTGAGTTAAGCAGCTGTTTAAGTCTTTTATCACTTGTACATCTTGTCTTTGTATTCAGATTTTGTTCCATGTTTAAGGTTATGTTGTGTTTGTTGAATGTACATTGCATCGAACCTCTCATTAGGCTTGTGGTGTTCGTTTATTTTAAAATGCACTGTGTGTGTGTGTGTTTCCTAGGAAACAAGAGAGTGGAGAAGGCATACGCAGCATGGACTTGCCCTTCGTAGGCGAGGATGAAGTGCTTTCCTGATGCCTCATGTCTGATTGAAAGGGCTTAGTGTCTCTCCCCCCAGGCTGGTGGATGATGGGGATCTGGAACGGTTTTCCGAGCGCCATCATGCAGCTGGTACCCGAGGACGGTGTGTGGGGCGTTTCCCCTACAACCTGCATGCATTTGTACAGTTTTACAGCAGCATGCGCTGTGTGTGTCATCTCAGGACACACTCTTCCTAACATTTGTGCGTGAGTGTACATGGGTGTGAGAGTGTGAGTGTGTTTATTTCCCCTCCTGTCCAGTGTGGAGGCTCTGCTTGCACTTTTACTATATGGTTACTATATGGGATCACGCTATTTCTTGAAGCACATGGTGGATGCACTTTGATTGTAATTGGCTGTTTTTCGACACAGGAAGTGAAACAAACAAACAAACAATACTTGGCTAATTGCTTCCAGTTAGCTTAAAGTTTCCACAAGAGGTTACGGCCCGCTAGCTGATATTTAGCTAAGCTGCGCCTCCTGATGGTGGACATAGAAAGCAGACATTATTTCTACCAAATCTGCAATTATCCTCTGATTGTGTAACCCGTTTTATAAGATCTGCATGTAGACAGCGCTCGCAGTGAATGATTTTGGTGACTGAGATGCTTGCATCAGGAACATTTTCAGGTATTTAAACCGCTGTTACAGACGTCATTGATGGAGTACAAAAAAAAAAAAAGAAAGGAAGGAAAAAACACTGATTGAGAAACAGCCCATGTCCAGATCTCCATCAGGGTTTGATATTAAATATGTTTAAAACTATTTATTCATAGATCCTTTATCAGAGAACTAGAATGTAAAACAAAGACAAAAACAATAAGGTTCTTGTGCATCGTTGTGCAAAAAACTATTCCTCATTACCTGCATTTGAACTGTCAAGCAATAGAGGTCGCTGCTGCATCCGATAAACTTTAGGTGAAGTAGTAGTGTTACTTTTTTTTATTATTGTTTTATTTTGAAGTTGAAATTCCAGACATATTTAAACCTTTAAACATTCTCTTGTCAATTTGTCCCAAAGCTGTGTCTCAGATTGTGTACACTCTTATGAACAAAATTATGGGCACCAAAATATTTCATGTCTAGGATGGCTAGCACTTCAGTTTTAAATATGCAAGGATATACCGTGTTATTGTATTTGAACTCCATATATACATAAAGTGTCGTGAAAAAGTATTTTTCCTGATTTCTTTTCTTGCCTGTTTGTCAAACTTAAATGATTAAGCTCATCAAACTAATTTTAATGTTGCACCAAGATAACCCGTAAATAGAAAATGCAGTTTTTAAACTATGATCCCATTCATTACGTGTAAAAGCTGTGTGGCCCTATGTGGAAAAAGTAATTGCCCCCTAAACCTAATAACTGGTTGTGCCACTCTTTGGCGACAATAACTGCAATCAAGCATTTGTGATAACTGACAATGAGTCTTTCACATCGCCGTGGGGGAATTTTGGTCCACTCTTCTTCTTTTGTCACCAGTTTCAAAATTAATTGCACCCCCACGGTTAAGGACAGAGAAGCCTTGAGTTTTACGATCTTATGAGTTTACGGAACCATGGTGTGATTTGAGACACAGCCCAGGTTAGTTCAGAACCCAACAAGCAGCTGTTTGATTACATTAAAGAGCCAATGTTAGTAAAGTTAGTAACCATGTCAGCATGGTGTTCTATTCATTAATACATAACGGTTAAGCGGCTTGCCCTGACCGCCGATCATACTACCATTAAACTGCATTCAGGGTGGTGTGCGTTTGTCGGTGTGTGTGTTTTGTAATGTGAACACACTCACTAATTGTCAGGTCAGGAAACTGGGTTTGTATAATGGGGAAGGTGTTTAAAGGGTTATTAGCAAGTTTACAAAATGTCCACAATGTTCTTTTACCCAAAATGTTGTTGATATGACAAGACATGTTTGGTGGACACAGGGCTAACGCAGCTACGAGTTTAGCATCGTCCAGAAGTTTAGCTTTTGTTCAAGATCTTTTAAGTTAAAAATGACGGTTAACCTTCGATTACATTTTATATGAAATGTACAGGTGATGTTTAGTAAGAAGCCCTTGTAGGTGATTTAGAAAAGCTTCTATTCTATTACTTAATAGCTACATTCACCTTGAAACTACAGCAGGAACCTTAAATGTCCTGCACCAAACATGCGGTGTACATTTTGAAAAACAGGAACATTGTGATTCATTGTACATTAGATTTTTTTCAGGGGGAATATTGGACAAACTAATTATTTCAATGTGCAATTGAATATTATTATTATTATTATTATTATGAACTGACATTTTACCAAAATATTACAAGCTGGTGCATCTTATAAACAAGAAGTGGTCATGTTGAAAGTGTACGAGTTATTGACATTTCAATATTAGACATATAGATTGCATTTTTTTTTTAGAGAAATACAATAACTTTTACAATCTATGCATGACTTGATTGAAATTTTTAGACATAAATGTATGCCTTACATTTCATCATTGTAACTTTGTAACTTTTGATACTATATAACTAAAGTAGGATCAATTAAGTTGGAGCTGCTGTAACGTAAAACAGTTGTTTGTGTGTGTGTGCGCACGTATGAATAATTATTATTTTTTTGCTTCTGGGCGTTTCTTTCTTTTAGCTGTATATCATTGCGCTTGTGGCTGCTGCTGAACTTCCTTTATGCCACACACACACACACACACACACACACACACACACACCTTGATGTTAAAGAGTTTCTTGCTTCCATGGTGAGGAGGGGTCGTGTTTTCTGCATTTGTCTTTCTGCATGTTAACCGAGAGCTCCGCGCAGGTTGTTGTGTAGTTAACACTATTACTATGCATTTGAGGCTGTGTTTGTGGCTCTGGTGTTGGATATGAGGAGAATATCCAACAGTGTGTAGGAGTGTATATTATTAACAAGGTCTTATAAAGAAGTACAATATTACTGTATACTGTATGCTACACTAGTTTCCAAAGTGTAATATGTGGATTTATTTTTAGCGGCAGTGTTTTTCCACCAGGCAGTGCAGCTCGTCGCAGTTAATGGTCTCTTGTTTTGTCTACATGGTCTCTATTTTGTAGTACTTGTGAGTAAGGACATACTTTGATTCCCCTTCTCATGGGGTAACAAGAGATCATTGATTGGTAAAAAATGACGGTGGAAGAATCTTGTTTGACGAGGTTTTATTTTTTTAGGCTAACTTCATGCCTTGAATCCCAAATAACCTTTAAATCACAGTATGTGTTCCTTTATCCAGATGCACTACATAAAACAACAGACAAAGTTTGCACTCAACAGCTTCTGTATTCTGAGTTAAGATTTAAAGCATTGGCACCCTTGCCTTTACAGTATATAGATCACTTGCCACCTTTTAAACTTCACCCAATCCGAGGCAGCTACACACAGATACACATGCATCTTAACCCAAAAAGATCATTTTTTTTGTTTCTTTTCTTTTTAATAAGTGAAATCCATATTTAAAAAAAAAATTTAATTAAATTACTAATCATGCTCATCACATCAGTAGTTTCCACCCAAGACCCTTCAGGGCAACCACATCCACTTTCCCAGGTACAGAACGTCAACCAAGAGCTTCTGTATGAATACAGTGGAACCTCAGCATACAATTGCCCTCCCTGCCTTTACAAATATTCGCCTTAAGACCTGAAATTCTGCAAGAATTTGGCATACGAACGAACGGAACCAAACGTCGGCTATGTCCAGGGGATGGTCAAAACTTGTTTGTGTCAGTGGAAAGCCAAGCGAAGTAAGTTTACAAATTAAAAAAATAAAAAATTTGCCACCGAATGGCGTTTCGAAAAAGTCACGAAACCAACATTGCCTTCAGCATGCATTCAAAAGTTATATGATTCTTTGTAAGTTTTTTTTGGTTCGAATGGATTATCCGCACTTACTGTACATCATTACTTACGGGAAAATTTGTATCGTAATATGAATTTTCACCTTAAAAACTCAACTTCCAGTCCACCTTAAATTTGTATACTGATGTTCCGCTGTAGTTCATTTTTCATTTTTTTATTGGATGGTGCTAACTGGTGGAAAAGCGCTATTAGTGTGTTTATGGTATCTTAATGCTGTGTTCTGTTGTTCTCAGAAGTCCATTAATATTGCCATATAGCTACTTTCTAATTAAAGTAGGAAACATATCTTTGGCGAGCACTGTAGGTAGATTAATAACCACAGTATTAATATTTCTAATTTGCATAATTCATTTATTTTGTCAATGATTATACTATGGATTGCATACACAAGATATTTTTTTTCAGCATATCCATAAATAGCAATGAAAGATGTAAAAAAGTGGTTGATTAAAACCCAAAATGTTTGTATTTAAAGAAATTGACATTAATTGCCTGCTCTCAGATTGTAGAAAGACTTTAAAACAAGTTATTTTAAGTAATTGTTTAAGTAATTACTAAAAGACTGTGAGAGTTGTCTGCTGTTTAATATTAGACAATGTATAAATTCTTGCAATCCATATAGATGTCAGCTGTGTTTATGCCAGTAACCTGATGCAAAGTGGACCAATCAGAAAATCTGACTGACCAGAGTGATGGATATTTTATGATTACAGCAGGACATAGCAGAAACTAGAACATAGTATGTTATAGTATGACAGTGCTTTTTAACATTGGTCCTGGATGGGCCATTTGGTGATTCATCTGCTCAAACACAGCCGATTCATGTAATCTGTTAATTACTAGGTTCAGTGGGTGTGTTTGGGTGTTGGTGAATTATAAATTGCTAGACACTGGCCCTCCAGGACTGGATTTAAACAGCCCTGTCATATAAATCGAAATTAAAGTAAAAAATATTGGAAATGTTCGAAGCAGAAAAGTTATTAGCTTTTAATTAACTAAATCTAGATTGCGATTTTGTTCTGTTGTTTGATAAGAATTTCATGAAATTTTTTTAAGCTTGCCATAGAGGATACTTATCAACAAACTCCCTCTTTTATGTCTAAAGTCACCTGGTTAGGTGTTTGCTTACGTTTTGGCCCACACACCTTATAGATGGAGCTGGTACCGATTGAATTGATTTCAACAAGATATGAGCTGCAGTTTAAAAGTGACAATGCTGTAAGATATTTGTATGTACGTATGCTTTTATCTCAATGGTGTGTGCCCAGGATTGACTGAAAGGGCTAGAGGACATATCACTCATACAGTATACACGTAGGGTTTAGCACCTGTAGTGAAAAGTTTTTACATGGATTTAACTGCATGCCATCATCATCAGCACCTACCTTTTCCAAGCATGTTGGAATGTTTGACAGGAGTCACTTATCACTCTATACATATTGTATCCTGTTCAATATTTGAATAAACCGAATAAAGATTTGATTCACTTGCCATTGCTGTGTTTAAATGTGCTTTTTTTTCTTCAGACTAAACTAAACATACTGTCAATTACATTTTCTTCCTGCAACCACAAAAGCATGGGTTAAAGGTGCAGTTTGTACGTGTTAAAGCTTTCCAAACCTATAGTCAGTAATCAAATCCAACAAACAAACAAAAATAAAAAATCAACCAAACTAAATATTTCCACTGTCGCCTTGCACCTCCAGGGTCTGGGTTCGATTCCCCGGCCAGGCTCGATTCCAGTCTCTGTGTGCATGGAGTTTGCATGTTCTCCCCGTGCTTGGTGGGTTTCCTCCGGGTACTCCGGTTTCCTCCCACAGTCCAAAGATATGCAGGTTAGGCTAATTTGGCGTTCCCAAATTGCCCGTAGTGTGTGATTGGGTGTGTGTGTGCCCTTAATTAAGCGGTATAGAAAATGAATGAATGAATGAATAAATATTTCCATTGAGAAACACTGACCGAATATTGTATAATTCAAATTCCAGCTGATGATGTGGTATTACAGCAGCCTCACTTTAAAATACATGTGGTACTGAGCATTTTTTCGTGTAAACACTATTAAAACCTTCCTCAGTGCTGCTGCCTGCACAATGTTTTCTCTATTAAATGCAGATCAGTTTAGTAAATTAATCAGTTTACAATTTAATTCAACTTGTATAGTCCAATAGGTATTGTCACAAACAACTTTACAGTAGTTCCAATGTAGATTTCAATATCCATTGACCAACAAGGAGGCAATGAAAGATAATCAGAAGAAGGGACCTGGTGACGAATCGGACACAGATGGAAATTCATACTCTTCTGGGTGACAAAGATGAAGGGATTATGAATAAGTACTTTTCCACAGCTGGTTGTAAAGTCAACCAATACTGAGTGTGTTGAAAGGATGTTTGGCAGAAAGTAGAAAACACATCTGTAAAGCGTGCTGGGTAAGGAAATATGCTAAATGATCCGAAATCTGATTTTGATCATATTTTGGACAAGGAACTTACACTTGACATAAACATGTCAACTGGTCATCTTTCTTGTTAGGTAGAAATGTTTCACTATTCCACCAAATAGCTTGTTCAGTCTCAGACCACTATGGAGCACATTTTATGTGACTTTTTATTTTAAACATTTATATATGCTTTTTGAACAGCCCATTAGTCCTTCTTAAGTTTTTTTGGGCAAGGATTTGCTCATTCAGACACTAGAACATTAATGAGATCGAGCGCTGATGTTGCGTTAGGAGGCTGGATGTACAGCTACTATTTCAGTTAATCCCAAAGGTGTTCAGTGGGGTTGAGGTTGGGGCTCTTTTCAGGCTCCTCAAGCTTATCCGCTCCAAATTTGGTAAACTATGCCTTTATGGTCATCACATTGAGGACAGTGTCATTGTCATGCACAAATAATAGAGAAACTGCTTAATAATAGTAAAACCAAAATTACTATTTTAATTCTACATCATTTAAAAACTCACCCATTTATTCATTTTCAATACTGCTTTTCCTGTACAGTGTCTCAGGAAGCCTGGATAGAGTGCAACGTGGATGGGGTGCCAATCCATCACAGTCATTCAAAGACATTCCACAAAATTAAAAGAAGTTTCTAACTTTGTAACAACAGTTTGAAGAAGTTCTATATATGGGTGTGATGGACAGGTGCTCAAAAACTTTTGTCTATATACTAAGGTACTTTTGACAAATTGTTATTTGAATAACCATAGAGTAAGCAGTGGTGGCACGGTGACTTTAGTGGTTAGCACTCAGAGGTGGAAAGTAACGAATTACATTTACTCGCGTTACTGTAATTGAGTAGCTTTTTTGTGTATTTCTACTTTTTAAAGTAGTTTTAAAAATCTGTAATTTTACTTTTACTTACGTACGTTTTGTTTGAAGTATTGTAATTCGCTACATTTTAAATCATATTCGCTACTGAGTAAAAAATAAATGAATGAAAATGCTAAAATAATACAAATATTATGCTTTGTATAAATGCTCCGTTGCGCCGCGTGTGTGTATCATGTCCTGGTCGCGTGCCGCTCCAGACTCCACTCCAGGTTTTCTGACTGTTCCCACATCGGCATCTTCCTGACCTTCCACACGGTCGCTTCCGCCCTGAGAGTGACGTCATCGACTAGCGCGACTATAGATAAACCGGAGAGAGACGCGGGAAAGATGAAAGAGGTTGTGATTTTGACGTTTTGATATTTGGTTGTGTATTCTGGTTTTGACTTTTTGCCTCCAATTGACTTTGATTATTGCTTTGTCCCTTTGGTTTGGTTGGTCTTTGTATATATTTGTAGATAATTTCATTGTTTTTGGTTTAGGGAGTCCGGGAAGGTACCTGTATTTTTGTTTGTGAGTTTTTTTTGGGTTTTTTTTTTCTCCAGATAATCTAGCTACTAAATATAAATACCATTTTGTTTATTATTTTGGCCTGGGTCCACCCTGAATCTGATCCTCCTCCTGGTGTGTGTGTTTGTATATACAAACCTCATTATTTCATCAGTTAATGATTGGATCTAGTTCTTTCTGCCATATACCACCATTTCCATACAGTTTAAAATAGAACCCTGAACCGTTCTTTTGCTGTATGGCCCTAGACTGGGATGTAACACCATATTTAAGTGACCACTTGATTTTCAAGCACAAGAAAGACAACAGCTTTATTATGCAAAGGTGTTCCTTCAGTTAAAAACAACTAGTTTGAGATTTATATCTGCTCATCTTTTTTGAACTATGCTAGAATGCCTCATCCCACCCCCGCTGTTAAACAAAAAAAAAAGTAACTCGGTAACTTTTACTCTGAGTAAATTTTTTAATGAGCTACTTTTTACTTTTACTTGAGTAGATTTTTGTAATGGTAACTTTACTTGTACTTAAGTAAAATTTCACTGAAGTAACAGTACTTGTACTTGAGTACAATATTGTATTACTCTTTCCACCTCTGTTAGCACTGTTGCCTTGTACCTCCAGGAACTGGGTTTGATTCCCATCTTGTTGGGAATCAAAGTTGTCCCAACTTTGTTCCCCCCGCAATTGGTGGGTTTCTTCCCATTGTCCAGAGACATGCAAATTAGACCAACTGGCGTAACCAAATTCGCCACAGGGTGTGTGTGTACCCTGTGACTGATTGGTACCCAGTCGAGGGTGAACCCTGCCTCGTGCCCTAAGTCTCCTGGGATTGGCTCCAGGCTCCCCGTGGCCATGTATGTATGTATGTTAGAAAAATCGGTATATTGTAGACGATGAGTGAGTGAGTAAGTGAGTGAGAGTAAACAGTCTGAGCAGTCTCGTCAACAAGGCACTTTATGGCTGCAGAACTCTTGATGTCTGAGAGTCCTGTGTGATCAGCAGATTCTGAACCGCTCAATTCAGCCAATCAGTACCACCAATATCTAAGATCAAAGTCACAATTGCCCCATTCTGATATTTGATGTGAACCTTAAACCAAATACTGTATCTTGATGTTTTGTATCTGCATGATTGTATGTGCTGCAGTACTGTCACGTGATTTTCTGATTGAATGAAGTGGTGTACCTAATAAATTGGACGGTCGCACAGTATTTCAGAGCACAACGTTTGGTGTATATTTCTTCTGAGGTATGTGTGCAAATACACGTTTAGACTTCATGTATTACAGTAAACATGATGCTGATGCTTTGGATCCACTGTTAGTGCACTCACTACAATCTCATCTCGATTTGAGACAAAACCGTTTGATTTGGTTTCCTAAAACGATTCTGGATCTTTTCAGTGAGTCGGATGAATCGATTCAGCAGACCAAAAAAAAAAGTCGTCTCCTTAAGCTCCCTAACGAATCATTATACACATCCCTGCATTACCACCTGTTGTACTTTGCCAAACCTTTAACTGGAGGATATGTTCAGGAATTTTTTACATATGCGAAGCGGCTCCCAAAGTTCACCCGAAAGAGTCAGTTCAGAGAGTCGACTCCTGTGAACTAGTTTCCAGGGCAACCAGTGAATCACTGCGTAGCGAGGAAACGTCTTAGCATCTCAGCTAGCGGTTGTAGCATACCACAGCAAGTATTATATGATAATAAAAAGTTGCGTTTGCTGCTAACTTACTACTTTAATATGGAAATAATAAAATATGTATAATTGCTAGTTTGAGAGGTATAACGTCAGTAGAATAACGCTAACATTTTTTCACCAGCTAGCATTAGCAACGCAACTGCATAGCATTGTTTGTCTAATTAGCTAATAGCGTGCTAATGTGCAGTTAGTGTGAGCACTAATACAGGCTCGGTGCAGTCTTCGAGGTGTTGTTTAACTTATATAATTCGGTGAAATGTTCACGGATGAATCCCTCGATATTGTCAGTTTTCAGTCATCGTGGAAAAAGTCGCAGCGACACACTCAGGACTCGGTATGTGGAGTTTATCACAAAACTATAATAAATAATCATAAATAATCAAATAAGGGAAACGTAAAATATCTCACAAAATATTTTTTTAATTATATAATATAATAATAATAAAAAATAATATAAATATGTATTTTTTAAATAATAATAAAAATATATATATTTTTTATTAAATAATATTTAATAAAAAATAATAAAATATTTTTTAATTAATATTATTTAAATATTTTTCTATTGCTGAATGCAAATAAACAATATTTAGTTTTGGAAAAGAATTAAAGCCATTATACAGACTTGCATGCTTTAATGTATTAATTTAGAATTACCAACATTCAGAGGTGGAAAGTAATGAATTATATTTACTCACATTACTGTAATTGAGTAGATTTTTTGTGTACGTCTACTTTTTAAAGTAGTTTTAATAATCTATAATTTTACTTTTACTTAAGTATGTTTTGTTTAGAGTATTGTACTTCACTACATTTTAAATCATATTCGCTACTAAGTAAAAAATAAATGAAATAAAAATAAATAAATAATTGCACCCTGGAAATCACTGCACTGATTGACTGATGGGTCGTGGAGAACAAATGCGTTAAATTCACAAGAACGACGGAGACGGACAAAACAGATGCCAGTGATTCAGACACAGCTGAAAGTGAAATGCCAACAAATTCTTATACCCCTATCTCACCTATGCGGTTTCGCGTTTCGCATTATGATTCACCGCGAGTTTTTGGTGTTGTCAGTACGTTTCCATCTTTCCGCGCGAAAAATTAAACATGTTTAATTTTTTTGGCGGACCTCGCGGAAGTTTGCGGACCTTGGCGAACTTCGCGGAACGTCAGCGGAACGTCGGCGGGCAATCGCGGCAACTCACGGTGCCCGACACCGCATCTCACCGTGAGTCAAACCGCTCAGGTGAGATAGGGGTATTATGAAGCAAACCCCTGGTCATATTTAAGCGACCACTTTGATTTCAAGCACAACAAAGGGAACAGATTTAATATGCAAAGGTGTTCCATCCCCCATCCACCCTGTTTAAAAAAAAATAAAGTAACTCAGTAACTTTTACTCTGAGTTAATTTTTAATCAGAGGTGGAAAGAGTAATAACATTTTGTACTCAAGTACAAGTACTGTTACTTCAGTGAAATTTTACTTAAGTACAAGTAAAGTTACCCTTATAAAAATCTACTCAAGTAAAAGTAAAAAGTAGCTCATTAAAAAATGTACTCAGAGTAAAAATTACCGAGTTACTTTTTTATTTGTATTTTATTTTACAACAGGGGTGGGATGAGGCATTCTACATAGTTCTAGCGTAGTTCAAAAAAGATGAGCAGATATAAATCTCAAACTAGTTGTTTTTAACTGAAGGAACACCTTTGCATAATAAAGCTGTTGTCTTTGTTGTGCTTGAAAATCAAAGTGGTCACTTAAATATGGTGTTACGTCCCAGTCTAGGGCCAAACAGCAAAAGAATGGTTCAGGGTTCTATTTTAAACTGTATGGAAATGGTGGTATATGGCAGAAAGAACTAGATCCAATCATTAACTGATGAAATAATGAGGTTTGTATACACACACACACACACAACAGGAGGAGGAGGAGGATCAGATTCAGGATGGACCCAGGACAAAATAATAAACAAAATGGTATTTATATTTAGTAGCTAGATTACCTGCAACAAAAAAAAAAATATATATATATACACAAACAAAAATACAGGTACCAAAAACAGTGAAATTATCTACAAATATATACAAGACCGACCAAACCAAAGGGACAAAGCAATAATCAAAGTCAATTGGAGGCAAAAAGTCAAAACCGGAATATACAACCAAATATCAAAACGCAAAAATCACAATCTCTTTCCGGCATCTCTCTCCGGTTTATATATGGTCGCGCTAGTCGATGACGTCACTCTCAGGGCGAAAGCGACCGTGTGGAAGGTCAGAAAACTTTGAGTGGAGTCTGGAGCGGCACGCGACCAGGACATGATACACACGCGCGAGCGCAAAAGCATAATATTTGTATTATTTTAGCATTTTCATTCATTTATTTTTTACTCAGTAGCAAATATGATTTAAAATGTAGCGAATTACAATACGTCAAACAAAACGTACTTAAGTAAAATTACAGATTTTAAAAACTACTTTAAAAAGTAGAAATACACAAAAAAACTAATCAATTACAGTAACGCGAGTAAATGTAATTCATTACTTTCCACCTCTGTTTTTAATGAGCTACTTTTTACTTTTACTTCAGTAGATTTTTATAAGAGTAAAAAGAGTAATACTTGTACTTCAGTAAAAGTTCACTAAAGTAACAGTACTTTTACTTAAGTACAAAATTTTATTACTCTTTCCACCTCTGCCAATATTATTATTAACAACATACAAATTTATGAAACATATTCAGAAAATATTTTTAAAAATCATATTAAAACTCTTTTCTTTTTTTTATAAGTACATAAAATAGTTCAAAGTTTGGACAAAAAAACAAAAGCTGCTTTGCGACAATGACTATTAGAATAATTGTTACAATCGCTATATGAATAAAATTGAATTGAATTCAATATTACAGGATGTTTTGCCAGCTGTGTTAAAAGTGTGAATGTATAAGACTGCTTGTTAACTGCTGCTTCTGCTGTCAGAAAACATGTCAGACCATCCCAATTCACACAGCTGAGGCTGAGACGCAGGTCAGAAGTGTGTTCAGCATCAGCACGCAGACTGATCCTCCAGAGAGCCTTGCTGATCAGCTCACACTCAGCTCAGATATGTCAGGTGACCCGCCGGGGTTGAGGGATTTCCTGCACCGTGTAGAGGACATGGTCATCCAGGAGCTGGTGAAGAACTCAAAAAGCCATGCTTTTGATGGATATGAGGTGAACTGGAATGATCAGCTTGAGACGGTGAGGATCAGACACACAGGAGAAGCTCAGTCACCTTTGTGTGATATTTAGTGCTCTGACATAATAAAACTATGTTGTTGTTGTTGTTTTTTTGTACAGGTGTCATGTTTATTTAGTCTCAGGTACCCGGGAGCTCAGGACGGGGGGCTGCAGGTCACCAGTGTGTCCTGGAACTGCACAGGTTCTGTTATAGCGTGTGCTTATGGACGGTATGCCACATATTACTATCTTTATGATAATAAATAAACAGTGTAACAGTTTTAAGAGATGGAGTCAAAATTATGACTGTGGAACTTATTTATAAAACTTACTCGGGCAGTTGTTGTGGCCACCCTATACCTGTCACGCAGGTGTGATATTCGGATGTACCCATCCTGTGCAGGTGTTGTTATACATGGTCTTCCACTGCGAGGATGATCAGCTGTCCTTCCTGTCTCCCTGTAGCGCCGTCTTAGGCGTCTCACAGTGCGGACATGGCGATTTATTGCCCTATAGCCACATCAGCAGTCCTCATGCCTCCCTGCAGCATGCCTAATGCACGTTCACGCAGATGAGCAGGGACCCTGGGCATCTTTCTTTGGGTGTTTTTCACAGTCGGTAGACAAGTCTCTTTAGGCTGAATCCCAATTCTCCCCCTTACCCCTAAACTTAGCCCTACCCCTCCGTTTGGCGCGTTGACGTGAAGGGGTAGGGGTGTCTCATTTCTCTTTTGGTTGGAGGTGTAGGGGGAGGGGGAAGGGCCAGATAGCCCTCCAAATGAAGATTTTTTGGGACCTCACTTCAAACAAAGGGCTAAGTGAAATGTTCAACATGGCTGCTCACTCGAGCAAGCAGACACATAAATGTTAATTTTTTCCATTAATAAAGATTTTTAGGACAAGTTTTCATTATATGTATATTGCCTTTAGTCTTGTGTTTGTTTATGGTGATGTTCTGTAAAGAAACGTTTGCAAAAAAATCGCTAAAGTTTGCTAGCTTGAGACGGTGCACGATATTGCACGATATTACAAAAATATATTTTTATGTCACATGCACTTTACTGCATGCTACAAACAAATATGAAAGTTCAGTAGCACGGCAGTTTGCCGAGCATTTGATAACGCATTGTTTGTTTTGCTTACGGCCATATGTGTACATGTAAATGAACGGTGCTTACATTTCTTCTTTCGGCTGTTCCCTTTCAGGGGTCGCCACAGCGAATCATCTGCCTCCATCTAACCCTCCTCTGCATCCTCTTCTCTCACACCCACTAACTTCATGTCCTCTCTCACTGCATCCATAAATCTCCTCTTTGGTCTTCCTCTAGACCTCCTGCCTGGCAGTTCCAACCTCAGCATCCTTCTACCGATATATTCACACTCTCTCCTCTGAACATGTCCAAACCACCTCAATCTGGCCTCTCTGACTTTATCTCCAAAACATCTAACATGGGTTGTCCCTCTGATGAACTCATTCTTGATCCTATCCATCCTTGTCACTCCCAAAGAGAACCTCAACATCTTCAGCTCTGCCTGTACCCGCCTCTTCACCTCCTTTCCACACTCTCCGTTGCTCTCGACCGTTGACCCTAAGTACTTAAAATCCTGCACCTTCTTTACCTCTGCTCCCTGTAGCCTCACCGTTCCTCTTGGGTCCCTCTCATTCACACACATGTATTCCGTCTTGCTGCGGCTAACCTTCATTCCTCTGCTTTCCAGAGCGTACCTCCACCTCTCCAAATTTTGCTCCACCTGTTCCCTGCTCCCACGGTTATTGCTGTGCTCCTATTTTAGTGTCGATGATGGTGACTGGAGCAATGAAAGGTCATACGTGTGCACGTGGAATCTGGACCGTAGGAGAGTGAACCCGAAAATGCCCGACCTTGCCATGGAGACGACAACACCAGTCATGAGTGTGTCCTTCCATCCGCTGAAGCCATCTCTGATTGCAGGTAAAACCTCACTTCCATTTTCACAGGTCTGAACAGCAATTCCATCTGATAGACCAGAGATGATGCTGAGAGCCTGTCTCACACACACACACACACACACACTCTAGGCTAGCAAGATCACAAAATTGATCTAAACAGTATGTACACTCTGTATTTATTACTCTGATTATTTTCTTATTACATAACTGTACAGCAATGTGCAATGGAATACACTTATAATATTGTATACACACAAAAAAAAAACTGTTGAGGCACTGTTATAATTTTATTACACCACTCAAGTTTTTTTTTTTTTTTTTTTTTTTTTTTTTAATCTTTGACTGTTATAAAGAGCAACCCTGCAGACTCATTCTATAAATCAGGCAACATTGCGTTATATCGATATAATAACGGATGGCTGCCGATGGGAAAATGGGGTGAAATTTTTTTTTGTGTTCACGCTGCAGGAGGGCTGTACAGTGGAGAAGTGATGGTGTGGGATACGAGTCACATTCAGGATCCTGTTTTGGCTCAAACAGGGATGTGTTCAGATACACACAAAGAGCCAGTATATGAGGTAACTAGTTCTGTTTCACCATGGATTATAGGGTTTGTATGAAAAACACTTACAGCTCAAGGTTCAATGCAATTGCCCCCTTTCTTTTTTTTAGTATTTTGCCACACTTTAATGATTCAGATCATCATTTTATCTTACACAAAGATAACCCGAGTAAATACAACATGAGGTTTCATTGTTCAACATTATTCTTTCATTCATTAAGGGAAAAAAAAAACTGTCTTGGCTCTATGTGAAAAAAGAAACAACAGCTGTAACGAGTGCACACCTTAAAAAATAAACTTTTATCTCATCAGTCCACAGAAAGGTTTTGGGGATAATCTCATGCATGGATGCCATTTTTGCCGAATCTTTTTCTTATTGTTGAACAGGGCCGGTTCTAGACAGGCACATATGGGGTGGGGTGCAGTCAGAAATGTGAAGGGGGCATCATGTGTACACATAATGTTCAAGCACTGTTTTTTTTCCCCCTGTGCTTATACTGACAGTATTGTCCTTGCTGAATTACATTTACATTTAGGCATTTGGCATACGCTCTTATCCAGAGCGACTTACATTTTTATCTCATTACACATCTGAGCAGTTGAGGATTAAGGGCCTTGCTCAAGGGCCCAACAGTGGCAACTTGGTGGTTGTGGGGTTTGAACCTGGGATCTTCCGAACCGTAGTCAAATGCCTTAACCACTGAGCTACACCTGGTCCTGGCCCTGAATTGTGTTGTTAGCTGCGTCCAAAGCCTGGAGAAGTGGATTGCACTTTGTCAGGCCTCTACCTTCAGACCTGTCCAACTTGGGTGTCCCACTTGAAGACTAAGCTCCTGCTGGTATAGCTCTTAAGGTCACTGAGGCACGCAAACCCCCTGACCACAATAAGGTGGCAATCCCTGACTGGGGGAAACTGAAAAATAAAAATTAAATAAATGGAACAAAATAAAATAGAATATAATACTTAATCCAGATTTTATCAATCAACGACATAATATTTATCTTAGCCGGATGGTCTAATTCTCAAAAATGTTTAACCTAAAGTAAGACTGTAGTAAAGTAAGTTTTCTCCATTTGTGGTTTGCTGGAGTCCCAAGTTCTTAGGAATGGTTTTGTAATGCTTTCCAAACTGAAACAGGTCAGATACTTTGTTTCTCATCAGTTCTTGAATTTATTTAGATTGTGTTGCTTCTGTAGATCCTTTAGCATGCTTCACTTAGTCAGTCAGGTTCTGTTTATTTGATTTCTTGATTTGACGTGTCTGGCAGTAACCAGACCTGTGTGTGTGGCAAGTGAAATTTAATTCAGCTTTACATTTAAAGCATTTAGCAAGGGGGCGGGGAATTACTTTTTCACATAGGGTTAGGCAGTTTTGGGAAGATCTTTACCTTAATAAATGAAATCCAAATAAAAGAACTACATTTTGTACTTACCCTCGTTAACTTTGTGTAATATTAAAATTTGTTTGATGATCTTAGTCATTTAAGTGTGACAAATCTGAAAAAAAAAAACACTAATGAATGTGTTATTCACTAACCTATTGGAGTGATTCCTATCTCACATGGTGTCGATTTACTCACTGATTTAAGTGACTCTTCAATGTGAGTCACTCGCTGACATGCGGTTTACTCAGCCTATGTCTATCTATCTATCTATCAATCAATTACTGATTTAAGTAACCTTACCTGTCATTTTAAACAGGACAGAAACAATCCCTTTAGATTTAGTTCATGGAACTGTTGAAAAAGTGTGTGTAATGTGTGTGTGTGTGTAGGTGAAGTGGGTCCCAGGGCCTCGTCGAGGAGAGATGGCAGTTGTAAGTGCATGCTCAGGAGGCCGAATTCTGCGATGGAGTGTAGGTGGAGCAGAAGGTAAACTAACCCTAACTGCTGGATTTGCTCTCGTCAGACAGCAGCTCCCCCTGAGCAAATCAGCCAGCAGGGTAAGTGTCATAGAAAAAACATCACAAATGTATTATTATTATTATACGAGACATTTATTTGTGTATGTATGGCGGTCACATATGCGGTGTACAGATGCAGTCTTATGTAAGTTATATCAAAAAAGGATTTACAACAGTGGAATGTCCAACTTCTTAAAAGTATGTTCATTCATGCACTCAATACTTTGCCAAGGCTTCTTTAGCAATAATTACTGCATCAATGCAGCGTTTATCGTCTTTTTACCTAGCAATACCTAGCTTCTTTGTGGTGTTCATGTCAGGTGAGTTGGCTGGCCAGTCAAGCAAGCAGTTTATATCAGCAATATGGTCAGCAAACCACTTAGTCGTAGTTTTGACAAAAATTTCTTTTCATTTGGTGAAGCTGCTTTGAGACAATGACATTGCAATGCAACGTTTTGTGATTATACACACATATCTCTAGTCTCTATTTTTGACAGGTGAGAGGTGACACAGCTGTAGGTGTGACCTCTCTGGCGCTCTCAACCTGGGACACGGACATGTTCCTGGTGGGCACCGAGGGGGGTCTGGTGCTCAAGTGTTCCTTCAGCAGTCAGACAGTGGCAGCTGTGCCCCCTAATGGTGAGAGTGTAACACTACGTGCTCCTGCACAGTTCTCCTTCTCTCCACGAGCCGGTCCGGTCCAGTCGCTCCACTTCTCGCCCTTCCACAGGTCAGTTTTAGTGATTAATGACCTAATAAAGCTCTGTTAATAAATGCACACACCCATCATGTTCCTCTGCTCACTTTAGGAACCTGTTTGTGAGTGTGGGGACAGATGGCTTGGCACATGTCCACAGTGTCCTGCAGCCGGGTCCCCTGATGTCCCTGCGTGTTTCTGACTCGTATGTGTTTGGAGTGCGGTGGTCACCTGTTCGGCCCCTAGTGTTCGTTGCGGTCACTGGACAAGGTGGGTCAAATCGTGAAGCAGAGTGATGTAGTGCGAGTAAAACCTGCAAGAGATCACCTGTAGTGATCCATGTTAATGAGTTGTTACGGTAGCTAGGATACATTAGCAAGTGTTGTCCTCCTTATTGAGTTATAGTTACAATGTATGTTGTGGACTGATGATAAAACTGTTAACACCTGTTGTAACTAATATTATAGCAGATAAACAATTTCCTCATCAGCCTTTTTTCATTAAACAAGGTTCACAAGAACGTTAAAGAAACCGCCGTACGTAAACTCATCAGGCCCATGTGGAAAAACATTTCTGCAGCAAAGCATTAACAGTGTAGAGTTTAATGCCTTCTATTAGACCTTAAAATCATACAAAGTGCTGTCTTGAAGGCAGCGTAATTATTTTGAAGAATAAAAATGCTGGTTTTACGCTCAGCTTATAAACCAATGTGATGTAATTCTTTAACATTAAAACCATATAGCCTTACATCACTTTGTGGTAGGATAAAATGGCTTTGTTCTTTTTGCAATAGAGACGTTACTCGTTTGTACCCCAGGTGTGTTGCAGGTGTTCGATTTGGGTCAGAAGTGCGTCAGACCCGCGGCCAGCATCGAGCTGGACACCGGGGGTCAGCGCGCTCTGTGTGTGGAGTTCAACCAGCAGCAGCTCCTGGCAGTGGGGAACGCAGACGGTACGGTGAAGATCTGGCAGCTGAGTGCCGAGTTCACAGAGCAGCGGGCCAGAGAGAGCGCCGTGCTGCAACAGCTTGCCGATGATGTACCCGAGTGAGACACAAGACTGCAAGGTGGAATCCAGAATGGAGACAGGTGATGCTAAACAAATCAAGAGGACAGCAAATCCTCATTGTGACATCAAAGTCATTTTTTCATTCTAAATAAACAGCGACAACCACGAGTACACTTTTATATGCATTTATACTTAGCAATTTTAATCTGTCATGTAAAGTATTTAGGCAGACAACCATGCTCAATAATTTCTCTAAGACCAGAATAAATAAAAAGGCTACAACTACTGTCTCACAAAAGTTTGATCAGCTTAAACTGAAGAAAAGATCGTATTAAAATTAAAACCAGACTAGTTGTTCTACACATGCTGGTTTTCTTTTCTGGGAATATGATGACTAATGTTTTAACGTCATGTCTCACACACACAAAAAAAAAAACACCCCAGGACACACATTATGGTCACCAGATCTAATCAGTAGCGTTTATTAATGCACACTGCAGAATTACGAGCGGTGTTACAGCATAGCTCATCGAGTGTATAGATTTCTCTAAATCAAGCGAAGCACTTAAACAGGAAACACAACCACAGAATAACACGCACACACACACACTACGCTAGAGTGAGTGAAGCACAGAGAAAGAGTGTGTGAGATCAGCTCAGAGTGAACCAGGTTCCTATAGATAAAGATACAGAGTGCTAAAGAGAAGGCTAACGTTAGGTTCATGCAATTCAGCCGTGTTGGTGCTCGAGGGGAAACGCATCCCGATTGGTCACTGGCAGGCGAAGGGGCAGGGATCAGTTGACGAAAAGCGAGCGCGTGAACTCCACAAAGTCGAAGGCGGACGGGAGCTCACGACCTTTACTGTCTAAATACGGCTTCATGTGCGAGATGCAATAATCAGCCTGTTCCTTGGTGAGGTTCTGCAGTGGAGAGAGAGGAAAAAAAAAAAACATTTAATCAATCTGGTTATTTAATTACATTAACACTGACTCTATACTGCAAATAGACAAAAAAGTTAAATATAGCCATGAAATTTATCATAGTAGCTTTCACTTCAAGCATTTACAAGAAAACCCATAACTGTAACACTGGTGATATGTGAACATTTATGTTACAATAAAAACAGCTTTTTGAAATGTGTTTCTGTGGTATAAACATTACATTAATAAAACAAAGTGTAACCAATACCTGTACAGGGCTCTGACTTGCCTTAGAGACAGTTAACTAATACAACACTCTATAAGAACACATGCCTGGGTAAGAGATGTGCAGTTTGACTATATGTGACCCAGTCTGTGAAAAACTATGGTTTTATGTAGAGAATCGTGAACCACAAAAATGACTTGGTTTTCACAGTCTGGGTCACATCATCATCATCATCAGTTAATATCAGGAAGTTGTGGCATCGAGTATAAAACAGCAGTTTAGGCTAAGAATGTTTTCGAATGTACTTGTAAGACATTAAGAAACAAACATGGTTCATTTGCCAAAAGTGAGTGAGAGACGACTACAGGGCATGGACCGCTTTACTGAAACTTTGTGGAAAATATAACCGGGAAAATAAGTTGTAGATAGAACTGAAATTCAACCAAGCAAAATCAGAAATTCAGAAATCACAGAAGGATTGTAGAGTAATGTATAGCGCCTCCATGTGGTTTAATATCTTCACCTTCATACATGCAGCATGAGAGCATAAAAGCAGGTGTATGACGTACCTGGTAGAGCTCCTCCTTGGTGACGTACGGTTTGTTCTCAGCACTGAGCGCACGGAAAGCACTCTCGATCTCCTCACTAGACTTGACGTTCTCTGTCTCGCGGCTGATCATGAACGCCATATACTCCTGCAAGGACACGTTGCCGTCCCTGCAAAAACAGAAACGAGGTGATGAGCTCCTGAGCGAACACACGTGTCGTGGCGGAGTCGGAAGGCTGGCACTCGGCCGGTCACCTGTTGGGATCCACCGTGTCCAGGATGGACTCGAACTCCGGGTCTGGTTCTCCTTCCTCCACCATGGGCAGGTCGTAGCCCAGCGAGCGCAGGCAGGATTTGAACTCCTGGTGATTCAGACGACCAGATTTCTCTTTGTCGAAGTGTCTGGAGTGAGAAATGAGAAGCAGAGGGGGAAAAGGATTTAGTAAATTGAAAATGTAGTGTAAAAACAGCTCAATTTCAGTCCAATTGTTTTAACTAATCACTCTGTTCAAATCTGAATTGACAAATGAGTAAGAATGTTTGTAACACAATAGGGCTCTTTTGATAAAAGTAAAACATTAGGATATGGATATTCAGCTACAAAAAACTTTAACTAGAAAACTTATTTTTTTTTAAGTATTGATTTTTAATTTTGTACTCACTTGAACATCATGCTGAACTCCTTGAGGGCCTCCTCTGTGACTCCTGTCGTGTTTCTGTGGAGGAATTGAGTGTGTTTATCAGTACTTGGACATTCACACTGTGTGGAGCAGCTCTACATATAAACGATCCTGAACAGTGTCAGTGTGTGCATGTGTAATACCTGGCTTGGATTTGCTGCTCCAGGTTGTGCTGCATCCTCATGCCCAGCTGGTCCAGCTGATCCCATTGCTGCGCCAGGCCTACCGTGCTGTGCTCCGTGTACTTGTTGTCCAGGATCAGGGCCTCCTCCATGGCCGCACCCAGATCCTCAATCTTCTTCAGCTGGCTGCGCATGGCACGGATCTCTTGGTGCTTACGCTGATGTACACACACACGAGTGTTAAGACGTAATGAGAATGAAAATGTTTTGATTTTAAAGCAAATTATTTTAGTTGCTCATATCCTGTTTTATATCAAAACCTTGTTGATGATGTCACTCACCTTTGTGGCCTCTAGCTGAGATTCCAGAGTTCCAGACTCTTCCACCATACAGGACCTGCCCGAACACACACACAGTAATGAGAGGAGGCCACAACCGCAGATTCTCAATACAACGTCACATCAATCATCACTACCTCCTGCTAGTGTAACCCTACAGTCCGTACAGCGTTAGCACAGCAGCAACGCTAATACTACTGACAAAACCTCATTTCCTGTCTCCTGTAGCACTTGCCCACACTAGAAAGCCATTCCAGACTGCTGCACCCAGAACAGCCACTCAGGTCATGCTAACGGAGGCTCATATCTGTGCTCGTATCCATGCCACAGGCAGCAGGGCCAGAAACTGATCGTGTTTATAATGTGTTAAAATTAATTGCAATAATGTTTTCTAATTAAAAAGTACACTATGGGTTTTAAGATACAACGCTTTGTTATAGAGTATAAAATGTAAGCAGGAGGTTTTATTTCCCACGAAATGGTGCCCTCTAGAGGTGTAAAGAGGTTTACTGTTTCTCCTGCGTTTGCTACAGTCCCTACGCTCTTTGCCGTTCCACAGTGAAGAACTAGCATGATGTTTAAATCATACCACCACTATAGAGTCAAAAGTTTGTTGACACCTGAACAGCACATTATTTGCTGTTACAATAACGTTTACTCTTCTGAGGACGATTTTGGGTCATGACTGGGAGTGTGTGCGCTCATTCAGCTACGAGTGCGTTAGTGAGATTTAGCCGTCACACAATCAACACATTTCATACATCTGTCAGCTACAAACGTTGTAGTAACGGCTTAGAGAAGTTGGCCCATATACGGGTGTGAAGGTCAGGTGTTCACAAAGAATTTACATTCTTCATGATGTTCGAGGATTAAATTAATGCATCTTTAATGACGACCAACAAAATGTAAACCTTCCTTTGTGCTTCGTTTCCACATGTTCTTTTATTTACTGTTTCTCTTCCAGTTTGTCCTGCAAGACCAATGCCGCACTAAACATCAGACTAACCTCCATTTGAGGACTTCTCATTTGCATAGTTAGCATACAGGAAAGCGTACATTTTAAATTCCTTAAGAAGGCAGGATAGTCCAAAAATAGGAAATTAAATTGATAAATTTGCATAGAACAAACAAGACCTCTAAAATACGATGCCTTAAATACAGATGTCACTAGGATTGAATCGACTTTTTGAAAGTCCTGTTTGCAGTTTCCAGCCCTGAATCTAGTGTGTGAAGGTTTTTCCGCCCCTTTCCAAAAGAACAAAAAAAAGGGTGTAATAATGCTCTGTGACTGTGCTGGAGTCGAGCCAGGCTCTGCAGGATTAGGAAGCTGAACGGTCCATCTGCTTGCCTCATGGCCACATCACGGTGGGTTAGTAGAGAAGACTGAGCACACGCACAGCTCAAATAGTGGGTTTTAGACTCAAAGTGCATGATGAGGAGGAAACCCAATTGATGGGTGGGTGAGGGCGTGGTGGTGGTGGTGGTGGGGGGGGGGGGGGTTGGGGGAGTGGGACTGATGAGGGAATCAAAATGGAAAGAAAACCTTCCAGAAAGATCATCATCGACTTCATACTGATAGACTTGGATAACCCGACGATAGGCTATGCTATTCACAGACCAGGAGCAGGGAAAGAGGGAGGAATGACAATTATATAGCATAAACAAATCAAGAAATTAAAAACACAGGGGAAGAAATCAAACAACTGATCTGCCTAAAAGTAAATGAACATAATGTCACATTATTCCAAATGTAGTCGCTCAGTGTAGACATGTTTTTGCTGGAGCAATGAGGCAAATTAGTTACCGTAACTAATTTGTAAAAGAAGCCTCGGCGTCAAAGCCTCCAGTTTAGCTTGATGCGCTAAAATAGCCGTAAGGTCCAGTGCAAATCAAAGAAACTTGTCTCAACTGATCGGCTACAGCTTTAGTTAATAAAGTACGGTTTACCTTGAAATTTTTTTGTTTAATCATGATTTACATCTGAACTACTCCTGAGTGTTCTTCAAAAAGTCTTTACCTTGGAAACACCTGCATTCTAAGCACTTATTACAAATATTCCTACATACACAATCTCACTCAAACACATAAGCACAGAAAAAAAAAAAACTATAGAAGATATGGAGGAAAAAAAAAAGTGATATTAACCCATCCAGAAGATATGTCCTGATTAGAAAAGCGATCCCAAGCATCAGGACAGGCAGCGAGAGAGCGGGGGGGGGGGGGGGGGGGGGGGGCAAAGGGGGTAGGGGTAGAAAAGAGAGAGAGAGACACAAACATATAGTTACATCATCGAGCAGTGACATCATCAGCATTTAGCACCCACATGTAAACACACCTAGCGCAAATATGACTGAGAAAGCTCAGAGTTCTCCCACTTCCAAAAACACGAACACACACACACACACACACACACACACACACACACACACACCATGACAAAACATGCACTGACGATGAAGCACATGAGCAGTGGAAACATGATTACACATCGACACACATGCATGCATAATATCCATGTTTGCTGAATGTAGGACGATGGGACCGAGTGCTCTTCCTTTACCTGGTCTCCTGTAGCCACTGGTGGAAGGCGTTAGCATGTTGAGCAAACTCCTGTCTCAGCTTGTCATTCTCCTCCTGCCTCCTCTGCTCCTTCTGCAACTCCAGTTCACGCTCCTACAAGAAATAAATACGGACTGCATGCAGCTTAAATTCAGATTTAAAACCGTGCATCGAAGGTAATAAATCAGTCGGATGTGTTGGTAGCTCCTTACCTTAATGATCTTCTGCAGGTTCCTCCAGGTCTCCTCCAGAGCCTCCATAGTGAACCAGGTGTAGGGGTTGGACACCACCTGGTAGCTCTTGATCTGGCGGTCGAGCTCGGCCAACTGGTTGAAGTCGGCCTCGGCGGAGCTCAGGGACGAGCGGAAGGCGTCGTGGGCCTCGCGCAGAGCCTTGATCTCCTCCAGAGAGTTACATCTCACGGGGTCGGTCAGATCCTCCTCTGCGTTCTCAAACCAGCTGTTAAAGGCGGAGGCTTTCTTAGCGAAGGTCAGGAACAGATCCTCCACCTGGGTGAGACAACGCAGGGAACTTACTGACGTGAACCGTCTCACTGAACATTAGTGACGTCGAGGATTTATTGTCTGTAGTGTAGAATATTATTTACCGTTAGCAAAGTTATTGTTATTATCAGAGGTGGAAAGTAACGAATTACATTTACTCGCGTTACTGTAATTGAGTAGTTTTTTTTGTGTATTTCTACTTTTTAAAGTAATTTTTTAAATCTGTAATTTTACTTTTACTTAAGTACGTTTTGTTTGAAGTATTGTAATTCGCTACATTTTAAATCTTATTTGCTACTGAGTAAAAAATAAATGAATGAAAATGCTAAAATAATACAAATATTATACTGTATAAATGCTCCGTTGCGCCGCGTGTGTGTATCATGTCCTGGTCGCGCGCCACTCCAGACTCCACTCCAAGTTTTCTGAAATCGTCATCTTCCTGACCTTCCACACAGTCGCTTCCGCCCTGAGGGTGACGTCATCGACTAGCGCGACCATATATAAACCGGAGAGAGACGCGGGAAAGAGGAAAGAGGTTGTGATTTTGGCGTTTTGATATTTGGTTGTGTATTCTGGTTTTGACTTTTTGCCTCCAATTGACTTTGATTATTGCTTTGTCCCTTTGGTTTGGTTGATCTTTGTATATATTTGTAGATAATTTCACTGTTTTTGGTTTAGGGAGTCCGGGAAGGTACCTGTATTTTTGTTTGTGTATTTTTGTTTTTTCCCGGTAATCTAGCTACTAAATATAAATACCATTTTGTTTATTATTTTGGCCTGGACCCTGAATCTGCTCCTCCTCCTCCTGGTGTGTGTGTGTGTGTGTGTGTGTGTGTGTATACAAACCTCATTATTTCATCAGTTAATGATTGGCTCTAGTTCTTTCTGCCATATACCACCATTTCCATATAGTTTAAAATAGAACCCTGAACCAGTCTTTTGCTGTATGACCCTAGACTGGGACGTAACACCATATTTACAGTAAGTGACCACTTTATTATGCAAATGTGTTCCTTCAGTTAAAAACAACTAGTTTGAGATTTTATATCTGCTCATCTTTTTTGAACTATGCTAGAATGCCTCATCCCACCCCCGCTGTTAAAAAAAAAAAAAAGTAACTCGGTAACTTTTACTCTGAGTAAATTTTTTAATGAGCTACTTTTTACTTTTACTTGAGTAGATTTTTATAAGGGTAACTTTACTTGTACTTAAGTAAAATTTCACTGAAGTAACAGTACTTGTACTTGAGTACAACATTTTATTACTCTTTCCACCTCTGGTTATTATACATGTAGCCTGTAAGACTTTTTTTAGCCAAAATTCTCCTTAAGTCTTGATGGCTAAGATTTTAGCTTTTAGCGATTTTGGGAACTGTATTGGTGATATTTGTCTGAGATGGCTAATGGTGTGTGTGTGTGTGTGTGTGTGTGTGTGTGTGTGTTTTACCTTTCTAAAGTGTTCCTGAGCCTCCAGCAGCTTCTTCTTGCGGGCTGCAGATGTGGCAAGCAGCTGGTTCCAGCGTTTCATCAGTGTAGCGTGACGAGCCTCGATGGCTTTGGACTGCACGTGTTTGGCTGCCAGGAGTTGATCCTTCAGCGCCGTGATGTTGGTGATGCCCTCCTGCTGGAACGCTTGAAGTCCAGCGTCGAATGTTTCCTACGGTGAGGGAGAGAAGGTGCACAGGTACAGAAAAATATCCTTTATTATTATCATCTAGGAAAAAACTATTTTGTTTTATTAAATTTGTTTTAGAAATTGTATGAGTTTTGATAAGTTTTTGCTTTTTGCTTTGGTGTTTGCGTCCATTATAACTTCACTGTTATTTTCATTACTCACTTGAAATTTTGAGATAAAAAAAAGTCAAACTTGTATAAATTTAAAATAATGTAATGTTTGGATTGCACAGCATGAGAAAAACTAATTCTAGTGATAAAATGCATTAATCCATTCTCACAGCGTGACATTTCTGCCACAAAGTTAACTTCAGTGTCTCATACCTGCTTAGTGAGCAGCGTCTGAACTGATGACAAGTCGCGTCCATAATCATCTGTCTTCAGGCTGTTCTCCTTCTCACCTAAACAGTCACAAAACAGGTGCAGATTATCAACCTGAAGTACTGTACACACACACACACACACACACACACACAGCACTATCATACCGATCCATGATTCCACCACGTCGGCCTTCCAGTTAAACTGCAGGAAGGCGGAGTTCTCGTCCAGCTTGGCCTTCCTCTGCGCGGCGGCTCTCTCCAGCTCGGTCACTTTGTCTCTCAGCGACTTCATCTTGGCCGTGATGTTGTCCACGTGGTGGTTCTCCTGCAGTCACGGCTCAGTGTCAGCGCGATGGCACGAACGTTTACATCGAACTACAGATTAAAGGAAGGTTAAAATACCTTCTTGATGAGCTCGTCTCCGTTCGCGCACACGTCATTCACTCTGTCCCTGTGGACGGTGAAGTCCGTCTCAAACGCCTCGTGCTTCTTCAGCAGGCCCTGAGGCAGAAGACGTCGGTATTTTTAGATATTCCCATTTTAACGTGAACTCACCAATCGCAAAGGCCGAGGTCCCTCATATCAGAGACGTACGACAGAGACTAACAAAAAAAAAAAAAAAAAAAAAACTGATTTAATATAATAATGGTGAATGTAACAGGGAGAAGTTTTGGACCTGCACAGCCGCCAGCGTGTCACCGTAGTCCTCGCTTCCAACCAGATTCAACTTCTCATTAATCCAGGCTTCTTCTTCCTCTACATTAGCAACAAATTGCTGATACTCCAGAGATTCCTCCAGCCTCTGCCCCCTGCAAAGCATGTTACACACTGTTGGTTCATACCACCGTCATTGTAAAAATAAATTAATTCAATAAAAAGGATGCTCGGTCTGACCTGGCAGCGGCCAAATCCTTCAGGTCCTTCCAGTGCTCGACGAACTGCGCCAGCCTCTGCTGGATCTCGTCCTGCCCGATGGTGTTATCATCAGACAGCTTCTTCCCCGTGTCGAGCACAGACTAGAGAGGACAAGCACCGATTACCTCGACATGACCTACCAGGAACTAAAGCATGACATTGTGAGAAAGAGTCTCAGTATCTCACCTGGATGGCTGGCTCATGAGCTCCCAGCTCAGCTTCCAGTCTCTTGTGCTTCTTCCTCAGATTCTGTACTCCTGTCAAATCACGTCCGTAATCCACCGAACTCACCAACAACTTCTTTTCCCTATCAGCACACGTCAGAGAAATGTGCGTTAGATAAAAGAAAAAAAAAAAAAGAGAAACGTAGCAATATTTGTTACAGTATAATTACACACTTGATCCAGGATTCTTCATCGTCCAGGTCTCTGAAGAACTGGTGCAGACGATGCGACTCGTTCAACTTGGCTCGGCGTCCAGCAGCCATGCTCTTGATTTTAGTGAAGCGTCCGTTCACGGCATCGCGTTTATCTTTGACCTGAGTGGTGTCGAAGGCATTGCTGGCCATCAAGCTGTCAGCCTGGCCGTTGAGGTCCTTCAGACGATCCTGGAACAGCGGAATGAAAGTTAGTGATGAAGATCTCGACTGTTAACTGTGTGAGAGACTTTCTGTGAAAGTTGTTCAGTGAGTGCGGTCACCTCATGTGCAGAGATGTCGGCCTCCAGAAGCTGGTGCTTCTTCAGCAGGTTGTTGACCGAGGCCAGATCCTTCCCATAATCCTCAGAGGCGAGGAGAGCTTCGACCTGCAGACGGAGAATAAAGAGTAAAAAAAAAAAAAACACGACCCGAGTGATGAGACCATTTCACTGTGAAACCGTTCTCACCTCCGACAGCCAGAAGTCAAAGTCCTTGATGCCGGTATTGAAGTTCTGCTGCTTGTTGGCCTCCTTCAATTTCTGACTCTTCTCGGCTGATTTATTCACCAGGAAATTCCACTGTTCATCCAAAGCCACCAAACGAGACTGGACACACACACACCCACAGCTTGATCAAATCACATTTACCAGAGCACTGTTGGCTGATTGGTCATAAACTGAGATGAAATTAAAATGCATTTAACATATTTTCGCTCTGGAGCATAATCAGGAACATATTTACCTTGACAGCGTCCTCACTTCCTGCACATGCACCCCTCTGGATGAGAGCATTTCCTGTATCGATGACACCCCGGATACGGTCAGCGTTGGCGTGAAGCTCTGCCTCGAACGCCTGGTGTTTCTGGTGCTTGCTCTGAAGGCAGTGATGATCAGAGGGAAGTTCACAACTTTCATCATTTTATGCTGCTCATATGTTTGTAGAGCAAAATAAATAAATAAATGTCAATTGATGAAATGTGGCGATGGGGAAACAAATACACCATCAGACCAGGACGGATAAATGAGAGACTATTTCCGATGGAATATTTGAAAGTCTACTGAACAGCAAACAAGACAAGATGTGAATCTGTAAACAGTCAGAGAAGTTGGGCTGTTTTGTGGACTACATTCACATTACAGGACTGACAGCTAAAAGGCAGAGGCATTCAACGTCAGCGTACGTCCGGATATCGGTTCCTAATTATCAACGAGTTGAGTGTAAAAGTTTTCAACCCCATTAGATTACAAAGATTTCAGTAAAACAGATTTTTGTATTTATATTCATGTGATAAATGCCGAATCAGACGCACAGAACATCATAAAAAGTAAATGTTCGTGGAGAGCTAAAACTGATAAAATGACTAACAATCTTTAGGCATTATTTTTCTAGCCATTAATCTTATTATTAGTACATTATTTTCAGTAATGAATATGAAATTTTAACCCAGATATAAAATCATAGTAACTAATTTACAACCATACACCACAATATTTATTTACTTATACATACATCTATGTACATATATGCATCTTAATGGGGAGAAAGTTTGTGGAATGAAAAGAAAAGAAAAACCCCTTTGACTTAACACCAGAAGCGCCGCGCCAGTGTCACCTACTTATAACACGGTTCACGGTCGTTTTGACCGCCTATTGTTTTGAATGGGAAGCTGTTGCTGACACACAATGATCGCTAGATGGCGCCTTCACCCGAAGCAAATAGTTTAGCTCCAAGATCAACTTGCACTTGGACAATGCGCCGTTCATTCCCGCGTTGATAATCAGCTGTATTTTTTTTCATATTCAACTGAGAAAACCTACTACAGAATCTTTAAGGGGACGAAGGAAGAGAAAAAAAATGGCAGAAGAAAAAAAAACAAGTCATATTTTGCATTATAACCCAAAGTTTTTGGCATTACTTTTTTCTGCCGTTTTTTCTCCTCCTTTGTCCATCTAGGGGCTTCATACTATAACGAAAAGGAAAGCTCTACTTAATTTTATATCGTTTTGAGAAAATCCATTAGTTCGTTCATTTTATTTGAAGCTTCTGAACGTCTCGGATGGAGCAGGAGCAGCGATGTAGTTCTGAACTCGCTTCCGTGAAATTATCGCTAAAACAATATTAAATTTGAATAAATAATCAGATCTACCACAGCAGATAATAAACTATGCTATGTCATAACCGAAGCAAACACCACGATTATGCCTCGTTTTGTTCGACGGGAACGTGGTTCACTTAAGCATGCTGGGTGATTAAGCTCACAGATCTAGGAAAAGTCATGAAAGGAGGGTCCTGGATTTTGATCGAGTGTGAAGTTTGTTTTTGTTTTTTTTTCCCCTTGCGGTCAAATGACCGCTGGTCGGCGCTTCTAGTGTTAAAAGTTTCCACTAACTCATGGTTGACGAAAGAAAAATGAAACCCTTAATTATAGATTAATAAAGAGAGATGCTATGAGGCTTGCAGGGTGAATGTAGTCGTTGTTCCATACCATCTTAAAGAGAGAGGGAAGGAGAAGCTCGACTATTTCAGACACACATTATGAAGCAGCTACAGCATCGCATACCACACACACACACACAATGACTACAGCAGAGCAGAATGCGCGTCCCCTTTCTCTCTTATGCTCGCCTCGCCCCAGGTTTAACCCTGTATTTGTTATGCAGACCCTCACCACATCAACGGTATGGAACAAAAATTCTGAACAAAATCAGCCCAAAACTGACACAAAATGACGGCAAACTGCTTCAGTGATGGAACAGACGCGCTACAGTGCAGAGGATGCTGAAATAAAATACGGTCGTAACAAGCAGACAGACAGCGCAGGGGGACATGAATTGGGAAGACACGGAGCAGGGACACTGCTGGAGCTCTACCACACACATCCCAGGGTATGATGACACCCTACTGAGGTTAGCAAGCAAACACGCTACTCCACTTACCAGTAGTTTGGACAGCTAAAAATAAGACACGAGAACAGAGAGAGGTTCAGTTTGATTCAGTACACACTGACAGGGGTTACAGGAGAGACAGGCCGCATTACCGTGTAAATAAAAGCACAACTATAATAACTGGTAATTATTTAATCATTAGGATTAGAATAAACTCGAGTCTGTAAAAACTATATACAAAAATCCTGCTTCAGATTGATAAATAAAATGTTGTATTCCTACATGAACAATAAGAAGTGTCGAGAACATGGGAATGGGATTAAAATAGTTAAAGTTACAGTAATGGTGAAGTTAGGCAGGTCTGTAAAAAACACTGAAACCTGTCCAGCTCTAGGTAAACATATGACTTTGAGACTGTGATTTAGGTTTAGGCCGATGAGGTCATCGGGTACCTGGATGTTAGTCGGGTCTTTATAGGATTCATCAGTGGCCGTCTGCAGTTTCTCGCTGATCCAGGCTTCAATCTCGTCCACGTCTCTGCTGAACTGCTGCAGAGTCTGAGACTCACCCAGCTTGGAGCGTTTCTCGATCATCTGAGCCTTCAGCCGGCGCCACCTGGAGGTCAGGACACACATTTACACTTAACACTTCTACCTCACAAGCAACTCCACTAGATTCCTGTAGAAAAAAAAATAATCCCTGACCTGTCCAAGACTTCGTTGCGACGGTTAAAGATGTCAGGTTTGGCATAATGATCGGCAGAAATGAGCTGGTCTGCGAAGGACTGCAGCGCGGCGATCTTCTCCTCCTGTGGAGACGGTGTGGGGTCAGCCAGACAAAAAAAAAAAAAAAAAAAAAAAAAAAAGACAAAGCACGTGTTCACTGAGATTTGTTCACGTTACACTACTAACCTGCACGTTGATGGCTTTGTCGAAGTCCTCGTGCTTCTTAATGAGAGCCTCCACACTGTCGAGGGAGTCGCCTTTTTCGTCAGTGGCCAGGAAAGCTTCTCTCGCTGCCATCCAGTTCTCAGCCTGCTCACAGTCACGGTTAAAGAGCTGCCGGGAACACAACACCACAAATTACAGCTCTGGACCATGTAAAACTAGTTAAAAAAAGTGCACACACTGCAAAGAATATAAACTGAAGTGGTGTCTCCCCCTCACCTGCAGCTCCAGACACTGATCCAGCATCATCCTGCGCTGCACCCAGGCCTTCTCCAAGTCCTCCCTTTCGCGGTCCAAAGCCTCCAGTTTCTGCTGGATCTCAGGACTGGCGTAGTGACCACGTGCCAGCAGCTGCTGCCCAAACTGCTCAAAGGCCTGGAAGGTTCCAGCACGGGCATCGATCTCAGTCCTGTGCTCCTGCAGGAGAAGAAGCGTTTTTTTTTTTTATGTGAGTGATAACTGAGTCTCTGCTGACAAGACTTATAACGACGAGTTCGGTACCTGGTGTCTCTCCAGCAGTGCTTCGGCTCCGGTCACATCCTTGGCGAGCTCTTCAGAAGACACCAGTCCACGGATACCATTGATCCAGGACATCAGATCCCTGCAGGAGCGACACACAGGGGATAAGTTCTAGTGCAATCATCTTAGTGGCTCTGTTTAAAGCTTAAAGCATCATGAGAAAAAAAAAAAAAATCTATCGTAAATAATAGTGGACGAACGACATCCTGCTTTACTCAGAGCTCCGCAAGAACACCTGCTCATATTATAATCTACGACAAAAACAGTCCAGTCAAGAAGCCGTAGACATTGTAGCATGTAGCCGCTATCTACCCTCACCTGAAGTCACTGAGGAAGCGCTGCAGATCGTGCGAGTTGCCAAGTTTATCCTTGCGCTGATCAGCGCGTCCCACCAGGCTGCTCCAGGCCGTGTTCAGCTCAGTGCATTTCTCCTGAATATCATCCACGGCTTCAGGATGGGACTGAATCAGACGCTCGGCTGTCTCGCCCAGAGAGTTCACCTGCCACAGGACACACAGAGGAATTTATCATTGCACAAGCAGATTATCTAAAGAAACAAGTCGAGACACCGTGTCTGATGTGGAAAAATATAACCAATGATTGACGTGTAATGTACTTTTCAATCAAAATGAAAACAGCAATATAAATTATATACTCCGTGACTTTTTTTCTATTAGACTGACTATCAAAGTTTTCTTACTAGTAGGGACGGTAAAGATAAAGCTAGCCGAGATTAATTAAAGAAACTATTATGAATGTAATCAACCTGACCTTGTCTCCCAGAGCAGCCAGGTCCCTCTCAAAGCCTTCGTGTTTGCGCTGCAGGGCCTGAACGCTGGCCAGGTCATGACCATAGTTGTCAGTGTTTAGGGCCTGGTTCTTCTCCTCAATCCATTCTTTGGTCTCATCAGCATCCCTGAAAAACCACAGAATATATCTCCTGTTCATGTTTCTTTAACATTTTGGTGAAAAGCTCCACTTTCGTCCACCAAAATAAAAGTAAAAATAAATCTAAACGACTTGATTCTTTCGTACTGTACCTGTGGAACCTCTGCACCTCGTGGGCACTTCCCAGCATGTTGCTCCTGTCCTCTGCCAGCTGCTGCAGCATTCTCCAGCGATTATTCAGCTCCTGTAAACACCCAGAATGCAGCCATCAGTATCCACTTAACTGTTTATTTGAAAAAAATTCCAGGGTTTCCAGAGCTACATGCTACAATGAAATTAAGTCTTCTTTGTGCACTTGTTGCTAAAACAACAAAAAAAAAAAAAAGTGTGCTAAAATTGCAATTCTTCTTTTTCCCCCCTCAAATCATTTGCATTAAACCTTCTTTTAAACCTTGTTGATAAAGATCATGCTGCCACAAATGTAAAACTAAGTTGCCTCTGGATTAATCTACATGTGGTGAATCGTTTGTGTGGCAAATTACGAAATTTATTACTTTACATTTTATTTACACATATTTAGCATGCACTAAACTATTCATACACTGGCAAGCAGCACAGCATCATGTATGGTAGGATCTAAGCTTTTGCTAATTTTGTTTAGAACTGTTGCAAAATTGTAAAAATATATTAATAAAAAATATCATTAAAATATATATCGGGATATTGATAAAATTGCGAGAGAAACAGAATAGCAATACTAATTAAATTGGTCACCTAGGCATCGTGATAATATAGTTTCATGTGGTCCCTGAAGATTCCCATCCCTAATTGCCTCTATAGGAAAGAACTCTAATCCATAGTTAGCAACTGTACACTAGGAACCTGCTGGAAATATCCAGAACATCAGGAAGAATGCTCCTAACACATCAGTCTGGATTTATAGACATCCGTCAAGTCAGATTCAGAGCAGGACAACCAAAGCAACGTTTTATTTTAGGTTAACCCTGAACCGCTGGTGTGCGTGTAAACAAAGCCGTAATGATCATACAATTCCAGACATTAACACGAGGAGGCGGTGCTTGACAACATGGGTTCATGGAGAAGGACGACTGAATAGAGACAACAGATGAAATAAAAACAGGAGTTACATCCAAACAGCTCTATATATTAAGAGCCCTAGATAGCTGATGAGGTCATCAGTACTGTACGTCTATAGGGAACATTTTCCAAAGTGACACAGTCGCTATCTAGGGCTCTAATGCTTGCATTAATCACCATATACAGCAACAATGACATCACAGGACAACAAATGACTTAAAAAACGAACAAGCAAAAGTGATCGGGTTGTGAGCTTTTGGAGACACGCTGGACTGACGCTTTTAAACATCAGCGTGTGGTGGTTTAGGTAACGAACACAGCCAGAACAGAAACAGCCAATGTAGCAGAGTGGGAGGACAGGACGATGGTGGAGGGGGGGGACAGGGTTAGTCCTTCAGGCGTGAGGACAGGATGACGGAGCGAGGGGATGGGATGATGTTCTACGGCGAAGACACATGTTTCTTACCTTGATAGTATTAAAGTTAGCCGTCGTTTGGACAGCCAAGCGAATAGACTACACCGAGTTGGAAACATCAGGGGAGAATAAAATCAGGAGGACACAAAAATCACACCAATCAGGAAACAAAACAAAAAAAAAAAAACCACGGCACCACATACATGTACATAGTTTCACCCTACAGTCTAAATCACATCATGCACACTTAACATCTCGCTTCCTATTCGCCAAATTTGTGATATTACACATTGCATTGAGGATGAATAACATTACCTTCCACGGAGAAGCGCTTTTGGAGTCAGCTTCATCCTGTAAAGTAAGAAGTGAATATTCGTATTAGAATTTTATGACTATTAGAAATGATGATATACTTTGAGCATGCGGTGTACATGGCGCTAAAATGACAATGACAACCTTGCCAGGAGCCGAACCCAACATCTCTTGTTGCTGTAGAAGGAACGGAGGGAGAGAGAAAGTTATAGATTAGAATTTATTTTATTGGCCACCAGTGTAAAAATACGACATTTTATTTAGTAGTGCGACTCCGACACGGACACTTTCACTCTTTTATTTTAAGCGATTTAGAATTAGTCCAATGGAAAATGATTTGTTGATCACCTGAGCTTGCACCATCGGAGCCTCTTCAGCCATCAAACCCTCAGACTCCAGCTCGGACGCCACCTTGTTGATGTCCCTCAGACGAGACTCGTTTGCCTTCAGATCCTGATTCAGGACAAAAAAAAAAAAAAGAAAAAGAAAACAATTTTAAGTCACATTTTTCAGTATTATTTTAGGCAGATTGTATCCAACTGTTCAACAAGACGGATGCATGTGGTGAAAAAAAAAAAGAAAAAAAAAAAAAGAATGCACCTTCTGGAAATCATCGAACTTCTTCTGCAGCACCTCCACTTGTTCCAGGTCAGACCCCACCTCCTCGTTGGTCAGTGCTCCCTCCTTCTCGTTGATCCACTGCTGAAGCTCGTTGGCCTCACGGAACAGCATGAACTTCTTGCAGCTCTTCTCCAGCATGTCCTTGCGCTTCTCGCCCAGCTCGAGCAGGGTACCGTACCTGGAGCACGGAAGCAGGGTCAGAGGTCAAAACTCAGGACTTAAACCGATCTTTAGATGTTATGGCTGAAAGGTAATCCTGTGAATTGGAATCATTTTATGTTCTCCTCCTCCACACTGACTGGATGTTTCACTACTGCTGCATTAGCAGATTTACATTTAATCTACTCATGCATAACAAAAACTATTTAAAAAAATACCAAGAGTTCTCTTGGTTACCTTAGCCATAACCCACCATGCAATCTACTTCAATCTAGAACTAAAATGCACACTGTACAGAGCGGTGAAGGAGAAGAGTGAAAGAATGATGAAAAGCAGAGAATCTTCATGAAAAACCAGACACGCCTTCTATTCCTTTTATGGATAGAAGTTAAGCAGAAGGAAAGAGAGAGAGAGAGATGAAATAGAAATGTTAATAGAGGCAAGATTCATGACATGACGGCTACAGAAGCATCTGTGTCGAATGAAAGAAGAAGAAGTTGATGATGATGATGATGATGGGTTAAAGATGCAGTGTGATGATGAGAAAGAGCACAAGCCTGGGTCCTACTCACAGTTCCTCCACCTGCTTCATGCGCACAGACACACTGCACGCTTCCTTGGTGGCCACATTCCTGCCACAGGGCAGGCCGAGCACACACACACACAGAGGCGTTAGGGAAGGGATTAGGGGAAGCAGGAGAGGAATAAAGAAAGGCAGAGACATTAGTTAAACTGAAAGAAGAGTCACGGCCCTGGCTGCATGGTTGGCTGATTAGAGCTGATAGATAGAGGAAGTCGAATAGTTGTGAAGAGTCTTTCACACCTGTTAGTCCGAAACCTGGGTCAAAGAAAAATTTTACTCTTGGTTTGGCTTTTTATTGCACACAAAAAGTGAAAAAAAATTAAAATGTCTTTGCTACGATGTGTGCGGCACTGAAATTTATTATTATTATTTTTTTGGTCGAGCCTAATCAACATATTAGAGAATTACATGCAGTAAAGTCACATTTGTGCATCGTATCCAGCATTTTCTTTTTGTTTGTTGATCCAGATGCTCAGAAAAGATGCCATTTCTGCAGCACTACACTTCTGTAGCTCAGCAAATAAAGAGTTTTAGTTCATTTCTTGCACACAAGTTGAGCCTCCTTTCTTACTGTAATGGAAACATGCTAGAGTTCCATCTCGTTACTTTGGAGGTATGATTGCGGTGTTGGGATCTGTCTAAAAAACTAAACAAAAGAACAACAGGACACAAAACACTGCGAATGTGAAAGCTCGCTCAGGTTATAGAAAGAAATCAGAGTGTTAAGATGTTACGTCGAATTTTCATGCGCTTTCATTCCAAAGCACTACGTTGTTCCTTACTGGTTTTCGATCTGCTCCTGGCGTAGCGCGATGCTGCCCTGCTCGTCCAGCAAGTTCTCGCGGGAGGATGACTGAGTCGGGTCCAGCTTCTTAACGTATGCTGCCGGCACAAAGCCCTGTCTGTCGTTCACCTCCACTTTCCACCAATCCTGAGGAGCAGACACGGCACAGAGTGACGGGACAGTCTCAGCTACGTCGCTCACTGTCTCTAGAGTGATTCAGAATGAATTCAAGAAGCGGTTCGAGGTCTAGACCTTATTGGTGCTGTTGAGCAGGGTGAGGATGTCTCCTTTCTTCATGGTGACTTCACGGGGACTTTTCTCCTGGTAGTCGTAGAGGGCGAGCACCAACTCTTTACCGGTCTCATCATCAGTAGGAGCAACTTGTTGCTGTAGGACGGATCAGCAAAGACATGGTCAGGTTGAGACAGACTGAGGAATGAGGCCTGATGTGCGGATGGTCGGACAAGATGACAAACTACTCACCCTGCAGGCCTGAGCCTGTTCCTTCAGCGACTGGATGCTGCTTCCATAAGCACTCAGATCTGACGTCAGTGCCTCGTGTTTCTTCAGCAGGGCCTGAGGAGCAGGAAAGTCAGAATCAGTGGGAGTTTATGCGCCTCAGGAGCAAAAAAAAAAAACACCCACACATTTCTCCGCACTTACCTCGGCTGAGTCCTCGTCCTTGCCGTAGTCAGTGCTGCCTACGATGGGCTCCTTCTCCCTCATCCAGGACTCGGCCTCATTGGCATCAGCGAAGTACTGCTGAGCCTGCAGCGAGTCCTCCAGATCCTGCCTGCGCTGAGCTGCCTTCCCTTTCAGAGTCTCCCAGCGACCGTGCAGCTCCGCCAGCTTAGCCTTCACATCCTCACCAGCAAAGTGGCCTGGAGGACAGACAGGGGGACGGTTTTGTTTTTTTACTTTGTAATAGAAAGGCAGTTTCATATTTCCAGCAGAATGTGTATAGTTCTGTCTAGCGTGAAAATGAAACTTTAACAGACCGAGAACACGAACAGTGACACCGAACGAGGTGTTTTGACAGCACGGTTTGAGAAGAACGACAGATGCATACCTTCATCCACCATGGCCTCGCCCTTTTGCGTGACAGCCTTGATGCGGGGCTCGTGCCCGGTGATCTCCGCCTGCAGGGCCTGGTGCTTCTTCAGCAGGTTCTGCACACCGATCAGGTCTTTACCTGAAGGGGGAAACGGAAACCAAGCAACGTTAGCATTGTCATTTTTCGACTTTCAGTCTGCTCCTGATCCTAATAGCGCCAACATGATTCTCAAACACACCGCGGTTGGTAGAGGAGGCGATGGGTTCCTTCTCTCTGATCCACGTCTCCTCGTCCTCCACATCACGGAACAGCTGCTGCAGCCGGAGAGAGTCGGAGAGCTTCTGCTTCCGCGCGGCCATGGGCTCCTTCAGAGCCTCGTAGCGCGCGACAAGAGCCTCCTGCTTCTTACGGATGTTGTCGGCGTCAAAGTGTCCGGCTTCTTGGAACTGCCGAGCCTGGATGGTGATGCCGTCGATGCGGTCCTGTGGAGAAGAACGAGACGAGACGTCACTTCTCAGGCACACGCAACTTTTATTCATTATTTAAAATGTTTCCTTTTTAAAGATTTATTAAAAACCATACACAATACATCCTCCTCCCCGAACACCACTTTACCTGGTGTGCAGCCACGTCAGCCTCGAGTAAGGCGTGCTTCTTCTGCAGGTTCTGCACACTGGTCAGGTCTTTGCCGTAGTCATCGGAGGCCAGGTGTCCCTCCATTTCATAGAGCCACAGCTCAATGTCCTCCACGTTACGGTTAAACTGCTGCTGCTGGTTGGCTTCACGCAGCTTAATGCCTGATGGCACAACACACACACACACACACACAGATCCATGAGGATATTACCGCATGCAGTTTAACAATAATGAACCAGCAACAGTACAAAATATTTAAAACTACTTGTAAACATACGTATAAACTTGTTACCTTTGAGCTCGGTCGCTTCCAAAAGTTTCTTCCACTGAGAGCTGACCTCGTCCATGCGAGTGGCCACCTCGGCAGACGCGTAGTGTTTCCTATCAACCAGCTCCTGACCCGACTTCTGCAGAGCGTCAATACGGCTCTGATTGGCAGAAAGTTCTGCTTCGAAGGCCTGGTGCTTCTGGACTTTGCCCTGCAGGTTGGAGGGGTCCTGTGTGTGTGTGTTTGTGTATGAAAGAGAGAAAGTTATTGCAGAAAAAAAAAAAAAACACCGAAAAACAACTACGGCAAGAACAGCACTTAATCGTCAACGCACCTTGTAGGCCTCATCCGTGGCGGTCTTCATTTTCTCATTGATCCAGCTCTTGAGCTCATCAGAGTCGCGGAAAAACTGCTGCAGGTGGAAGGAGTCCTCCAGGGCAGCCCGGCGGGACTGAGCGCGATCGTGCAGCGCGTTACGTCTGCTCAGCAACTGAAACGTTTCAGATTCAGGAATCAGTGTGAATAAAAAAAAATTAATAAAAATACGATAAGAGGGACGGATCATTAATTAAGGAAGTGGTGCTGCGGTTTGCGTACTGCGTCTCTGCGTGTGGCCACATCCTCCTTGGCGTAGTGATTGTTCTGGATCAGCTTGGTGGCGAATTCATCCAGAGCCTAAAGACAGAATGAAGGATCAGAACAACTTCGGAAAAATAAAGGACGGGGAGGTTCAAAACAGTTGCGGAAATAGGACTGAGTGAATCAGCGGTGTGGTTTCTCACAGTGATCTTCTCCTCTTGGGCGCTTAGGGATTTCTCAAAGTCCTCATGTTTTTTCAGCAGGGCCTCCACACTGTCCAGAGAGTCACCCAGGTCCTCATTCAGGAGGAAAGCCTGAGAGAACAACCAAGAGGGTTACGTCAACATCTCAGTACTCTTCAAACCTTCCCTCACTGGTTTAAGTGGAAGTGCTTCACACACCTCCTGCTTGCTCATCCAGTTGTCGACCTGCTCAGTGTCCCTGTAGAAGAGCTGTAGGTCCATGCACTGCTCGTACTGCTGCCTGCGCAGCTCCCACAGCTCCAGCAAGGACTCCTTCTCCTCTGCCAGAATACCCAGCTACACACACACACACACACAAAATAAGTGTTTACACGCTCGCTAATATCAGTCATTATGAAATCGCTTCAGAGTCTACAGCTTGAAAAACGTGTGATGTGTAATGAATCAGCCAAATAACAATTAAGTAAAATACCTTCATGTAGATGAAGAATTCAACGATTATAAAAATTAAAAACGGTATTAAGGTCAGACAGACGCAGGCGGATGTGATGTGGGCTGGTGGATTTGCGATACCTTCTCCTTAACGTCCTCTGAGGCATAGTGTCCAGTGTTCAGAAGAGCCTCTCCTGCTTCAGTTGTGGATTTAAAGCTGTCCTCATGGGCATCGATCTCTCCCTATACACCAAACCACAGCAGCATCAACATCAGCAATATGGCTTAGAATATTTCCCGGAATAGGAAGACATTATGGTGGATTTGAGACGTAGCTGAAAACAAAAAAGTGGGTCACCTTGTGTTCCTGGTGTCGGTCGAGCAGCGCTTCGGCCCCTGCGACGTCATTGGCCAGTTCGTCGGCGTTGATCAGAGCCTTCATCTCCGTCACCCAGCTGGTGAGGTCGCGAAAATCTGCAGTGAAACGCTGAAGCCTGGAAAGCAGGAAACAACCACCGATCATAGCTGGCCTTCAGAATTCAGCTGCTCGTGTAGTATCAGGGGTAGCTTAGCGGTTACGGCATCGGACTATGGGTTCGGAAGGTCCCAGGTTCAAATCCCTAGGAACTATTTTTAACTCGAGTGAAATATGAAAACGACAAGGTGTTCATTCACTCGGTGAAAAACACAGACCTGTAAGAATCATTGAGGTGGGCGTGGCGCTCAGCAGCCAGAGTGCGGATCTGCTCCCAGTTTGTAATGAGCTCGTCTCTCTTGAGCTGGATCTGAGTGGCGTTCTGGGGATGAGTCTGCTGCAGGCGCTCAGCTTCACCACCTAGAGTGTTCACCTGAATACACACACACAGCAGGTTAGACAGAAACAAAAAAAATAATAAAATAAAACCGTGTTTAAAAAAAAAAAAAAAGCCGCTTTCATGATTGTCGCAGCTGAAATGCACACCTTATCCTCCAGGGCAGCCAGGTCCCTTTCGAGCCCCTCGTGTTTACGCAGCAGAGCCTGAACACTGGCCAGGTCGCGTCCGAAATCATCAGAGGCCATAAGCTGCTCTTTCTCTTTGATCCAGCTGATGGTTTCATCCACATCCCTGCAGAAAAAGAAAAAAAAGTGTCACTTATTTCAGTCCATAACCGCTAGATCTAATGCTTCATTACTGAACAAAATACGAAGTCCTTAAATTCAGAACTGCTCCTTTCTAAGCAACATACCGGTTGAAACGCTGCACCTCGGCGGCCCCGAACAGTTTGCCCTGTCTCTGCTGGGCCAGACCCTTCAGCCTCTGCCATGCCGCGTTCACCTCTTCCTGCTTCTTCAGGATCAGCTCGGCCTCTGGGTGGTTCTCCTGCGTCAGTTTAGCCGCGGCCTGGTTCACCTCGTTCACGCGCTCTTCATGCGCCGCCAGGTCCGTCTGGAACTCCTCAAACTTCTTCTGTAGGACTTCGACATGCTCCAAGTCCTGACCCAGCTCCTCAGACGTCACAATGGCTTCCTGTAACAGTGAGTACTCGGGTCTAGTTCATACCTTTTCTCTCTGTTAATATTCATCATATTCAAGTAGGAAAAGTCTGTTTTCATCCCCTGCATCCAGCAAGTCCTTTAACCTACTGTACCGCTTCCATTCATCTATTCACCCTCATGTATCCTTCCATCTCCATCCTTTTATCAACCAATCCATCAACCCACCCATACTGTACGTCCCCCATATCTCGGTCTTCCTACCAGTCGATTTTCTAATAAAATGTACCGTTATTAAAAATAAAGTATTTCACAAGTGTGTGAGTGTGTGAGAGAGAGACCTTGTCAGTGATCCAGTCCAGGGCATCCTCACACTCCCTCAGGTACTGCACCAGTTTCTGGGCCTGAAGCAGACGCACACCTTTCTCCTTCGTCTTCTGCAGCAGCAGATCCCACAGCCGGTGAAGCTCCTCTAAGCGACTCTGAGAGACAGGGAGGGAGAGGGAAAGTCAGGAACAATCTTCATCCAATCCTCAAGACCAGGAAGAAAAGGTGTAGAAGTAGTTTAACCCCATGTGTAGACCAGCGGTGTCACAAGGTAATAAATGCAGACTGTTCTTTTTTTTTTTTTTTTAGCAAACTGGGTGGATCCAGGTTTAAAGTCATGTTTAGTTTAATAAAACTATGGCATAAAATCTCCCTTAAACATCTCCCATCACCACAAATCAAACTGGCATTATGGCCTGTAGAGGAGGAAAACTTCAAGGCACACGGTCGTCACAGCGACGCCACCTGTTGAAATTCATCAGGTGTGTGAAAACTGGATGAAACCATGGCGACTAGCAGTGGGAAGACCTGGTAGAGATCAGGCTCAAATGGGTTGAACTTTATATAGATCTCTACATACATGTATATCGAGACTCAAACACATGCAAATGCAAAAGTATAGCCCAGCCATAAAGATCACTGCACACACACACACACACACACACACACTTCCAGTGAAGAAGGTTCAGAAATTTCACAGCATCCAGACACCTACTTGGATATAATTTCCATAATTGACACTTTTTACAATCGGCCTCTGCGCGGTCCGGTATGGCGTGAAGGACTGAGCCAAATCATTAGCATTGATTAACATCATCAGGATTAACACCAGCATGATTGAACATCAAAATGATTAGCATGCAGAGCTTCAACATTAACATCAACACAGGACGACAGAGGACGGACGGTCGGTCTCACCCGGATGGTCTCGGAGGAAAAGTGGCTTTCGGAGATCATGAGGTTGCCAGTTTCGTCCAGTTTGACAATTGCTCCAGAGTTGGCCTGAACCTCCGCTTCAAAGGCCTGGTGTTTCTGGAGCTTCCCCTGAGACAACAGACAACATTCTATAAGGATGGGAATCACTAACATGACATCATCACCTGGTATGATATCACGACACCTGGATGCTGAGTAGATTAATATCGAGATCCTGTTATCATAATTTCCAACTCAAATTTGAGATCACATTTCATAATCTTAAGACCTTAAAACTTTGGAAATAAGAAAAATGGTGGCAGAACTTGAAAGTTTTATACCTTATTCACCAGCTTCACGATCGAAGTAACCACAAGTAATTATATTATTCTATACTACATTATTATACTTAATAGTTTACTCACTTAAGAATAAAGAGCAGCATTTCCAGCAATACAAAAATACTTTAAATTAATGAAATTAGGTTAAATGTTAAACTCTTTTATGTAAACACATTTTCACTGGAGCAGCACGTATCCACTATAATTATTATTCAGAAATATAAATGTTAAATCAGAGTTTTGAGACACATGTGGACTGAGTGAGTTTGAGACTAATGCGCTTGCAGAGTTCGGAGAACGAGGCAGATCAGAGGCTTTTTAACACGTGTAACTTTTTATAATGTAAAGCCATAAGAATGCTTTTCTGTTAAATCACTCGGTGAAAAAAAACTAAAATGTAAAAATTAAATACTGACGTTTCAGGGAAAAACAGAAGATAGTATTAATATGTTAGGATATTTTATTTTTACATATACATGCTTTATATTTTATCTCCAGTTTTATCTCCACTACAGTAATGAGATTTAATATGAATGAACAAAGTCTTCTTGTGAGGTTTTACTGGCTGCCGGTCACATGCTCGATAATAAATCCAGCACCCAAACGGTCTATGGGGCTTTTTCCTGAAGCAAAATCAAGAGTGGTTACAGGACAAAGGTTATCATGTGCTAAAGAGGAAACTGTAATATTTAACTAGGCTCACGTCCAGTTGAGAATATTTCTCGTAAAGACTAGATGAACTGACTTGGAGTTTGAGTCCTTATACTGATAATAAAAAAAAAAAAAAAGCGTAACATCAAGATGAACTGCTTAACAGATTTACACTTTTTGCCAAAAGTGATAAACTATGAAAATTAGATGGAGAATATCGCTCGAGATGTTTTTTTTTTCCCCCTACGGGGAAATCAATAAGCTGTAACTGCTGTACTGGAGCCGATAACATTAATGGAGACGGGCATGAAAACCTCTGAAACACTATCCAGGTCCATTAGGCCAACGTTCTGTAGACATATTACCAAACCTTAACGCAAGTCAGAAAACTACACCCTGCTCGCCCAGGACTCTGTAGATACACACCTGAAGGTTGCTGGGGTCCTTGTAGTTCTCATCTGAGGCAATCTGCAGCTTCTCCTGGATCCATTTCTCCAGCTCGTCTGCATCACGGCGAAAGAACTGGAAGCGGTACGAGTCCTCTAGTTTCTGCCTGCGCAAGGTGGACAGCTCCTTAAAGCGCCGGTAACGGTCTAGGACCTGCTGACGACGCTCCTGGATGTCATCGGCCGTCTCGAGAACTTTCAGGCCACTGGTATCCATTCTCTAAAGAAAACACACACACACACACACACACACACACACAGTGGTTACAGTACGTCTATGGTTCACAACTTCAAGCTGAGTGTCTCAATATAGACCAAAAATGACAATTTATATTATAAAGATCATCCAAGTTATCTAATAACTCTCCTTATTTTAAATTTATTCCTTGATTAAAAAAACAACAACAAACAAATAAATAAATAAATATATAAAGACTAGAAGGGTTAAAGAATATTTGCTGTGTTTTAAGTAAGGTCCCATAATTGAACAAAAATTCTTACAAAAATGTCACAATTTAAATGTTATAAAATTGTCATTAAAGAATGGGGAAAAAAAAAAAAAAAAAAAAAAACCCCAAGATCTCAGAAGTATTGTCACAATTTATCATGATAACAATTTTGTCAGGCTCCGCCCCACTAGATGATAAATAAGAATTTTCTAGAAGATCTGCCAAAAGGACAGGACAAACCATCAATAATAATAATTACTGAAGCACTAGTAACACTATTATTCTTTTTTTTTTTGTATTTTGTAATAAGGTAACACCTTCTTAACAGAGAATAAGGCAATAGGAGAGACATTAACATTGCTTTATTCTGTGATTTACTCAGGAGTGTCGAATACAGCGTCACTACATCACTTCAAATCCAGAAAAAATTTAAATCATATATTCTAGTAACGGGAATCACCAGCGACCAGTCGATACGATATCATCAAGATACCTAGTTGCCGATTCGATTCATATCGCAAAATTGTAAGTGTCACAACTTGCAACAACAACAAAGGAAAAAATTGGATATATATATATATATATATATTTTTTTATAGTTCTATTACAGAGATACAAAAGTAACGCAATGCGTAACTGAAGTGGTTATATTCACACTGATCAAAATGAAGCAGACTTTTAAGTGTTCTCGGAAACGATCCCAGGTTGCTAATGTGAAAACGTCTGAGAGAGAGAGAGAGAGAGAGACACACACACACACACACACAAATGGGTCAGTGAACAGCTGAGTATACTAGCAGTGTGAGCGGAAATTCCACATGACTCTGAACAAACAGCACAAAGACACTGCTGCTGTCAGGCCCCCGGGAAACAAATCCTGTCCCTCTCGCATTCCCACACACACACACTTATACCACCCCCCCATCAAACCACACCATCAGCTGCCCCTTTCATTCTGATTTGAAGCAGGAAATCTGCGAGTAAGCTCCCGCTATAGAGCAGGAAAAGGCCAACGCCTGCATTACACAAATTGCTCTCGGTATCCCAGATATTTTGCTCCTCCCCGGCTTGAGACAGAGCAGATTCTGGGGAATGCAGGGCCTCTGCAGGACTATTTATAGAGGAACGCCACAGATGTCACGGTGACAAATGAATCAAGAAAAATCCACCTTAGTCTTTCACATGTACGCACCAACACGGATTTCAGATTCTGATTAAACATAAAGCTACATTAGAGTTTAAACAAAAAGAAAGCGTAATTTAATACATTTTCACAGTCTATCTGCTGGAGTGTGAATCTGTTGATGAACCGGGTCCTCTTGAACGTCCCGGGTCCTCTTGACTTGACCCAGAACGTCAAGTCAATTGGTCTATACAATATTTTTCCATCAACCTACTTGAAATCTGTTAATCTCTCAGGCAGGAAGCATACAAGTCATGTGACATCACATCCTTAACAAGGGCAACAAATACACAGGCGGCGACGTGACACCGCTGTGCTAAATCAATACATGGCTTTGTTACAGCAGTCGACCAGCCAGCAGACATCCAAGGCGAGGGCTGGTGGAAATGAGGAGACATGGAATGATGTACATGAAGAGGGAGACCGTTGTCAAGGCAACGAGAGTGAGACAGCCTCGTCAGACAGACAGCAGGGATAAACAGCACAGCGCATCATAATCTCTAATGGAGGAAATGGATCAGTCGATTTGATGGAGCTGCAGAACGACGACGTCAGGCCACACCCGTGATCAGCACAGCGTGTAAACACACACACACATGGACATCAGACAAGCCCGCATGTCTATCTATCTCGCCACACTCCATTTGTTCAGTAACTTTATTAAACAGTTTCATAAACTCCTAATGCAAATCACTTTGAACATATAGTATTCAGACCAGCTGAAGACAGATGCTTGTTTTTTTTAATCGGTGGGGGGGGGGGGGGGTGGGGGTGATGTAATCCATCATGCTCTCCAGTTGTTTTTGACCTAGCCAATAACCATAACAGACCGGCAAGGATGAAGGCTATCACATGCTTCCTGTGAGATATGTTAATCCAGCCCAACTATCTGCCCTCTTCCACATACAAGACTTCAAAGATGGCCACGATTGGCTCGGCTCAGCATGACTGACAGGTGAAAGAGAGCACCTCCCAACCGGACAGCATGGTCGATTTAGATTTTTCCTCGATTCCTGAGCCTGTGGATCAGGATTCAAGATTACAATCTTTCCGTCACACCACTTGGAAGCCTGACACACCCATAACATCACCAAAAAAAAAAACATCAGCTGAAGACGCTGAACATCTACAGACATCACTGTGTCTCAAACATTTAACACACCATGTTATGCTGGCTCTTGCTGTATTCCTTGCATTACTGTACATAACACCAGTACCAAAACTAAATTCACACACAACAGTATGAAAAAGCTTCAAGTCATTAGGATGATCTTCGGTGGCGCTTCACTGAGTGAATTCATCATCACGTCTCCGCCTGGATTCGACTCGGTTCGTGCTGACGGTTCACAGTGCGTATAAAGATCAGGGTCAGGGAAACTGTGTGCATTAATAATGTGGCTGGATGCAGATAAACACCACGCCCCGTCCTACCGAGCGCAAGCTGAAATGACGTCATGGAGACACGCATGACGAGACACATTTTAACGGTCGCTTGAGAAATGCCTCACGTCGCTGCAACTTCTCCGAGCCTGTTACACATAACTAACACACCTCTAAACTCATGATACGATTAGTTCCTTAAAAAAAAAAGCAACGCTAATAGAAAGATGCAAAAACAAAATGTGTGGAGAAACTCACAGACACGCTGCTTTAACTTGTTTCCGAGCGCTGAAGAGCTGCAGCTAGAGACAGATAACGAGCCGTGTGCACGATCCAGATAACACCCACTCACACACTCGCCCGACTCTCCCTCGCTCCCTACCCCTTCATTCTCTCTCTCTCGCTTGCTCACTCACTCACTCAGTCTCGCTCCCATTAGAGAGCCTCACACTGCAGCTCTAGAACATTCTCCTCCCTCTGTCTGTACTGCGCAGTCTGATAACTCTCTCACATTCCAGCTCCATGATGACAGAGACAAAGTCCGACACCACGCCCTCCATCTGCTCACAAAAAAAAATCTAAACCTAAAGCTTAAACTGAAAGAGCTGGAAGCCGACAATATGAATTTTAGGTATATTTTAACGATACACGCAAATCACAACAATTCCTACATTTTTGCCAGTGTTTTGAAATTCACCTTTGAATAAAATAAAAATAAAAAAACTCTAAATTATAGAAGCGTTGTGGTTCTCACTGCGGAGTCGCACCTCCAGGATCAAGAGTTTGATTCACAACTCTGCTCTGTGTGCATGTATGTTCTCCCCGTGCTTGGTGGGTTTCCTCCGGGTAATCTGGTTTCCTCCCACAGTCCAAAGGCACGCCGCTTAGGCTAACTGATGTTCCCAAATTGTCTGTAGTGTGTGTTTGTGTTTTTTCTACGCATGCTCGTATTTTTACGTGGATGTTCAAAGTCATCTTTCCCTCTAATGCTCTTGATTTGACACACGATTTAAAACCCACCACAGATTGAGATTTGAGAACTGACCCCCCCCCCCCATGTGTCCAGTTATTTAATTTATTTACTCACTAGACGTTTCACGATCATGACGCCTGCACTCTACCGTTACCTGGGAATGGAGTGTTCGGTTAACTCGATCCTCACGCTCCTCCATTGTTTCATCGACTCGTAATTCTGCCTGCCGTACGTACGCACGCGCTGCCTATTGTTACATGTGGTGAGGGACACCTGTGACACACTAACAGTCTGGCATAAAAGTTGACGATGATGATGCTGCCTGCTTTAAGATCCAGTGAGGACCCTTTTAAAAAAAAAAAAAAAAAAAAATGGATGGGGGGGGGGGGAGGGGGGCCTGTGGCACACTGTCAGTATGACGTAGAAGTCGGTGATGACGCTGTATAATGTCACACTGCGTTAAACAGAATCTCCATCTATCCATGTTAACAAATCCTCGATGGGGAAAATTACAGACTTGCAAATTCATCCTATTCGTTAAGTTGAAATTTGGCAAAAAATTTTAAATCCTCACACAAAGAGAAAAAAAATAAATAAATAAATGAATTACACCCTATGCTGTAGTCTTCAGCTTAACTTCCAACATTCCTACATTATGATCATAACTTACTCATCACATTTACATTTAGGCATTTGGCAGACGCTCTTATCCAGAGCGACATTACTGAAACCAATGTTGTGTTCCTGTTGCAGTTTATATGCATTTTAATTCAATAAATATATCGTAACCATTTTTTTAAATAAGGAGTCAAGATGGAAAACACACTTAACACCGTGTGACGTGTTCCCCATCCGTCAGATAATCAGGTCTGTGTGAGCGAGAGAGAGACGACTCTTATTCCCACAGTGACCTGATAACGAGCTCGTCCTCTTAAAAACGTCCTGCATGACCTCTCTGAGAGAGGACGAGTTCAGATATTTATAAACCTCGCTGCACAAGTGTGTCACAGAATAGAAGCTCACCAGCACGCGCGACATCTTTTAGTGTTTAGCGAGTAGTGAGCACGCTTGATTTGTGCCACTGTGCTTTTTATAGGTGGGGGGAAAAAAAAAAAAAAGAATGTAGTGTATGAACTTTGTGTAAATTTACATTCACTAATCTGTAACTCTTTAAATCACTGTTGTTGGTCTTTCGGGTGCTCCTAACGAGGGGTCGCCACAGCAGACTGCACTACAACTTGGCACAGGTTTTTACGCCGGATGCCCTTCTTGACGCAACCCTCCCATTTTATCCGGGCTTGGGACCGGCACTGTATCCAGGGGCTGGGGTTTGGGCACTGGCTGGAATCGAACCGGGGCCTTCTGCATGGCAGGCGAAACACCTAACCACTGAGCCACCAGTGCCCTACTTAAGCTTAAATCACTCAAATGCCAATATTCACGTTATCAAACTGTCCCTTGTGCTACATCACATATAAGTGAAGTTTTATCTGCCCTCTTCTATACACATGAGCTTACAGACGCCTCTGATTTGCTAATGTCACTGTGATTGACAAGGTACAGTGCAGTGGAAAATACAAATAATTGGATCTTAATCTTAAACAGTGCAATGCCATCCTCATCATCACCAAAAACTTCTAAAGTCAGCATTGCATTCTTGACACATCTAAAAAAAAAAGTTTGCAGAGCCGACCTTCAGACCTTCAGATCGCCCACAGTATTGACGTTGAAGCTTCTGAACTGGACACACATCGGCGCTCTGCATCGTCAAGTATTGCTTTGGTAATTCAGTCAGCTAGTTTTAGTTAGCTAGCAAGAGCTCAACAGAGCTAACAAGAGCTTCCCAGAAGCAAGTAAACCGTGTTCAGGATGCCTTGTCCAGTCAGTTAAGCACTAAATGTGTCGTGTTTTAATCCATCACAGTGTTGAAAAAGTCATGACGGCTGTATGATGTAATTCTTTCAATCAGTGGCTGCCTCGCTGAACTGTCGACCAATTAGAGTCTGCGCTCCTACATTCCTTCATCTACATGGTCTGTATTGTTGCGTAGCACTTGTCTTGAACAAGCTCAAGTTAAATGCTGTAAGTAAGATCTCCCTCAGAACAGCAACACCACACACACACACACACACACACACAAATACACACTACTTATCTACTCATCTACACATTTTTATACTGTTCTTCAGGTGTCTTCTTTATCACCACAACATCCTGACGCAGCGAATCACATCTCACCGAGAGCAGCACTCCCACTGGGAAATCATCATCGCCGGGAAACGAGCAAGTTTCCATGGAAACACATCTGCTACCCGTGCGGAGGAGGAACATGGAGGATAGAGGCCGGATAAACTCTGAGGAAATGGTGTTACTGCATTTCATTGGCTCTGTACATGCACTCTGCACAATGACAACAACCGAATCTAATCCAAAGTATGTTCGGTCTGTAAACTCCTCCGAAGTTCTCTCACGAAAAACTATGATGTTGTGCTTTAATAACGTTTATATTAAATTGATAACAGAATCGAGACACTTGACTGAATATCTGGATAAACTCTGATTTATGAACAATGGGCTGTTAAAAGTTTTATACTCATCTTAATGCTTGTTTTTTTTCCCCTACTTTGGTGTATTTCCTTTTGAAACAGGAAAAAGTTGGGGGGCGGACTTGTTTTATTTTAACACCAGACAACCGCATTCCGCCTAGCGGATATCCCGCACCGAGCAAATATTAATATTAATGACAAAGAGGACTCGAGCAGCGCACACGCCTCTGGGTGCAGGATGAATCATCACAATTGTTTTTTCTCTTTTCCAGATGTTAAAATTTAACAAGCACATAAACAACAACAACATGCATTTCTTGACACGAGTCAATAATGCGCCGCATTATTATATGTGGTCTAATTCTGCATTATTGAACGAGCAATGATCTCTAAATGGAAAGCTTCATCAATCAGTAGGAATATACTATAAATAAAAAGAAAAGCCCGTTTTGTGTTCATTTTGAATAAAACTTTTTTCTAAATAGAAATCAAGGTGCAGATCAACACAAGCGATTAAATCCAACTCATTTTATACAAATCACACTGCAAAGTCATGCAGGGGGAAAAAACACAACATGCAGCACTTTACATTCACACACATGTATTACATCGGATTATATACAGACTTACCTCAATTAGTTTTTTTTATTTTCATTGTTAAAAAAAATAAATAAATAAAATAATTTTTAAATAAAGAGGACCGTGCACCCAGTGTGCAGTCTAGCTGTAAAGTGCACTCCATCCGAGTGATTCGAGAGCTACATGAACCTCTCGAGAGGTATGACTAGGCAAAAAGTCTGTCTCTCTCTCTCTCTCTCTCTCTCTCTCTCTCTCCATCTCTGCGGTGTGGATAGACGCAGGAATACTGCAGTGATAAACGAATGTGGGGACGCAGCCAAGTCCCGGCCCTGTATGCTGTCCTGCTCTGTCCGAGGAGGAAACATCACTCTGACGCAACCCCGTCCACCCTCTTCACATCCTAGTGACCGCACTGCGCTACATGTACATATTTTCTATTGATCACGTCTTTAAGTTCTCTCATACTCGAGTCATCGTACAGTATCGAGGCATCTACCCTATAATTCAGTAATGTGAAACTGTCAGCAACAATAACTCAAAGTAAAAGTTCCTGTAGAAGTCTTTTTACAATGTACAGTCTTTTTTTCTTTCTTTCAGAAATTCTGAAGAAAAAAAAAACTTCATTCCTGTTCACTGTTTGAGGGCGTCTGTTTATGCACAGCTCTCTTTTTTATCATTTACATTTACAGCATTTGGCAAACGCCCTCATCCAGAGAGACTTACATTTTTATCTCATCTCGCATCTGAGCAGTTGAGGGTTATGGGCTGTAACCCAAAGGCCCAACAGTGGTAACTTTGTGGTGCTGGGGTTTGAAACCTGGGACCTTCAAATCAGTAGTCCAACACCTTAACTACTGAACTACCCTAACACAGAACCTCAATGGAGCTAAAATCCAAACTTTGACTTGGGCATTCCAACACCTTGACTTTCCTTTCTTTAAGCATTCAGATGATGTGCTGCTGTTCAGCTTAAGCTGGTTGACTGATGGCCTCACATTTGTGACAAGAACATTCAGGTATAAAGAGCTGATCCTGGTCTCAGACATTTTTTTTTTCCCAGGTCCAAAAACAAGCCCAAATCATCACCCCTAACACCACCACGCTTGATAGATGGTATAATGTGCATTTTGGTAATAAGCGATTATTGCTTTGCTTCCAGTCATCTCCACTTTGGCATCACCAGTTCAAATGATACTGTTCCAGAAAGTCTGTGGTTTGATCAGACGCCACTTTTTAAATATTATTCTCCACATTGATATGTTGGAGAAAAGGTGTTTTTTCAGAGTCAACCTTCTATTAAAGGTTCTTGTCAAAGTTCTATAAAAGTATTGTTCTGTCATGAGTATAAACATTTAAGGTGTCTACAGATCATACAGCAGCTTGTGGTTTTCATTACATCACTGAGCAACAAAAAGTCTGAACCTGGACTGAATTTCTGGTGACTCACACTCCTAAGAAAATTGGTAACTGTCTTAAAGAACTCGTTTTTTCCATTCGTGAATCCTTCTCCATTCGAAACTTCTAAATATATGGATGGAGGAGCAGCTCCTCCGAGGTCGTTGCAGATATCCTTTCTTCTTGGCACAATGGACCCAAGTATTGCACAACCCCAAATTGCCAAATGTTATGCTTCTCTCGAGGGAGTCACATCACAACTGGGTGAGAATGGTGCACTTATGTTTTTCCTCATCTGGTTTGTTGTTGAAACCTCTGGTTACCAGTTTGTTTAAAGAAAAAAAAAAAAATTAGTTGATGGTGGGTGTACTTTCCTGTTCTAATGTTCATTGTGGACAATTAACTGGTTCCTGATCTTGTTTGTGTTTTGGATTGTTCTTTGTCATTGCGTGACCTTCTGCCTGTTCTTGACCCTGATCTTGTCTCACATTTCTGGATTCTCGGACCGTTATTTGTTGATGGTGGTTTTACAATTAAGACCTGAAACTGTAACCCGTCACTGTCTCTGCTGTCCAACGGTTGACCAGAAGCTTTAATGGATTGGCTGCACTGACCACTAACACACAAGCTGAACTGTTAAACTGCATTTATGTTTGAAGTTATTCTAAATAAATAAAATACACAAACATTAACTGAAACTTAAGAGACAGATGGAGCTCTCTAGAGAGCTGAAATTCACACCACATCAGTTCATGCATTATGTATCTGGACTGTATCCTGAGAAGATTTCAACCTCAATGCTTTTACACTTGCAGATAACCGCATCACCAGTCAGACCTTGAAACCTGTCTGCTGTTTTACAACGAGAACAATGAGCAGATTCTGCATGTTATCTCAAGACCGACTTCCAGTGATGTTTCCTTGTCGGATCCAGTCCTGATACGCAAGATGCAAGAATGAGGAAGGAAATTCCATTCATAGGAAATATTGTGCATAGAGTAAACACACTGCCACACCATAAGAAACACACACACACGTTACCTTCAGTTTGGGCTTAATAAACTTGGACATGGTCGTCTGTGTCCGTGACGGGGCATTAGAGTAAACAGTCAGTGAAACAGCACAGTGTTTAAATATCACCTGACACGACACAATAACACACACTTTACCAATCTCACAACACACACTGTACCCTGCACATACTACAGCCACAGCTGAATTATGCAAGCTTAGTTCATGTTGGAAGCGCTCATACTGTATGGATGTAGTGTGATAATCATTAGAAACAGATGTGAGACATCAGGGAGCTTCCAATACGACGACATCACTGGATGCGGGGTTGTGTTACAGCGTGACGTCACATGACGCCATTAACTCTTCTATCTGCATTCCACTACGCAGAGGCTGTAGGAATGTCTGTTTAACGAGTTTAAAATGAAATGCTATTATACACCACCTGATGTTTGTGATGGAAGGCTGTGTGTTAAAATCAAGTGATTAGACTTTATGCAGCTGTACGTAAAGAGGAAGCACTGTTGCCCCACAGGAGCTCTGCTGCGAAACCGGTGTTCTAGATGGACAACTTTACCCACCACACCCTTCCTCAGAGCTCGGCGAGCATTACTTAAGCAAAACCATTACATAGGAAAAGTGTGGGGAGGATTGTCCATTGCAATGTGTGTGTGTGTATATTTTTTTATATTGCTTTTAGTGGAAGGAAGAGCGATCATTGTTCATTTCAAGCTGAGTGCGAAGCTTAATGAGCTATAAGTGCACACACACAACACACTTTGCATGCTAATGGCCAAGCATGAAACACTTCCCCGCTTCATTGACGTAAAGAAATGCAACATGCTGAGTGTATGAAAAACAATCCCTGGAGAGAATCTTTTAAAGCCTGGATCAAATTTCACTAAGAAGTATTTCTCATAATGGCCCGAGTTTGTTGTTCTGTGCACGACTGTACAGACACCAGACACTTTAATAAGAACATCTTCACCCCTGATCATTCATACCATGACAGCAGAACAATTAACGAAATCATTCATATACACAAGTAGAGAACTTTAGTTAATGCTAACATTAATCATTAGCGCGTATGTGTTTGTGGCAGAGGGACTGGTTTGGATATTTCTCTAACTGCAGGGGATGATCACACTAAACAGTCACTAGTTTAACGTGCATTGGTCCAAAAACAAACAAACTAAATTCAGTGTTTACAATTGTGGTAAACAGAAGAGCATCTCAACACACAACATTGAGGTGGATGAGATACAACAGCAGAAGACCACATCAGTGTCAAGCCCAAGGAGAAGCTGCACAATTAATAATTGAAAAATATCATCTGATCTTCTTCCAAACTTCGATCCCAGTTTGTTGACCGAAATGAAATTTATTCTTTATTCTCATCTTTGGCCTAAATATAGATCTTGACCTGTATGTGCGTGATTTTATACGATCAGAAATGATCGGAAAAATTTATTATTTCCTTAACTAGAAAAATCTTGAGAACTTCGGAAAGCTTTGATAATACAAATTCAAAACATGGTTGCAGTAATGTTGCTGTCCATTTTATTTTTGTAGATTAAAAGTTTATTAGATGAAAAAATTAAGCACAAATCATCAGGAAATGAGAGACCATCCGAGATGCGCGTGAATGCAGCAACTAACGTTACACTCGCTCTGACGGCAGCAGGCGGTCTACCGCTATCTTACCTTGATAAATTAAACAACTTTCGACCGTTTAGGTTTAGGCATTTTAATGAAAGTGTGGCTGTATTTCACAAGAAAGGATTCCGGCACCGCGACATGCAGTGAATGTCTTACAGTAGTTGCGTGTAAAGAGGGAAACACGTCAAATCTAATGAAACTTTCGAGGGCAGACGGAATAAAGTTAAAAGCAGAGGGAGGCACCGTGTTTAACAGCTTGTGGACGACAGCTGGCGCTATCAGTGTGGACGACCCTCAGCCCCAGTCACACCAACTGTAGCAAAAAGGAGTCACCGATCATGATGACGACAGCAGACTTTCCGCAGGTTAGTAGTAGGATAATGTAACGTTAATAGCAAAATGCAAATCTTGCATTCATGCTAACACATGGTCAAACGATTTGTAAAATATTAATGTAACATGGATTCTGTTTATAATTATGACTTTCCAGCTAGTACTAGTAGCACTACAACAGTGACCCCATTTACTATTGCAAAGAAGGCTTATTTGACTATGGAGAAATGTATTCTTGAGTCATCCAACATCATTTGGTGGCTTTTGTAAAATATCGGTTCAGGCACCGGTACCATTTTAAAAGTATCAATTTGGCACCGGTATCGAAAAAAACCCAAACGATACCCAACCCTACTGCTGAGTGTATTAAAGGTTGTGTGGACTGATTATACACCAGTACATTTTACAGTCATTTTACAAATACACTAATGATGATAAATCAGCTTAAAATTAAATCTTTGGTAAATGTAAAAAACTTTTTCTAATCCTTTACAAAGATCAACAATGCAGCAGTACTATATATATATATATATATATATATATATATATATATATATATATATATATATATATATATATATATATACACACACACACATACACATCACTATATATATATATATATATGTGGCGATTCATGCATCACCACACGGACTACAGAATAAATTTTTTAAAAACAGTTTTTACATTTATAATAGAGATGAATCGGTCGATCAATCAGTGACCAGGTAGTAGGGCTGGGCCGATAAACGATATCGTATCGAATCGCAATTTATTTGATTTTAAAAACGATGAAAAGCTCTAGACATTTTTTGTTCGATATGGATTAATCTAAGAGCCAATCACACAGCAGAACAACACGACAACAACCAATCAGCGTGCAGCTTGCGCATGCAGGTCAAAGTTAATTTCCTACCGCACTTTGCGAAGCAAACTTGACACCAGGACGACAAAATAAATAAATAAATAAATAAATACAAAATATGAGTGGAAGCAGCGAAAAATGTCATGTGAAAGTGAATCTAACCTCGAGTTATTGTCCAAAGATGTTGAAATTGTCGACAAAAAAAGTAACACGAACTCCGTTATATGAACGCGTCACCCACACCACCACACTGAGAGCATGAAAATGCGGGCCGATGCTACTCCGAAAACTAGCAGGGCTAGCAGTGGGGCTGTCCCAAAGCAGATATCGATCGTGTCGTCTTTCGTGGCCATTACACCTTATGAAAGGTGTCCTAAAGGAGCAAGGATATAACCAGGGCCGTTTCTAACTTTCTAGCGAAAGATATGATGCCCCTAAGCACACGAGGCTGAAGTTTAGCTCCTTATTCGCTGCTTCCGATTCGTTTGGCTCCTTATTGTGCAGCGTCTCATTCTGCGGCTGAAGTTTAGCTCATTATTCGTCTCGTTACTAACGGGAGTGTTCACGTTGACGAAAGCTGCGCAGTTTATCAATAAACCGTTATTTTGGTGGCTTAAACCATTCTGGCCAGGCAAATATGAACTATACAACACCTAGCAGGTACCCGACTATATAGTAAAAGTGAAATTGTCCTGGTCCAGATTGATAGCTGCATAATTCATTCCATTTTTGTTGTCACTGCATGCTTAAGCCATTACGTCAGTTTATTGGGGCCGTGTGAAATAGCCTTCATTTAACTCTGAATTGTGGGATAAAGAGACAGCCCTAGTGTGTGTGGTCTAAATGTTGTTTCTCATTATTGTTTAAAAATCTCAAAACATTGTAATATATCATCACAAGATACTTTTTATCATCACAAACAAGTTTTTTTTTATATAAAAATCCTTGCCTTGTAAAGATCCTGAGCATGTGCCTATAGTATCTTAATATTTAAGGCCAAATCTGTCATCTGTTTTTGTTAATAAACTATACTTTAAAATGTAATTTAATGAACCCTTTAATTTTTGTGGCTTCAGTTTAATTTCAGTTGTTCAACATTGATGTTCAATAAATAATCAGATAGTAGATAGTGTGTGTTGCCTTCAATTAATCAATCAAGTAATGCAGCCTTCATTCAAAAATCAGTGAACTTTATTAATCGTAATCGAGTTAAAATGTTCAATTAATCGAGATTTTAATTTTAAGCCAAATCACCCAGCCCTACCAGGTAGTTTTCAATTCGATTGTCTGTGACCGGTATTATATTGTATTATAATCCCATTATCTATTATATATAAACAGTATAACACATACTGTGGAATATTATCTATGCTAGGCCATACCTATAATAGTATATAGATTTATTACATCATTTTATTTGATAATTTATTTAATCAAATATGTAAATATGTACAAATAGTGGAATTCACAGGTTTAGCAGCGTAGATGCTGATTAAAAAGCTTGAATTGTTAAAAACGTTTTAAAAGCTTTTCTATAACATTCAATTTGTATTATTAAACATTTTTATTATATACAGAGCCTACAGCTTCTATTCGACTCCTGAGTCGACTCCTGTCCGATTCCAGTCCTTGGTGATGGAAAAACACACAATTGTAAAAACCGATTCCGCACAATACTGCTGAAACGGAATACTGGTAAGGTTTCTGTTGTGTGTATTATATATTATGTAAATATTATGTCGCTTCACATGACATTTTTCGCGAACTAGATCAGAATCAATTTCAAAGTATAGAACCGACTCCGAATCGTTCAGTGTCGACTCCCTGCCATATGAGCAGGGCGGCTCCTGCAGTAGTCGAGGACATATTGGGGGTCGTACAAAACCAAATAATAATAGGGGGGAAAAAACTAAGATGTATTTATCATACAGTATAAATCCGTTAAAATAATATGGCGTTTGTAGAAGTGCAGCTGTAATATTAGTGATTTATTACAGATATGAGCGTTAATGTCTGTGTGGTTAAGCTAATCCAGCTAGCTCGCTTTCCTCTCGACACACACACACACACACACACGGTCACATTATATAAGAGCCACACTAGATTATACTGACGACATGGTTCAGCATAAATCTTACCTTTACGAACATATTAAGGGTTAATATTGTACAAAAACGGGTTTAATAAACGTAAAATGTGTAAAATAGCGTCGACTGGTAAAACCGTCTGCACAGGATTAGCCGCGAGCTAACAGCAAATTAATGACCGTTACAACATTTACCCTTTAATGGTGTAATAATTTACAATGTGTTGGTGAGATTTTTGAAGGAAAACTCAAACTCTGCAAAACATTAGTCAGAATCATGCGGTTAGTCTGGTTAAATAGTGTGTGTGTGTGTGTGCTATGCAGAAGGCAGGACAGTGAGATCCATTCAATCGACAAACCCAGTCACTGTAACACACCTTCGTTTAAATTGTCTAAATTGCACAGTCATGCAAATAATAAACCGTCATACCTCGTGAGAAGTCGTACTTTCCGCTGTATACGGTACTGGGTGAACGCAGGGTGTAAACACGTCTCTGAGTGAAGTAGCGCTGCTGCTGTCGCTCTGCCGGAGGAGGCTGGGGAAGGTGGTGACGTCACCGCCGCAGCGATAGACCGAGCGGTGCCGAAGATCGCCGACGCTCAGGTTCTAGTCCTTTGATCTCACTGAACCAGAATGTCCTGCTGAATTCACGACAAAAATATATTTGTTCTTGTGATGGGAACTCCAAGTCAGGAGTTGGATCTGGGGTCTATCCAAAGATGTGTGTTTGTTTCCCCTGCCATTTTTTTTTTCATCCACAGAAACAATCTGATCATTTAAAAACCATTCATCTTTTAAAACCACTTATCCTGTGTACAGCCTATTCTAGGAGACATGAGGTGGGGTACATCCTGAACAGAGTGCCGATCCATCACAGGCCACACACAATCTGTGGGAGGAAACCGGAGTACCTGGAGGAAACCCAGCAAGCACTGGGAGAATATGCAAACTCCACCCAATGTCATAATCGGACCCTTGACCCTTATGGTGTGAGGTCACAGAGGTGTGCTAACCGCAACATCACCTTGCAAATAATTTAAAAACATACTGTACATAGATATTGTTGGTCTTTCGGCTGACCCGGCAAGGGGTCGCCACAGCGGAATATCCAGTCCGCACAACAACTTGGCACAGGTTTTACGCCGGATGCCCTTCCCGACGCAACCCTGCCACTTTATCCGGGCTTGGGACCGGCACTGCATCCAGTGGCTTGTGTTTGGGCACGGGCTGGGAATCGAACCCGGGCCTTCCGCATGGCAGGCGAAACATCTACCACTGAGCCACCAGTGCCCACACACTGTACATAGATATTACTTATACTCATACGTTTAATGGTTTATAGAAAAATATAATTATATTTACATCCTTTGGCAGACACCCTTATCTAGAGCAACTTACATTTCATCTCATTATACAGCTAAGTAGGTGAGGGTTAAGGGCCTTGTTCAATGGCAAACGGTGACAGATTAGTGGTAGTGGGGTTTGAACCTGGGGCTTTCCAATCATTTGTCTACTGCTTTTAAATCCTGGAAGTTTAACTGCATTCATTCTTTTTTTATTCTAGCCCTATAATAGACCTACATACCCAGTGTGTTAGTGTAAATACCCAGTGTATTTACCCATGCATCGCTTTCTCATGGTGAACCAGTAAAAACTGAGAACTGTGTGAGTAATGGGCTCACATTCCCTGTACCCGTCTGTGTGCTGTTTCTCAACTGCCTTTGAGGAAAAAATATTATCTACCCACACCATGGTCTACAAAGAAACAAGAAAAAAATACATCTCTCACATCCCCATTTTTAGTGGTTAATGTAAGCAATGGTGGCTCATCTATAGGCGAGAGACTCATTGTGTAAGTATCTTCATAAATCCCTCATTCAAAAGTCTTGCATATCACTTATCCTGTACAGGGTCATGGGATCCTCGTGTTTATCCAGGAGACTGGTGCCAATCCATGCACCAGTGCATGCTCACACACACAGCATGCAATTCGGGAACACCAATTAACCTAATCTGCATGTCTTTGGGAGGAAACCGTTGTACACAGAAGAAACCCACCAAGCACAGAGGGAATATGCAAACTCCACACATACAGACCCGAGACAAGAATGGAAACCTCGACCCTGGAGCTGCAAGGCAACAGTAGCTAATCACTACGCCACTGTGCCGCCTCACTCAAACCTCAATATGTTAAATTTTTGCTGAAATACAAATAGTTTGACAAAGATCTGTTTTGTTTAGATCTATCTAAACACACAAATCTGTTTTCAGATCAGATCTCAGTCACTTTTGTTTGTGGTCCTAAATTGAATATATATACACAGGTCCTTCTAAAAAAATTAGCATATTGTGATAAAGTTCATTATTTTCTGTAATGTACTGATAAACATTAGACTTTCATAGATTTTAGATTCATTAGACACAACTGAAGTAGTTCAAGCCTTTTATTGTTTTAATATTGATGATTGTGGCATACAGCTCATGAAAACCAAAATCCCTATCTTTATCACAATATGCTAATTTTTTGAGAAGGACATGTGTGAGCTGAATTAGAATGGGCAGACAGGACTTAATGTGAAATTTTGCAGGGTTTTCATAGCAGTGCTAAAACTAATGTGAGATGCCTAGCTTTCTTCCTTATTTAGGACCTCAACAAACACAGCCAACTAACTGTTTGCCATCCTCCAAAAACTCCCAAGCATTTTTTTTTTTGCTAAAACCGCGTGCACAAACTCGTGATGGTTTTTAACCCAAATGTTGCGAACGACGACGCATCAACGTGCCGTTTCAGTCGAGAGACACATTCACATTAGAGTCGGATAAAAGTCACTTGTAACTATGAATGTGAACCATCATGACCGGGAAATCCCATCGGACAAAAAAATGGCTTAATAAAAGCCTACTTGGGCACAAACACTTCCCCAGTATTCACCCTATAAATATTTTCATATTACACCACAGCAACCTTGTTTATCACACAGAGTACAATAGAACAAAAGAAAACGTCTTTTTTTCCCCCAATAGCTGAATTTCTTCCGGTAGTATCAAGTATTTTACCTTCAGGTCTTCATTTGACTCACCTTCATTATCTGCTATTGGATTTATTTATAAGCAGACACCCTCATCCAGTGGGCCTACAGAACAGCTTTTTTTAAACAGTAGTAGTAGTAGTAGACATAGGGAGTAAAAACAAGCTAAAATCATGTTAAAGAGAAATTAGTCCACTTAGTTCAGTAATAAATACACATTGTGATTTCTACTCACTCACTCGTTCTCTATACTGATTAGCATGTACAGGGTCACCTCGAACCCTCTACACTGGAAGTGAGAGACATTTTGGGTTCTAGTGCTCATTTAAATGCTCAGTGAAACTGTTCTTCAGTCTTTCTTTATTGACAGCCAGTGACTCAGCAGTTCAGACAGGCATGGGACATAAATTCTACCAAGGGTCTAGATGCATGACTTTCTTTTCCTTAGAGAGATGGTCAGTCCCCCTCCTGACTTAGAATGCCAGTTGAGCTGTGCTGGCAGTTTAAAGGCAGTGTGGTGCAGAAGGTGGTGTGAAAAGTGGCTTCAGATTAGTGAGGCCCGGATTGATTCTGGCCATGTAGTTTTATATCTAATGTGGCAGCTACAGAAAACCAGTCAAGGGAATACAGCAACCCATGCGAAATAACAGAACAGGCACTCTAGTGGTCTCCGTGGAGACATCCTCCTGATGTTAGCATTATAAGGAGACAAAGGGCACTTTCTGTCCACAACTACACCAAGGTTATAGTAGATGTACAAATAAACTTTAAATTCAGCAGGATGTTTAAATGCTTCACGATAATTCCGGTAGGCCTGCAGAATGTGCTGAAAAAGCAGACAGTGAAAGTTCTGCTGAATTGTGCAGTATAATCAGTATAGAGACAGTGCAGAGGCTACATACTGCACTGTGGTTTAATAAAAGCTAATTATGTCCAACATGCAGAGTCATTATGCAGCTCAAGACACACAAAAAAAAAAAAAAAACTAAAACATGGACATTAACCAAAAGATAAAGATTTTTATTAAAATCAACACTTCCATTTTGATTCTGAACGCGATTCTGTCTGTATAACTAAAAAAAAAACCTTACTGTTTATGCCTTTGATGTTACTCTTTTTAGGCTTGGTCAACAAATAACATTTTAATATAATGTAATGGTACAATGTACCTGCAAAGTATCTGTTAGTATGTGGGACAAAAAATCCCCAAAATGTCCCTTCACACCAAATGCTACTAGATTAATGTAGCTAAGAAGTAACAACGCTGTTTATCATGGAACAACGAATGAGAACGAAAATTATAATACTTGCTTGACAATGTCAGCCTCATATCCGCAAAGAAGCAAAACACCAGACACCACAAACACTGTCCCAGCTGATGGGTGACATTGGGGATAAAGGCCGGAACCGGCGGAAGGTGGAAATGGTGTAAAACTTAAAAAAGCTTGTGCAAGGCATCACACACTCAGTGTTTATATCAGAATTAAACATTAAATCAGATCGAGTGTTATGTATAAAAATCCTCCATCTGAGAGTCAGTGAGTTTTGAGTTTATCAGCAAACAGGACCACGAGCAGTTCGTACAGGAGACAGATGATGAGGATGAAGGCGGTGCTAGACAGCAGACCGAATGAGAACAGAGCAAACAGCAGGTAGAGCAGCAGCAGGCTGAGCAGCGTACGATAGCTGGCTAGAGCTCGCAGACTGAGCCGTGGCCGCTGCAATCGTCCTGTCGTGTGACGCTGAGCCGGACTCCTAGATCGCTGCCCAGACGCTGGAGATGCGTTCAGGTAGTGTCGACTGACGCGGCCCACGAAGTCCTGCCGTGAACACAGCGCCTCCATGTGGCCTCCCAACTACAGATCAAATGGCAGAAGTCAAGTCAGCTTGATTTCTAAAACTTTATTTCTAAAAGTGCTGGATTAAGACAAAGGAAAAAAATTAATTAGGAAATCAGAAATCAGAGACATAATAAAAAAAAAAACTACAAGAGTAACAAAGACAGCTGGACGATGGGACATCTTACAAGGACAAGAATGAATGTTTTACAAATCGGATTTAAAAATGTACTTTTGTGGATAACCTTAAAAACAAATGTTAAACTATTATAACTTCATAGAGTAGAAAAGCACTGTTGAAATGTGAACTCTGAAAGTGTGGAATGCTTAAATGTTTAAAAGATCTTAAGGTTTAAAGGGGCAAAGAAAATCTGAGATTTTCTGTAGAGCTTGGGGTAGAACCATGTACATCTTCACAAACAATACATTTTTGAATTAAATTATTTATTTAACTGGGAGCTTATGGAGGATCAGGATGGGAAATATGCTTTACCATATATACAATGCACTGCAACGTTGCATGCTAATGAGAGAAAGATAGAAACTGCTTCTAAGCCTTTAAACCGCCTTCAAAGCTAACCTGCTTCTAACACAAGGCTGAATCCCAAACTGCTCTCCAACCCCTGATCAAGAGCACTACTGGCACTACTACTAGTGTGTGGGACAAGGGATTGCACAACCTAGTGACCAACCTTTCCATTTAACCCTATTTGGGATTCAACCCCAGTACCTAGGGGGTAACATGGCTGATATTTTGAAGTAAAATACGTGGAAATATAAAGAGAAATGTACAAGATTTACAGGATTGTGGTTGATTGTACTTTAAAAATGAGCTTACAAATATTAAGCTTAAAACAGGACTTTATCTAGATTAGTCCACATGTTAAATAGCCTAAAATTACATGATTTACTCCTTAAATGCAGAAAATACTTGTCAGGAGAGCTGTAGGTAATAACATTAACATTTGATGAATACTTTTTATAAATAGCTGTCTAGATACTATATAACGTTACAAATGTCATTTATTGTTTCTCACAAAAGTAGACAAACATGTCTGTGGATATGAGAGAGGAGACTGACAGCCAACACCGCTAATTGTCAGATTAACTATATATAAAGCCTTGGTGTCTCGGATGTAGACTGGTGGGCTCGGTGCATGTGCTAGATGGAGTGAGATTCGTCTGAAACCTTGTGCGTCTGTGACACAAGCGTGGATGTGTAAGTATAAATGAGTAGAGTACAAAGAAGAGGGGAGAAGGGGTCGGGTTAAATGACTGGCTGGGAATAAGAGACAGTTTGCTGAGAAATGCTTTGTTGGTCTGAAACACAACATCTTACGTTATTGCAAGAAGTGTAAAAACACATGCTGTTAATTATGAACCTGGGACAGGACAGATTAGACTACGGTGGCCTTTCTAGGAATTTCTCATGGAAGTTGACAGCCATAAGTTGTGTGGTGGGCTGATCAGAAGCTAGACAAACTACAGACAGGCATCAGTTCAGCTGTTGCAAAAGTGAAATTTTTAGCATAAGGGAAGGGAGAAGGAAAAAAAAAGAAGGGGGGGGAAAAAAAAAAAAAAAAACTTACCCGCTCGTTGATAAAAGAGGAGAACTGGAACAGCGTCCGCACCAGAAAAGCGCTTTCATAGCTTCTTATCGGCTGAAGTTCTGGATCACCCTGATACTCAATCTCAAATCGGCGAAGGCCGTTGATGATCTGAGACAAAATAAACAGATCTAGCAGTGTTGAAAACATAAGAGTTAAAACTCTCAAAAGTTAGTTTAGTCTAATGGTCTACATCAACTAGATCAACATAGAGGTTCTAACTCTAGGGCTGGTTTCACACTAAGCATGATTGATTTGTACAGTTTCTTGGTATAATTACTCCCCACCCCACTCTCTACAGGTGGCCAGCTTTTAAATTAATACTACTTTTCTGAACCCAAGTATACTTGCATGGATATACACTCTCCTATACAGCAGATGGCAGTATGAAGCTAGTTCTTTTGAGAGCGACCAGTAAACACAGAGAGAAGAAGAGTAGAAGACAGTTACCCTTTACACTAAGCCAAGCGATAAGATATTTCGGGAAGAAATGTCAATTGCTATATCATGAGCTATGGCTCGAGGCATATGGGCCTTTCAAGCAGACTCGAGCACGGTCTGCCGATCTGTGCCTGGACACGATACGTAACGTTCGCATCCTGCAAATGTACTTTGGGGTCAAGCCTGCTGGAAGAGTGAAAGCACTCTAGATGTTCCTTACGAAGGCAGCCCTGACCTCTAAATTTTTAGAAATATGAAAAATTTTAATTTAAACATTATATTTTAGGTGTAGGGCAGAATATTTAATTTTAACATTTAGGTCAATCAAAAATATAAATGCTGTGACCTATTCAAAGAAATCTGAAATTAAAAATGTTCTTTCCAATACATCGGGAGAAACTATAAATCCTGACCTGCATCCTGCCCAGATCTGTGAGCACTAGACCGTTTTCACTCTGGATGCAATCAGGCAGCTGTTTTGACTCGCAGTCATCATCTATCGAGGTCATATTCTCCATCAGCTGAGTCAGCTGTCCTGTATTCAGCTGCAGGGGATAAACAGTGCACATCAAAATCAAACTGGAAATCCAAATGAAGTCGTCTTACAAGCAACTTTTATAAGAAGAAGCTGAACTGCGTGTAAACACAGTACATGACTTTACAGTATCTCATTTGTTACATACAATCTTCTTCCTGGTTCGTACACAAGAACAAGCGACGCTTTTAATCAAGTCCTAATTATCATCAGCAATCCTATTCATATATAATTTTTCTCTTTAAGACAAAAAAAGTGAGGATTTTTGGTGGCATCCCTAAAAATATTGTTAAACCATGTAAGCTATACACCTGTTCGATTTTAGATAAGTGGCAGAGTGGATTTTATTTCACATTAATCACTCTTCTACTGTGACAAACAGCGGGGGCTTTGAATCTTTCAAATGAGAACATCATGATGGAAAATGAATAAGTATGCAAAAGTGCGGCTTTTACCAGAGATAAAAAATGTAAGTCGCTCTGGATAAGAGCGTCTGGCAAATGCCTAAATGTAAATGTATACTGCCACTCACACCTTTTGTTGTTGTTGACTATACGCTCTACAAGATTGTTGATTTACAACTGTAAACTCACATCCCTAAAAGCACATACAGGACATGCACACGTTTAATAACTCTGCAGACTGACCCGAAATATCTGGCATAGGTAATGCAGGGCTCTGTCCAGAAATTCATGGGTCTTTTTAACACACTCTCCCATGTCGTCAGCCTCTGCTCCATTAAACGTGTTGTTGGGATCCGAGAAGCTCATGCTGAACCACGACAGGAACGAGCTGTTTGCTGCAACTTCAGCAGACTGATCCGAGATCCGCTTCGCCGTCTGCCGGGCCTGAGCGATGATCTGTATCAACTTCAGCACCTGTAAGCCGTCCAAACAGAATGTTACTCTGGGTACATGTTTGATCATGATTTCCACATTCACATTGTCACTAGCACCATTTAGTACCTGAACCTGATTGGGAGGAGACTGTTAACATTTGTATTTACACATATGCTAAATAAAGATTAAAAGAGTGGACAGGTTTGAATGATGTATTATAAATAATAAGCATATGATAGCATCGGGCTGAAAGAAAACAACGTCATACATTTAAGCAGCTTCTTGGTGCATTGCCAAGTGTTTCTGTATGAGACACATGCTGTATCTGGTGACAGACGCATAAACTTTACAGGGTTGTTACACTCACCACTCCACGCAGCTCACTGCCAAACATCTGCTTGTACTGGCAGTCCTGCCCTTCCAGACTATACACATGACTCTTTACTTTAAAGACGATGTCTGTCCCTGCAGGCTGTCGGGAGGACAGGAAGCTACCACCGTGTGCAGGAGAAAGAAAGACACGTGCCTGTCGGTGGTGGAGGACATGCTCGGGTTCGAGAAACAGCTGTTCTCCTAAAAGCACAAAAAGCAGTATGGTTAACTTGTAGTAATTAGGTCTAAGGTTCAATAGAGAACCTTAATTGGGTTATTAATTAAAATATTATTGATGGGACGATCATCGTATATAATTGAAGATCAATTGATTTCTTGTGCATTTCAATCAATTTAGAAAAATACTAAATCCTAAAACATGCCATGTTGCATGGTTTTTGTGCACCCAGGCAACTGCTATGTACTGTACCTGAAATGTCAACCATAACTATTTAAAAAAAGCACTGTACTGTGCCATTTCGGGCGTGATATTCCCTCAACCACTCACTTACTGTCCACAGACATTTACTTACTCATTATTTATTCTAATTTGCATTGACTTTGTCTTGCACCACTCACTTTTAACCTGCTGCACAATTTGCACTATTCTGTCCACTGAATACGCATTGCCTATATTTGCACACGCACATTTTTCTCTTTATTTTTTCTCACATTTTCTTTTTCATGTCCCACATGTGTCTATATATCTATCTAACAATTATTAATCAATCAATCAATCATCGATTGGCTTACTCCAACTGATGATCAATTATGGAATGTTTCCTGACTCCAATCACTAGAAAAAAATACAAATAATCCACTAATTAAAGTTAAAAATTGACTACAATTGAAAATAGTAGCTATGGTTACAGGCAGTTTAGGGTCAAAAACCCTAACATTTGTATACAACTGACGTTTATATACAGTACATTTAATTATATGTTTGAAATAAAATGGACATTTCTTCCCTCTGCTATAGTATGTTGTAGTTAGAATCCCGATGCTTACCTTTTTGAATCATCTCCGGTAGGTTTGGCTGTGCGAAGACTTTGGCGACCCGAAAAACCATCAGTGCATTTTTGGCATTGACGAGGTCTATGCGTGAAGCCCGATTAAGGAAACCCTGGAAAAGTTTTGTGTACATCAGTAGATTCTCCTGTACAAAGGATGCCCTGTGAAAATAACACCTGATTAGGGCAAAGACATGTGACTTACTGTTGCTTCTAGTACATCAGATAAATCTTAATTTTCAGTTGCTGTGTCTAAAACAGCATTACAGTGTCTCCTCTACTGCTCTATAACCTGTCGGTCGTGCAGACCTGGCTAAAGAGGAAAACGCTAGTCAAAAAACATACTAAATGTTTTTATAATATTCATGTAAAACAACACTTCAATTAATTATGGATGTTTTTTTTCAGTGGAGAAATTACCATTTATCAGGGACCAATCTGTTCTGAGCCTCTGCCTTTGTATTGTTTTTCTCTCCTGTGTATCTCCAGGGCTGGATATAACTCAACCATGTTTCTAACACCTGAAAAACCCACAGCAAAGTGAATATAAATACCAAATTTAAAATATAATCATCCACACAGTATCATGCTTAAAGTGTAAATTATATCCTGAACTTATATCCTGAATACTTCAAGTAACAGAAAAACATACAGTACAAATTCATGTCATACATGTTATACCTTAAATATGGGAATCACCAAGGAACATCTTTAATCATCATGAAATCATACCATATTTTCTGGATTATGGGTCACCACCAGAATATTAGTAGCAAAAACAGTGTTGTTGAACAGAATTTTTTTGTTGGATGAATAACTCGCATTTCTTCTTAATGCATTTATTTACTTCATAAGAAACCAATCACTTTTTAATTAACTGTGAAACGCTATAATGGAAACTATCACCTGTTAAGTTCAAATTTGCCTGTGAAGACTGCGTAGGCTAAGCATAACAACAAACGATTGCAGAATTAACTGAACTCTTCATTCTGCATGTTAAATATGTCTGAAACAGCGAATGCTTCTCTGTAGCGTTCTCGCCACATTCACCATCAGTTCCACATAGTCCTGACTGTCAGAATCCCAACAGAATGTTGTAGAATGGTTGCTCCATTCTACAACAACCTGAAAAGTTGGATGGTGCTTCTTCTTGTTCGCTGTCAATCTGTTCTCCATCCACATCTCACACAGGCGACATAAAGCAGGCTTAAAGCCCCGTTAAACTGTGAGTGGCTAGAGTTATAGTTTAGTGTGATTTTAAACTTTAACTTTTTCGGTTTGCAAGTATTATTTGCAAATGAGTCACGAGAGCCAAGAGTGCCATCTAGTGACAAACGAAAGTAAATTCACATCCAAATATAAATGCATGGCCTACGATTTTATTAATATCGTAATTCAGTTGAATATTTTTACAGATTTCTTTTACAATTATAAATAAACTTAGCAAGTAATTTTTCCTACCAGGAAGGATACTGTGCATTGTACATTAAACATGCGTGTGTTTATATAAAACCCTCAAACCCTAATCTTTCCCACTAGGGCCATTTCCATATAAACTGAAGGAACATTCACAAGACGGACAGAATATTCTTGATTTTAGCTTGTCTTTTTTTCCTTACTTTTTGTTTACCTTCACAGAACCAACGTATTTTAAAAGACTTTTAATTTAAAATTTAAAGGGAAAATGGCCACCTCCTCCGGCACCACATAGGTGAAAAACCTACCGCTCTGAATGAGGCATCGAGAGGCCAGTGACCAAAACAGTGCTGCAGGAAGACATACAGCTTCTGCTGAATAAATTTCTGCACCACCACCCTGTAGGAAGAGAAAAGGAGATGAAGATAAAGGAGCAGTAAAGGACAATCTCAGCAATAGAACAGGGTGGGAGGAGTGTTTAGCTGAGGCATACAACTCGAATATTGAAATAAGAAATAAATAAATAAATAAAATTTCACAATTTAAAATATAAAAGTCAGTCCCAGTCTCTATGCACTAGTTTTAAGTCCAAAAAAAAAAAAAAAAAAAAAACAAGCTAGCTGTGACATAACCAGCTATTTAAGTTAGCAATATTAAGCCATTAGTTTTGTCCAAATTTAATTTAACATAAAGATGCTACACTGTATGGCCAAAAGTTTACAGACACCTTACTATCACAAAATCTCTCATTTCACATTTAATTCCCACCGCTTATGGGAAGACCATCTACTAGATTCTGTAGTGTGACTGCGGGAATTCGCTCAGGTAACCACAGAAGCATTAGTGAGTTCAGGCACCACAGTATTCAGTGGGGTTGAGTTTTAGGCTGAAAGGAAAATCTTAATCTTCATAGACATTCTCTATTCCTTTAATTTTTTTGGGATTTTCCCCCCTGAATAACGTAACACACTCGGAGGACAGCGCTATCCGCTCCTTTCAGTTGCGTGAGCTCACAGACATCCCTGATTGATGCGAGAGCACTAAGTGTGTCCATGTGACGTCACCGACCATCTTTTCAAACTGCTCGCCCACGCACCGTTGGGGGCGGCGTAACACATTCGGAGGGACAGCGCTATCCGCTCCCTCCGTTTACGTGAGCTCACAGACGCCCCTGACTGGCTTGTAGAGCAGTCATTAATGTGGGAGCACTAAGTACCTCTCATCCCTCCCCAATGAGAGCTCGGCCAATCTTTACCACTGCGCCACTCAGAGGCCCTGCTTTAGCTGTTTTATCTGCTATTGTCTGTGCTGCTATGAAATCCCTTCACAGCTAGCGTTGACTGACGTCAGTGATTCCCCGCCCCCCCACGCGTTCACAGCAGCAAAAAAGTTGCATGACCTCGTATCGAATAGGTATTTGGTCTAGTACCACATTGAATCGCTTCAGGCTGGTAATATGAAAAGAGCTCATCAAGTGTCCACAGAAACACATGGCCATATAGTGCAGATTAACAACTTCTATTTGCGGTGTGATTTGGGGTGGTGATTTGTGTTGCCGAGTTTGTGGAAGCTGGCTGTGAAGTTCACCTCTTGAACTCCTCGAGAGGACTGGCATGTGAGTGTGTGGACGGGGAGGACGAGGGCTGCTCCTGCTTCAGACTGTTCGAGAAAGCGTGCAGGTGTTTGATGAGTAGCCGCACCACCAGAACATGTTCCTCCGTAGGGCTGAAGGGTTCCTAAGGTGGCATTACCACCACACACACACAAATTATCATCACTATACTGCATCATCAAAACACTCATTTGCATACCATAGTAACATCTTTTTATGCAGTAAATCCAGAAAATTTTGTTTTGTTTGCACATACAGTCAGAAGAGACATTGAACACAAATGACGTAAGACGTGTTAAAACCACCACACTGTAAATAAAATGAGCATTCTCTTTAAAGAGAGAAATGAGCTAATAGAAAAGTCTTGTACGCTTCTTCCATGGGACACCTGGGTCATAATTTCCCACTGCACATGACTACACAACAAATATATGCCAGTAAACCTAAACAGTTCCTCTTGGACTAGTAGAACATGACTACCCCACACTCCACTGACAGGATCCCTGAGCTACATGCTCACTTAAGAGTTTTTTCCACTGCACATCCCAAAACTGGAGCTGACCACTAGTGACAACGAATAAAACATTTAAGATGTAAATCAACAAATTAAAACGTTTATTAAAAAAAAATAATAATACATTTTAGTGCACATAAGGAATCTAATTTGTGGAAAAGGGTTATAGATGCAGCTTCTGAGGTTTCTAAATTTTCAAGTTAATATATATTATATATACATATACACACACATTACACAAATTTTAAAAAATGTGTATGTATATATGTGTATAACACTAGATGTCGCACTGTTCTGTGTTTTTTTTTTTTTTTTTTTTTTAACTTGTTTTCCGCCACAGTCGAGACGCCATCCAAAAGCTTGAAACTGCTCACCATCTAGAGCTGAGCAATTAGCCCAAAAAATGATCTAAACCAACATTTAGAATCCAATTGCCGTAATCTTGTCCATTTCAATTTATTTATAATCCTCCTGTTAACCCCTCACTGTGTGTTCATGTGCTGTCCCCTTAAAAGCACTACTCCTGTGTGTGTAGTCACATGCAGACTGAATGCTCCACCCCATCCAGTCTGCAAAATGTAAGTAACCTGGAGGGGATCTCTTTCAGTAGAAAAATTCTCTCAGCACATTTACAGTACAAACCTCATCAGTGAACTACGCAGGCAGAAAAAGTGGAAAAAGTGAGTGGTGATTTTTTTCTCATTAATCATAATCAAGGTAAAATGTTTGATTAATCTTGATACTGATTAGATTTTTGACATGTTTCTCCCAGACATATCGCCGACTGGAGAGACCATACCGTCAAGAGGGAAAATAGTTTTCATGGTGTTACATTGTCAAAACTCACTCATTAAACACATTTACACTAGTCTCAAAACACCACATCCACTATTTAGTCTCAAAACACACACTAAAAGCTGTGCGCAACCACATGCTCACAACTGCTGAACACGCCCTCTAGACTTTGGAGGCATTTTAGACGGTGAAATGTCTCTTTATAGTCTTACAGGTGGCACATTTTAAACCAGCGGTGCTCAAACTTAATATACAAGGGTCTAAGTCTGATTTATAATCAAGGCCAAACGTATGGAACGATTGGTGATGGGCAAATGCCTTATAACTTTCAAGCAACATACCTTCACGTTTAGTAATAATATGCCTTTGGCACTAATATATAATGTAAAGCAGATCATTCCACTTGACTAAATCTCTGTCCCCTTTTCCCTCACTGCCTACATGTGGCCAAAAACCGTAATCGGGTCAAAAAAAAAAATAAAAATCTCACGTCAAACGTAACAGTGTTTGTCTCTGAATCTTTAAATCGCAAAGGGAATACTGGATGATGTTTCGTCTCAGAGCTGTTTTCCACCTTTTTGGACTGCAAACTCAGTTTTGTTAAGAATTTTCCGAAAGTAGGATTATTCACCATCTGGACAGCTTTACAGGACAGACAATTTCCATCATTGTGCTTCCAGACTGATTCATTGAAACCGGCGAGGCAAATTAATTTCTCCCGACACACAATATACTGGACTTTGGACATTTTATACATTCACTTACACAAGTGAAGAAACTAATACAAAACTAATGTATAAAATTTTCTTTAAAAAGGTTCAAGGTCTTAAAATCTAAGAAAAAAGTAATATTCTATCAGGATAGTAATATAAAATCATGATACTTACATAATCGCAACATTAATCAAATCGACACATAGGTTTTGTGACAATGTCGTATGGTGGTGACTAGAGGTTTCCATCCCTAAACAAAAAGGGCTTACATGCATATATACATTGTAATTTAAAAGAGAGAGAGAAAAAAAAAATCACGTTCCTACTCATTACAGCACTGACTAAATGACAAGATGAATCCTCAACAGTAAAGCAGATAAAGTATGAACAGTTTGGTGACGAGGAGGTTATTTGCCTTTTAGATGTCTGCAGACTAAATTAGGGCTGGGCGATTTGGCCTAAAATCAAAATCTCGATTAATTGAACATTTTAACTCGATTACGTTTAATGAACGATTATTTTATTTTATTTTTGCCCTCATAGTTCACTGACAAGTTTTGTACAGTAAATATGCTCACAAGTGAGAGATTATGGAATGAAGCATTACTGATTGAATGCATTACTTGATTGATTAATTGAAGGCAACACACACTATCTATGATTATTTATTGAACATCAATGTTGAACAACTGAAATTAAACTGAAGCCACAAAAATTAAAGGGTTCATTAAATTACATTTTAAAGTATAGTTTATTAACAAAAACAGATGACCGATTTGGCCTGATACTATAGGCACATGCTCATAATCTTTACAAGGCAAAGATTTTTATATTATAAAAATACTTGTTTGTGATGATATATTACAATATTTTGAGATTTTTAAACAATAATGAGAAACAACATTTAGACCACACACACTAGGGCTGTCTTTATCCCACAATTCAGAGTTAAATGAAGGCTATTTCACACGGCTCCAATAAACTGACGTAATGGCTTAAGCATGCAGTGACAACAAAAATTTAATGAATTATGCAGCTATCAATCTGGGCCAGGACAATTTCACTTTTACTATATAGTCGGGTACCTGCTAGGTGTTGTATAGTTCATATTTGCTTGGCCAGAATGGTTTAAGCCACCAAAATAACGTTTTATTGATAAACTGCGCAGCTTTCGCCAGCGTGAACACTCCCGTTAGTAACGAGGCGAATAAGGAGCTAAACTTCAGCCGCAGAATGAGACGCTGCGCAATAAGGAGCCAAACGAATTGGAAGCTGCGAATAAGGAGCTAAACTTCAGCCTCGTGTGCTTAGGGGCATCATATCTTTCGCTAGAAAGTTAGAAACGGCCCTGGTTATATCCTTGCTCCTTTAGGACACCTTTCATAAGGTGTAATGGCCACGAAAGACGACACGATCGATATCTGCTTTGGTACAGCCCCACTGCTAGCGCTGCTAGTTGACGAAGTAGCATCGGGTCACATGTTCATGCTCTCGGTGTGGTCGTGTGGGTGATGCGTTCATATAACGGAGTTCGTGTTACTTTTTTTGTCGACAATTTCAACATCTTTGGACAATAACTCGAGGTTAGATTTACTTTCGTCGCTGCTTCCACTCATTTTTTTTTTTTGTCATCCTGGTGTCAAGTTTGCTTCGCAAAGTGCGGTAGGAAATTAACTTTGTCCTGCATGGCACGTGCAAGCTGCACGCTGATTGGTTGTTGTCATATTGTTCTGCTGTGTGATTGGCTCTTAGATTAATCCATATCGAGCAAAAAATGTCGAGCTTTTCATCGTTTTTAAAATCAAATAAATCGCGATTCGATATGATATCGTTTATCGGCCCAGCCCTAGACTAAATGCAGACAAAAAGTTCAAAAGACACAGTCCAATGTCACAGGCATGTCTTTACTTTTAGTTATAGAAGGGAATGAAAACTCTCTCCAGTATTCAAGCCAAGAAAACCCCACAGACAGATCTAGGAAAGCCTGGTGTGCTCTGGTCCATGAGGTCGGAAGAGGCAGACACGATTACATGCTTGGAATAATCATACTAATATTTATTTTTAAAGTGCTGCTACATAATGGCTTACTACCTTTAAAAAAAAAAAACTACCAAAGACATTTTTAACCAAATACTTTGCACTGCATTTTTGTTTTACTCATCTGTGATGCAACTTGTTACATGATCAGTCAAGAAAGTCTTATATTAGTTAATATCTTACATTAGTTATGAAACAAATCATTGGTGTTATGATACTGAAAAGTTTCTGCTGCCTTTGATTCTAATTGTTGATTATTATTAATTTATTAGTTTAAATAGCATCATTACTATTACTAATTTAGGATTCTTTATAACACTGTATAAATAATAGTAGTTCCATTGTGCTTCTTTTTTAGTAACACGTTAGCCCCGTACACAAATACGTTTTTTCCACCGAGTTTCTAAAACATTCAGGAGGTTCCAAGACAATAGTCGGGGGGGAAAAATGCATTTACTGGTACCAGTGGTTAGTGCAGTGGAAAAATTCCCTTAGGTTTACCACCAGGAAGCCTGAATGAAAAAGTAAAAGTACTTGGTATGTGTGGAAGGTCCCAGAGCCTGGTGGGGCCGGGGGCTGGCACAGCATGCTGGACATATTGAGGCGGTACTGCAGCAACGCCAGCTGAAGGACCCATCACAAAGTGGTGAGGAGGAGCACACAACGGAGGAGAGAGGAAACGAGGAGGAAGGTGAAAATGACAATAGAAAGAAAAAAAGGGAAAGAGTGCAATAACAAGAAAAGAAATCAAAGTGTAGGACAAAGTAAGAACCAAAATGAGTGTGAACAAAATGGAAAGGTAACAGAACAGAACAAAACAATATTGACCACAATGCCATGAACATGAACGAGATGCAGATTTCCTTCTCACATAGCAACATAAGTGTCTGATAAATAATAACGGGCTGCACACTCAACGTAGTAACTACTCATTTGTGAGATCAAATCTGTAACTACTGTATGTTCAATATTAAAAATGACAGCAAGGAAAAGGAGACTCTGCATCTCAATATTAACAGATGATAATGAATGCGATGCTGATTTACATTTCCTAAATAAGAGAAACAGACTTCAATGCACTTTCTAATAAACAGCCTCTCGATCTGCAATGTGTAGTAAAATGCACATGAAGATGTAGAGCGCTCTGGACTGGAGGCATGCTAATTTTGCTAATCCTGGACTTAAACAGGAGTCTTACACCATGCCATAATAGCCACAACAGCAGCTCCGATTCCAGAGAGAGACGGAAAAGCTCACAGCAAAAAGACAAAGCAGACACCAAGGACGTCATGCTTAAAGAAAACAAATGAAAAAGATGCCATACCCCCAGAACCACATGCCACATAACTTCAACTAAAGCCAACTATGCAACCTGTAGCTTGGTCCTGTCCACTTTTAAGGAAACTTATCAATCTACAAGCAACCAAAGGCAAAGATGTGAAAGTGCTAAACACGAGCACGTAAAGTCGGCTAGCGATAAGGAAAAACAGGAGGACAGCCGATTGCAGTGGAGTAAACGTTATGCTGTGTGTGAGCGACTCGTGCAGCGACCCGCTCTCATATGAAGCACGACTACAGGGTGGAAGTGCTCAGCCGGTCAGCCATGCGGCGGGGAGAGAGACAGAGAGAGAGAGAGAGAGAGAGAGAGAGAGAGAGAGAGAGAGAGAGAGAGAGAGAGTGTAAAGAGGCGACCCATGTTATGCTCTTACCTTCACCTGAGGAGACTGCAGCTTCTGGTATACCTCCAGTGAGTAGTGATGGAGCCACATCTCCACAAACACCTGCAGGACCAAATAGGAACTCATAAAGGAGCTCATAAAAGGAGTTCAGTAGCAAAACAAACAAATAAACTTGTACTGATTATACTGAAGGTGCACAAATATTTAGATTTTATTCTAGTTTCAGGAGTGAAATACCAGTGTGGCTACCAGTGCTGTCTCACTGTTGTATCTTTGAGTCAATTATTGTTTTCTTCCAGATTCTTCCATTATTTGTTAGTAACATGAGCCTCATAGCTCCTTTCAAAAGTAGAATTTGTAAACTATAATTGTCTGCTGGTTAACTACACTGTTTGAATCTGATGTTGACTGGCTTTCACACACACATCAATGAGTGTTTAGCTTTTGAGTGAAATGGTGAGATTCTTCACCTGTAGGAGTGTTTCGGATCTCCATATCTCCTGAGCAGCAGGGTCAGCGTTGACTGAGGGCTGATGGGATATGTGACGCTTTAGCAGGCTGCTGCTGTGGACTCCATAGCCAACGTAAGGCACGCTGGGAGACCTGAGGCAGAGGGAAATCAATGGTTTGCTAATGTTAAATAGAAAGGAAACATTCATTTAATATTTCTTCTTGTAAAAACAGATAAGCATTTACATAAAAGCACAAGAGATCGATAGACACGAGGTCATTAAGCTCACCAACAGTGTTTTTAAACAGAATGCTTGAATGAACCTGCCATGAAAAACATCAGCAGGCACCAGTAGCATGAAGAAGTTCAGATTACAGACGTTTTCTTTTTGTAGTGAGAGTTTAAAAATTTTTTTTTTAAAGTACTGTACTGAATTATGCACCACCACTCCGAAATTTTCTGCTTCATATTATTTTATTTACTTGCTGTAAAATAGGTTATAGTATGGCTTCCAAGTTTAACTATAAATACTTTATAGTATATAAAAACTGGTATTTGAAACTAAATTTACCGTGGAGCTGGAGAGGCCACAGAGCCCCTGGGATCAGAGAAAGGAGATGGAGGTACGTTTCCTTCTGTAGGCAGGAAGTGCTTGAGGTAGGCATCAACAAGCACAAAGTAAGCACTGTCTGAACAGCTGACATGTTGTCCAGGAGGATAGTTCTGTAAAATGTTCAAAAAAATGTAAACAAAGGTTTAAACTGACCTGTGACAAAATTACAGGTCCCTGTTTACGTTTGTACAAGGCAAAAAACACACCTATAATAGAGCACAGGACTGTGCTGGGAGTTAACCAATCACATTCTCCTTAGATCTTAAACAGCTTACAAACCATGTACTTGACTTCACTGTCAAACAGAATCGATTAGGAGAAGTGTACAAAATAATTTCCGAAATATTAGATGTAGCACAGAAGACCATAGTGAACGCAATCACTGACAAGTGGTGAAAAAGAGCCACCATGGTCATATTACCAAGAACTGGACATTACTTTTAAATTTGATGAAAAGACTAGAGGGAACACATCAGAAGAAACCTTAAAGGAGCTGCAGGATTATCTGTAATGTGCTGGTCACTCTTAACATACACGTCAATTAAATCTCCTGAAACAGTCTGACTAAATGTGTTGTGGTTTGATGGGTCAGAGCTTGAAGGTAGAACTACTTCGGTCAGATTCTAAAAGATATGTCTGAATCCAAAACAAGGAACTGCTTATCAGACAAGGAACAACATACCACATGAAGCATGATGGTGGCAGCATTGCGATATGTGTGACTGCCTCCCGTCAGCTAGGGTTATACATTTTTGTGCATATACATCTATTTTGATACAAATACCTGCAGAACCCTGATGAAAAATAAATCACCTTCCAACAGAAAAATCCGCAAATTTAACTACACAAAGCAACAGCTTCAGATCAATATTTTGTAACATATAAATCAAAATCAAATTTAAATGCTACTGTATGTAACAACTGTAGGACAATCTAAAGAGGACAGGCCAAAGACAGATCTGGAGCAAAGAAAATACCAAATCATGACGTGCTAAGATAGTAAACTCTAAACATAAGTTAAGGAATGTTCACACGTATCCAATAAATATTTGAATATTGAAATACTGAATATTTCCATTTAATTTTTTTGTTTACTGCGGGTCTTAAACTGCATGTATTTTGGCCTTACACATTTCTCATAAGAACGGAAAACAGCTTGATTAAGGACACACACATTTGACAAGATCATCTGTTTCTACACGCTCGTAACAGACAATCTGATAAATTCTTCACGGAACATTTCTCACTCAAAGAAGCCAGATAAACATACCTTAGGTGATATGAGACTGCAAGCAAGGTTGAACATGTAGTACTCAAATGGATCTGGGAAGAAGAAATATAAACATAAAAAAATATATATATATTTAAAAACACACACACACACACACGGTGTGAATCAGACTGAACAATGCGGCATTTAAAAAAATTATTTAGCTTTTAAACACATACTGAATGTAATGAAGCCTGACATGGGGAACTGGAGCTTATTGTGAAACAAGGAGCAGTCTGGAAGAACTCCCTCATGAATGGACGCCTTCACGGGATCCTGCACAGAAGACATTATGAGCAAAACCACTACTATGCAAGTAGCCTGATGCAGACACGTCTGAAAGATGAAGCAAAAATTTAGACTTACTGGCAAATAACTGATAGGGATCTCATATTTGTAGTCCTCTGCTTGTAGTTTGTACACCAGCTTCATCATGGGGCCACTGTGGGACACATTTAAAGAAAATGTCATGAAAAAATCAAACAGCAGCCCAAGTGAAATAAATAAATAAATAATGCTTACGTGCGTCTAAGGCATATGTTAAGTTCACTTATAAATTATAGATGAAGTTATAGTCATCATAAAGACTTAACATTTAGAGCTTTATTTTGGTAAAGTGGGAGTTAATGTAATAGCAAAGGGGGACTAAATGTTTAACAGGCACATGCGTATGTGATAGTCAAGTTTCCATAGACTTTTCACCCAAATAGTAGGACACTTGTTTGTTTTTCAAACGTCTATACAAGTACCATCATATTCCACCTGGCTAAACATTTGCTAACAGAAAAACAGTGTGTCCATATTCTACCTCCACTTGCTGCACCTAAACGCCCAAAAACACCACCACCAACAACTACAACTGTAAAGAAACCCAGACATGCAAAACTAACCCTGGATCAAGAAAGTCCAGCACGATGTTATACTCATTCATGCGAGCATGCACAAATCGCAGGTTCCAGCCCACGATGACCCCATCCAGACTCCCGAAGATTCCCTCGACCAGCCAGGGAAAGACCAGGTGAAGCTCCTGATTGGAGAAGAGTCAATTTAATTAGGACGATCTTGATTAAAGTGTTTAACAAATAAACAAATACATAAATAATCTGGTCACAAGTAACCTAATGTTATGTCACAACCCTATAATTGAATACTTTTGGCCTATTTTTTTTTGTGCTGATTAATTTTCTATAACTGCAGCTCTCACACTGGTAAATCACATGTTTATATTAAGAGACTCATTCTAATTCTGATTATATTTTTGTTAACAACTTGTCATTATAACTTTTAAAAGGTAAATCTGTAAGCATGCATTCTTTTACAAACAAAAATTAATTGTTGGCAAATTGTCTAGAAAATTTTAATTGTTGGCAAATCTATTATCAGAAGTATAAAACACTCAGGTACGCACTGTTATAGGAAAATAATCTTCAAAAAAGGTACGGTAGCTGTGCTTCATTACAACGCCATGTTAATTGGCACTTTTATATACTGTGAGATCACCACACTGAGGGTTTTTGCCCTAATTAATGAAACATAATACATGATTTATATATTAATAAAACATCTTTATCATAAAAATATTATAAATGTTAAGTATTCAGATTTATCATCATTTCAATTTCTTAATGTTTTTTAAAAAGCATCTTAAATTAAACCGGATTATCTAGACATATACAGCATATTGTATATTGAATAGCTACGCCAGCCTGATAGCATTCGAATTAAAAATGCACAATTCAGTCCTCCGAGTGGCGCAGTGGTAAGGTGTTCGCCCTATCATCAGGAGATCGCCGATTCAGTTCCCGGGTCATGCTGTAACCTCTCACAGCCGGAGGTCTCGAGAGAGCTAAATTGGCCGAGCTCTCTCAGCGGGGAGGGATGAGAGGTACTTATGGCGCTTTTCCACTGCATAGTACGGTACGACACGGTTCAGTTCAACTCACTTTTGGGGGGTTTTCCACTGGGAACAGTACCTGGTACCTGGTCCTTTTTTTAGTACCACCTCAGCCGAGGTTCCAAGCGCGCCGAACCGTTACCAAAACGTGACGTGTAAACTCTGCTGGTCACCGATTGGCCGGAGAAAATCGTCATTACTGCGTCACTGAACTTGCGACACGAGACACAACAGAACCGCTATATTTAGAACAGCCAGAGAAGGATCGGACGCACCTTTTTGTATTAACCAAAAATTTTCTTTTTGAAACAAACTCCTTCGTCTCGCTGTTAAAAACATCCACATGCCGAGAATGAAGAACACCATTCCGTCCATATGCTCCATTGTTGTGTGTTTGTTTCTGGCGCGTTTACGATGATGTCACGGCAGTAGAGGCGCCGCAACTATAACGACACGTGAATAATCCCGCCCACTCTAAAGCGTTACTAAACTGCAGTGGAAGCGCAAACCGAGCCGACCTGAGCCGAACCGAAGTGAGCTGTACTGAACCGTGCTTTGCCGTAATATGCAGTGGAAAAGAGGCATTAGTGCCCCCACATTAATCACGGCTCTACGCCATTCGGGGCGTCTGTGAGCTTGTGCACGTGGAGGGACCGGATTGCGCTGTCCTCAGAGTGTGTTACACCGCCCCCAATGATGCGTGAGCGAGCAGTACGAAAAAAAAAAAAAGAAAAAAAAAAAAAAAAAGAGGTCGGCTGGTGTCACGTGGTTCGGAGGAAACACGTTACAGCCCTCAGCCCTCCTGGCTGAATAGTAGTAAGTAGCCTTAATGTGGGATCCCCCCCCCCCTAGTGACGGGAAGGAATTGGACATGACTAGATAATAATTTTTTTTTAAATGCACAATTCAGACAAAAAGCTTAAAGACACCAAATTCAACAATTCCACTGCAGTGACAGCACTATGATGTACCTTAGCAGGGTAGTCATCGATCACCTTCAACAGTTCCTGACACCGCTGAAGTAGCGGCTTATTGCTCCAGTCTGCTTTAAGATTCGCCTGTCCAAAACAAAGCAGAATCAGCTTTAGAGGCAACTCACATGTACATTGGCTTCAACGAGGAAACTATTAGTGTAAATGCATTACAGAGTCTCATCCATGGAATAATAATAATAAAGATACAATATATTTTCATGATCTTTTTATGGTGCTTATAATTCCAAACATTTTAAAAACCAACACTAGACTAAACCTACATTTGTGTTATTTGTCCTTTTGTTATTGATTGAACAATGTGTGCATAAGTCTATTCTTATGTTTTAAGGAATTTATTTAACAAGAAAGGATGCTGTAGTAAATATGCTACCTTCTTGACATGTTTCATACCTTGCACGATGTTTGCACAGCTATACTGTACATTAAACACACTCACCCCTGTACGTATGATACCATACCCACAATTACTATAGTGTTCATTAATTTTCTTTATCACTTGAACAGGGTTGCGGAAGCCTGTAGCCTACCCCAGGAGACTTGGCACAAGGCTCGACAAACCATCGCATCCTACAGACAATTTTGGGACGCCAATTTGACTGCATGTTTTTAGACAGTGATAGGGACAAAACCCACCAATCACAGAGAGAATATGCAAACACCACACACACACAGATCCGAATTGAGCCCTCGACCCTGAAGATGCAAGGCCTCCGTGCTAGCCACTATGCCGCTTACTACAGTGTTATTTATTGCAAATAAGCCATGCATGCACTTATGTTTCGATTGCAACAGCATTTCATCGGCTTTGTACATGTACTTTGCACAATGACAATAAAGATTAATCTAATCTAGATTATAATATAATATAATATAGTGTGTGTGCCCTAAAATGGATTGCCACCAGATCTAGGGTGTATGCCACCTCATGCCCAACGTCTCCTGAGATATGCTGCAGGCACGTACACGGGATATGCATTATTATAGATGAATAAATGAATGAACCTTATTCACTGCTGATAACATAATAATGAAATGTCTTAAAATATAAACCTGAATTCAGATCAAGTCGAGTGGGCGTGTCACTGTGTAATTACATGACATGACAAAAATATACTTAATGAACTGTAAAATAAAGGGTTTAGTGAGTGAATGCAGAAAGTGTAAATATTCATTATGTCCAAATCTGTCAAGTTCTCACACAACTCCAGAAAGAGTTTGCATTGAGGAAAGCCCTGAGTGGAGGTGGTGATTGTTGGTGTACTCTGAGATCTTCTCACCAGCAGGTAACTGGGCTGCTGTATAACCGCAGGAGCAGACATCACTGTTCAGGAGAAAGCGCGCGTGCACAGGAACACAGTCACACCTGAGGGAAAGTCACAGCTCTGATTAGCCAGCTAGCGAACTCCACTCAGCATGCTAATCCGGCTAACAGCTAATAAACACACACCGTTAACAAATACAGTTAGCTACAGTGCAGCTAATCCACAGTACCTTAGTTTTATCCTGAGGAAATAAATAAAATCAATCTATATTCGTTCCATGTCAATATGAACACAAAAAATAAACTACCTGACAAGTAAATAATTGAAACAGATATAAAATACAATTCCAAAATACCGCGTTCACCTCCACAGCCTTTTTGAAGAGTTGGTGTTGTGATGTCACTTCCGCTACAAGCAAGCAAACTTCCTTTCAACGAACAACTATATCCACTGTTTGTCATATACTGTATATAATATATTTTGTAATAAAATTTGTGTTGCTTTGTCGTATTTGAAAAATACCTACTATTTCTATGACTGCTTTTGTTTTTTAATAATTAAAAATGGGGAAAATATTTTCAAATATTAATTGCTTTAACTTCATTAACTCTGACTATTGAAGGTATCTGGGCTGCTGTATGCTATATTTCCTAGATTATAAATAGTTGATTTATTAGTTAATTACCAGAAAAAATTATTTTATTTGAAAAACGTAAAATTGTGCCAGTGTTTTCGAAGCAATTAAAATATACCAAATATAAAATAGTATAAACATATATCTTTATTTTATATTTTTACATGAGTGCATTTGTGTTATTGCAATTATTGTTTTAGAATTGTGCTATTATAATATTCATTATGTGTAGTAAAATATATCTTGTTTACATTTTAGAAATACATAAAAAATATTTATTAGATTATTTTCTGATCAACCTTTTGAAATAATATTTCACATTCACAAAACAAGACTTTTTGTCAGATGTTATTTATATACAGTATATATATATATATATATATATATATATATATATAACTGAAACATGGGTTAAACAGGACGAGTATGTAGCTCTAAATGAAGCTAGTCCTCCTGGATACAGCTACATACACCAGCCTCAGCTAACTGGTAGAGGAGGAGGCGTCGCAGTTATTCATAATGATAATCTGTCTATCGTACAAAAACACGGACACAAATTTAACTCATTTGAAATTCTCTATAGTAACATAAGTGAAGTTAGCCGTATTCTGAATTTCTTAGTGAATTTGCAGATTTCATCTCAAACCTAGTCGTTTCTGTAGACAAAGCGTTAATTGCCGGAGATTTTAACAATCATTTTGACAATACAGAAGACCCACTGAGAACAGCATTTATGTCCATACTGGACTCTGTAGGCGTAAATCAGTGTGTAGTAGGACCCACTCATAAAGCAGGTCACACTTTAGGTTTTTGTGTTGGAATTTGGTACCATTCTTGCCTGATATAAGTTTTCAACTGCTGAGGAGTGTCTTTGACCTATTTTCCGTTTAATGATGTGTCAAATGTTCTTAATAGGTGAAAGATCTGGACTGTAGGCAGGGCGGTTCAGCACCCGGATTCTTCTACTACAAAGCCATGCTGTTGTAATAGCTGCATCATGTGCTTTTCATTGTCCTGTTGTAAATACATAAGGCCCTCCCTATAATGGACATTGTCTAAAACATTCACATACCTTTCAGCATTCATAGCACCTTGCAAACCATGCAAGCTGCCCATACTGTATGGACTTATTCACCCCCATACCATCAGAGATGCTGGCTTTTAAACTGAACGCTGATAAGAGTGATGCAGTGTCGTCTGAGTGGCCGAAGGCCATGGGCATACAACAAAGGTCTTCTTCCTTGTTCCCGACGCCCAGAGATTTCTCCAGTTTCTCTAAATCTTTTGACGATGTTATGCACTGTAAGCGATAAGATTTGCAAAGCCTTTGCAATTTGACGTTGAGGTTTTTAAAAGTATTCCACAATCTTTCACAGATTGGAGAGGCTCTTCACTTCTGAGAGACTCTGCCTCTCTAAGACATCCCTTTTATAGCTAATTATGTTACAGACCTGATGCTAGATGTTCTCCCAGCTAAATATTTTCTACATTTCTTGCTTTTTCCGCCCTTTGTTGCCCCCTCCTGTATTTCCTTTGCACTCACGAATGTGTCACCAAACCATCCTCCAATAGGATTTTAAAGTTTGCAAACAATACAACCAGCCTTGGATTCAACAAGAATGGAGTTGAGGTCTGAATGTTATCAGTGGTGCAATGACAACACTTCTGCCTCAACATGAGCAATACTAAGGAGATGAATGTGGGATACAGGAAGCTGCAGGATATATATTAAAGAGGAAATAATCAGTAGTATCAAGGTCTTTGAGCTGAGCTGGTCCCTTCACACAAAGACAGTGGAGACACCTGCTGGCAACCCTACATGCTGCAGAGGCTCAGGAAGTTTGGTCTCTAGCCCAGCATCCTGATGAATTAATTTAAAAGCACCGTAGAGAACATTCTGACTGACTGTCTGGTTTGGCAGCTGCTCCCTCTGTGAATGCAAGGCCCTCCAGAAAGTCATTTGAGGAGCTGGACTTATTATTGGCAACAAACTCACAACTTTTTACAGCCTTATAGCCTTTTTCCATACACAATATCTGCGGACAATTCACAAAATCACCACAGTCTGCAATCACTCAGCACACATACTGTTTACCAAACTGCCATTTGGCAGGTGGTACTGCGGCATTCAATCCATAACCAGCAGGGTGAAGGAAAGTTTCTTCTTGCAGGCCTTTATGATCCTGAAAAAAATGAAATCCAGCCATTACTCCTTTTTAAACTCTTTCAATCATGCCAGTACCACCCACATCCTAACTCCAACATGCTGGCCACCTCAATGACAGCTCTCGGACAATTTCTTTATTTGTTTCTATGCAAGTTATTTTAGATATTTTCAGTATTTCCAAGGCCACTACTACCACTTGATTGCCTCTATAAGGGTCATTAATTTGTCGTACATTCCTATATTTTCCTTCCCTTTTAGAGAAAAACATGTTATCACACAAACCTTATGTGCAACCTATGCTTATGTAATTATGTAAACGTTGCCAAATTGACAATTTTTTATATGTACACTTTTGAAGTTGAGGGTCTCAATAATAAAATAATTATTTTATTATTTTAAAAAATCTGAATAAAAAAAGAATATAAAAAAAATATTTTCTCAATTATAATTGATTTTGTTAATTATTAATATTATATAAATTATAATAATTTAAATATATAGATATATTAATGTTCTCAAAAGTTACTAACAGAATGTACTGTAGTCCTACAATTCAAAAATTATTGGTCCCAATGCCAAATGACCAGCATCAAATGTTTATCATTCTTCTCTGTGACATACATTTTAAACACACTTTGGAATTCGTTGTTACATTTTTTTTTTTTATATATATTTGCTCTATAATAGCTAACCAACTATAATAGATAACCAACCGTCAACAATATTACCTGTTACACTGTTATGGTTAACATACGGTTTATGATTTTAACATAAACATACGGTTTATGCTTTGTACTACGGCTTCCTCAGCTTATTACACTGCTCAGACATGATTCATACTACTTTTTATCAAACTTTGGTGCTCTTGCTCACATAATGTGACTGTACATATTCCATTGTCAGTAATATAGTTCTTCTTCTTCTTTCGGCTGTTCCCTTTCAGGGGTCACCACAGCGAATCATCTGCCTCCATCTAACCCTATCCTCTACATCCTCTTCTCTCACACCAATTAACTTCATGTCCTCTCTCATCATCATCCATAAATCTCCTCTTTGGTCTTCCTCTAGTCCTCCTGCCTGGCAGTTCCAACCTCAGCATCCTTCAACCGATATATTCGCAATCTCTCCTCTGAACATGTCCAAACCACCTCAATCTGGCCTCTCTGACTTTATCTCCAAAACATCTAACATGGGTTGTCCCTCTGATGAACTCATTCTTAATCCTATCTATCCTTGTCACTCCCAAAAGAGAACCTCAACATTTTCATCTCTGCTACCTCTAGCTCTGCCTCCTGTCTTTTCTTCAGTGCCACAGTCTCTAAGCCGTAGAGCATCGCTGGTCTCACCACTGTCCTGTACACCTTTCCTTTCATTCTCGCTGATACTCTTTTATCGCACAACACACCTGACACTTTTCTCCACCCATTCCAGCCTGCCTGCACACACCTCTTTACCTCTGTTCCAAACTCTCTGTTGCTCTGGACCATTGACCCGAAGTACCTAAAGTCCTGCACCTTCTTTACCTCTGCTCCCTGTAGCATCACCGTTCCACTTGGGTTCCTCTCATTCATGCACATGTATTGTTGCGGCCAACCTTCATTCCTCTGCTTTCCAGAGCATACCTCCAACTCTCCAAAAGTTCCTATACCTCTACAAAAGCACAATGTCATCTGCAAATATCATAGTCCATGGAGACTCCTGTCTAACCTCATCTGTCATCCTGTCCATCACCAGAGCAAACAAAAAGGGGCTTAGAGTCAATAATACAGTTAGGATTTGTAATTACCTACTTACTTATTATGCATAAATCCCATACATACATATGATATCTTTCACTGTATTTTTTTTATTTATAAATGTGTATTTATTAATGAACTTTTTAAAATGTGTATTTATATAAACTTTTATCCCTATAGTATATATGGATTTTGGGTTTTCATTAGCTGTAAGCCAAAATCATCAAAATAAAGAGAAATAAACACAAATATACTGAAATATATCAGTCCGTGTGTAAAGAATAGATTTACTATATACTGTATATCTTCAGAACTGACGGTAGCACTCACCCTTTCTTTTCCAGACAAGTTTTTTTCCGCGGACGCCCCAAACAACTGGAAAGGCGATTCATCAGAGAAAATGACTTTACCCCGGTCTTCAATAGTCCATCCCTGTACCTTTGGCAGAATATCAGACTGACCCTGATGTATTTCCTGGAGACTGGCTTCCTTGCTGCCCATCTGTGTCATGCCAACAGTAAAACAGAAAATCTGAGACCATTCATACTGTATGATGGTTTACTTCTCATCTAAAGGAGTGGGCTTACTTGCAAATTTGCCTAAGAACACAGCCAGAGATAAAGATTAAAAAACATCCTCCGAGAGCAATTCTTCCAACCATCCAATGTTAACGAACAATGTCTTTTCCAGCATGATGGCGCACTTACCATAAAAGTAATAACTACATTTAGGCATTTGGCAGACGCTCTTATCCAGAGCGACTTACATTCTTATCTCATTACACATCTGAGGGTGTGTAATGAGATAAGAGGGCTCAAGGGCCCAACAGTGACAACTTGGTGGTTGTGGGATTTGAACCTGGGATCTTCCGAACCGTAGTCCAATGCTTTAACCACTGAGCTAACCCTGGCACTAACTAAGTGTCTTAGGGAACAAAACATCCAGATTTTGGGTCCGTGGTCAGGAAACTCTCCAGACCTTAATCCCATTGAGAACTTGTGGTCATTTCTCAAACGGTGGATGGCCAAACAAAAACCCACAAATTCTAACAAAATACAGGCACTGGTTATGCAAGAATGGCCAGAACAATCAGGATGTGGCTCAGAAATTAATTGACAGCATGCCAGGGCAAATTGGATAAAAAAAGAAGGGTCAAAATATTCATTGAATGTAATTGTCAATAAAAACCCTTCAACGATTATGCTATGCTAATATTAATGCTAAATGTTAATATTGTATATAAAAACTAAATAAAATAAAATATACAAATATGAAATTACATTTGATTAGTTTTTTTATTTAAAAACATGCTGAATATGACTATGTATTTTATATATAACTTTTCCTTTCTTTGTAATGGTATCATCTCTTAAAACAAACTTAAAAAGTCCTTTCAGACTTCGAGTATGACTAAGAGAAAACGTGAAGGGTCTCGAGACGAATTTGCGTCACTTTACGACACACAAAAAGCGGTTACCCAACGCGCGAGAGAAGCTCACGCGACCACCTGGAGTTATTATTATTATTTATTATTTTCTTCCTTTTCCAATATTACCTGCATCAAAATGATGTCTTTTGGCGACTACCAGTTTTTAGATAGCTTTAAAAGGAAACGCATCCGGCTCACAACAAAATTGTGCACATTTGAGGGCGTTGTGCAGCGCATTAATTTGAATAAAACCGTCGTTTTGGAGGACGTGGTTGAGGTTCAGAGGGGCGTCCGGCTGCGCGGTGCTAAGCTCTTCTTCGGATACGAAATCCTGAATATTGAGTTTGCTTCCACACCTAACAAAGAACAAACTGCCGACAAGGATCATGACAAGGTGGGCAAGCTGAGTCTGGCTGAGTTTCAGCCCTACAGGAACCTGCTGCTAAATGATGGAGGTGATGATGATGATGATGAAGAGAGGTCTGTGAACTACCTGGTTGTAGATGATTTCCATGAGAAGTTTGGTCCTGCAGTGATGCACATCCGGGAGCAGCAGGTGATCGGGCTTGGATTGGATGGAGTTGGTGCTTTCCAAAACGAGAGACTCTGCTGGCTCCAGGTAGCTACCAAAAACAAGGTTTACCTTTTCGACATCCTGTTGCTTGGAGCTCGAGCTTTTAAAAATGGTTTACTCAACATTCTGGAGAGCAGGAGCATCCTGAAGGTCATGCATGACTGCCGGAGGATCTCCAGGTGTCTGATGACGCAGTTCGGTGTGAACCTGATGAATGTGTTTGACACACAGGTCGCAGATGTGATGCACTTCAACACAGAGACCGGGGGCTTCCTGCCCGCCCGGGTGAGCACGCTCCAAGAGATCGTCAACATGCACTTAAAAATGCCTTTGTCCCGTCTGTCGTCTTTGTGCATCAAAGATCAGCTATGTAAGGAAGATCGAGAAGTCTGGTACATCCGTCCATGCCCTGCTTCGCTCATAAAAGTCATGGCTCTGTCTGTGATCCACCTGCTGCCACTTCGTCTCGCACTTTTAGATGCTCTGATGTCTGACTACACCAGTCTGGTGGATTCTTATCTCAAGAGCGGCCAAGAAGATCCTGTATGCACGGAGGACATCGGCAAGACTGACCTGGAGCTCCCCGAGGAGCTGCGTAAGATTGAGCTTATCAAACATGAGAGACAGAAATGGGCCTTGGAGCACTATAACATAACCAAGGATGGATTTCTGGACCGCTACGTCGTCAAGCAGACTTCAGAACCAAGCTCAGAGATTGAGGAAAAATCTACAGAGATTCCAGTCTAGATGCAAGAAATACGTTTTTCTGGCCAGTTGACAAGTCTAACCTAGGAGGAGGAATTGTGCAAGATAAAGAGACTACTATGATGCCAAGTTTAGGAAGAGGATTTACACTTCCATTCCCAGTAGCACCACTTCGGAATAGCACTGTAGAGACAGGTCCCCTCTCCATTATGGGGGGTGTAGCTCAAAATGCTGCCTGTTCTATGCCAGTTATGGGGAGAGGGCTCTAACCAATCACTGTAGGTCCAGATTACCCAGGGGGGAAACATGCATGTGTAACTCTCTAGTGGCTCTGCAAAGTTGTTCAATGTCTCAGCTTATTAGTTCAGATAAGGGCGTTGGCCTAAATTTGATGAGATAGCTAGATGTTAGAAGTTGTAGACATGATGTTTTCTTTATGATAGACTGGTGGTCCCATGCTCGAGTTAGTTCCTATAATTAAACATAAGGGCAGAAATAATTTAGTTTTGTGTAATTTGGTGAATCTGCCTGCTTATCTGGCTTTTTATTTAAAGTTTGATTATTTTTGAATGAGCTGCAGTACTGATGTTGTATTAGTAGAGGGCAGTGTTGCTTACAGAATAATAAAAAAAAGCCTCACATGCTGAGTTGAATCTGTTTAGTTAATGAGTGGCTGATTAATAATTAGTGTTAAATGTTCCTGTAGCTTTCTGAATGCATTAATAATGCAGCAGGAATGCTGTATTGTCACTGTTTTCATTACTGTACTTCATTACAATAAATGTTGAATGTCGTGTTTAATCATGTGCCGTTCAGTCAGCGTGGACAGGCCCAGCGGTCTGCAACTGTTAAACCTCAAACTGACTGATGTTCTTCCTTTCACTAACACGGTGTGTAGCTGAAAAAGTCACTCCATAATCAAGTGATCCCTGAGGCGTGGCCCTGTCAGACTGTCAGAGCATACTGTCATTTCCACCCTTTACATGTGTGTGTGTGTATATATATATATATATATATATATATATATATATATATATATATATATATATATATAAAGTTAAATGAGGAGGCAACAAAGCACTTTAATTATAAAGACCCGAACTGAAAGCATTCATCCTTCACAAATATCTTCACAGCTCATTGTTCAGCTGAGTGATTAATCCATTTACGTTTATTCTTTTAGCAAATGCTTTTAATCTGAACTGCAATCAGATAAGATAGACCTACTCGTATTATAGCATTGTTCAAGAGTCTCATTAATATTCCGTATTAGCTGCTCTTACATTACTGCAGCTGCAATCCACAGGTTTATACACAGTCAGGACCATAAGTATTTTTTTTATTTTAATTTTTTAACGTTGTAATCCACCCCAGTTAATTTTAAATTATGCAATCAAGATGTGATTGCAATGTAGACTTTCAACTTTAATTCAAGGGGTTTAATAAAAAGAGTGCATTAACTGGTTAGGAATTACAGACCGAGTCCATTATTTTGAACAGACTAAAAAGTAATTCCTCAAGCTAACACAATTATAAGGATTTTGTTAAAACTTTGTACATTTCCTAACTTCTTCCTTCTTTTTTCTTTTCCTGCTTAAACTAATCTGAACACAGATTCATCATGCTTGACATATATTGCACATCAGAACTGATTTTGTTAAAGACTATTAAGAGTAAAACACTCTGCCTATACACCGCAGTTTAAAAGCATGCACAACCTGTGTCCACTCTGTTCTGTGGGATAGACTACAGATCTCCTGCGACCCTGTGTAAGGTAAATGGTATAGAGAGTGAATGAGTGAATGTTTCTACATCAGTTGACCAAAGCCCTACTTGCATGGGGTTTACAGGAAACAAAAAATTATATACGACCTCAACAAGTCGCAGACATGCTGATTCACTACGGGACTAATATAAGCACAAGATCTCCGCGTTCGGCGAAACATGGTAGGTCATTTGTGTGGGAATTTTTACTTTACTAATTACAGACATGGCCGATTGGCATGGGATTAAGATCACAGACAACCCGCGCAATTGTTACAAATGGCTAGAGGTCACCAGGTAATACTAATCCTGTGTGTAGGGATCAAGTCATTTAAAGGGTTTCATATTTTTAAGTTTACATTGTGTAATAGTGTACTTGCATATGATAATGATACTTGTATAATGATATGCCACACCATAACCCTATGTCTTCACTATGCATATGAAAAAGAGCACAATTTTTTGCTTACAAAAACCATTTTCTTCCAGCATGGAATTTAACTTGAGAAAGATTTTGTTAAATTGACCTTATTAGGATTAGTTGGGGATATTTAATCATTTTTGTAGTGTATAAATAAACACTTTAATTTCCTTCTTTTTTCCTTTCCTGCTGAAACTAAATTGAACACAGATTCATTATGCTTCACATATACAGTATTGCACATCAGGACTAATTTTGTTAAAGGTTATTAAGAGTAAAACACAAGAATTAATCAAAAGTCTTATTGCTTGTATTTTAAATACTTAAATTATGGACAGTTATGGAAATTATGGATGGTTTAGTTCTCCAATGGCTTGGTGGTGCAAATGTTCTGCTCCAGTTTTTTTTAGAAAAGCACATGATTGCTTGTCATAGCAATTTTTCATCAATGAGTTTTATTGCTTTGTCTCTATGATGACACTTTCTTCACCTTTCAATCAATAAATGCTTTGAAAATTCATTTAACAAAGACATATTCAGACAGATTTACATAGTTAAACTCAGGCAGGGTGTGCAACATTCTGTTTCCGGTGTGGATAAAAAAAAAACTTTTATGATAAAACTATTCTTTGCCTTTCAAGGACACATTTAAAACATGACCTGTTTGCCCATTCACTACTGTACTGATGTGTATTCGTCCTTCGAAGCCCACAAAAGCAGGACTCATTCAGGCTGTAATGTTTTAGATTTTAAGAGAGTTTGACAGCCAGTCAATCCAGAGTCATGTAGAATCTCAGGTGGCTTCTCCTGCTCAGAATTCTCTCGAGTGCAATGCAAGCCTGATAAATTGTAAAATCAATTGCGAAACATGGTTTCTTTTCGTACATCAAAACATTGTTGGAAATGTCCGCTCTTATAATGCCTGTGTAATATATTTAAGCAAATCCCCACACATGATGGTGCCAGTAATTTTGCTCCTCCAACACATATCCTTCCGCGTCTGGCGTAACTAACCAACTAACCATGACTAGCAAAGCTGGTGACCACCGGCAGTTAGTGTAATTACAGAGGTTAGTTTTAGTAGTAGTTTTAAATTTCCACTACTACTGTGTAGCCAAAATTGTGAGAAGAATAAACCATGGAAGTGGTGGGCAGTCCCGAGAAGCTTGCGAGATTTACTTCATATTTACACTTATTCTACATCAGACTATCAGCATTCTTCTGGGGTTAAGAGAATCCCATATTGTGTCAAATGGAAAACTAGTGCACTTGGGTGTACAAGCCTTTGTTCAACACAAGTAGTGTTCTTGATCAAGGACTAGATTTGGATTCAGCCTTGTGTTAGAAGCTAGTTAGCTTTGTAGCTTGTGTTATAGAATCTAAATGCCAAATTTAGTTTCCATATCAAACTTTCCATATCAACACATACATGATACACCTGGTAAACCCAAAACTCAGAACATTTTGGCGGCAAATGAAGCACTGGTGGGAATGGACAATTTTCCATTTTGCTGAGATCATCTGAAGCAGATGACACATGAGCCGTGGACCTTAAAGAAATCGTGCAGCTGCTGTTGTCTTGATGTAGAGCAAATGCAGACAAAAAGAAAGTAATCACCGGCAAAATTTTAAGCTGTTTTTCCAGAGTTAAGCTCCATCCCAGGCATCATTATGTTTTTATTCACACTGTTCAAACAATTAGATGCATCCCACTTAAAGAATCAAATTAGTCTATTTAAAAAATATAAATTTTGAGGTTAACTCTGAACAAATGATAAAAGCTAACTTTGCTCTAAGCTAGACTTTAACTCTGAGCTATCATACTGAGACTTACTGTGTGTCCTTATAGGCATTGAAGAAATTCAACAGAAGTTTTTGCTAAAAGTTTTTAGGACAGAGAGTGAAGGCCATTCGGTAGCTTTAGACACACTAATATTGCCACATGCCATTCAATTCAATTCAAGTTTATTTGTATAGTGCATTTAACAATTGACATTGTCGCAAAGCAGCTTTACGCAATCAAAAGAATTATTGAAGTTTGTATGAGATGTGAACGTGTATGAATCAAAATGATAAGATTGTCCCTGATGAGCAAGCCGAGGAAGACCTTGAGAGGAACCGGACTCACACGACCACAGTCACGGCCTGATGATTTTACAATGGCAAATTTCTGCTATAAGGTAGACTTTGTACTCCCATCATTTAGACATTGTACTCAATGAGAGAAATGTTAAATGTGATAGAAAATAGCTTTAAAGCTTAACCTTTTGATAAGAACTTCTTCCTAAGCATTCCTCTCTAAAAAAAGCCAGCATATCAAACAGAATGATAGGATAAGAAGAACAATTATTAAATTTAAAGATGGGTAACTACCCCAGACAGGAAGGATTTCATGTAGCAGCTACTGTATAAATGCTTGGAAGAGGAGCAGAAACAACCCAGACAAACCAGCACCCTACGCCAACATCAGGAGATCAATTTCTCTTGCCGTCAATTATGTGAGAGCATTCAAAGCATACTGAGACTTGTGATGACATTTCTTTTGAATTAAGAGGTAAAATCGGCTGACATTTACAGAAGACTTCAAGTACATTATGATGATGGAGACATTTTAATAGTGCAAACATTTTAAAGAAGGCTGCACAGTTTAGTGGTTAGGACTGGCGCTTTGTACCTCTAGGGCCTGTGTTTGATTCCTGCCTTAGGTCTGTGTGCATGGAGTTTGCATGTTCTGCCCATACTTGGTGGGTTTCCTTCGGTTGCTCTAGTTTTCTCCCATAGTCCAAAGACCCAGCTGAGGTGGCTTGGAGCCCACTGCAGTCGTTCCCATGAACATTCAGCAAGTGGAATGCCTGATCCTTGAAATATGTGGTATGTACACACAACCATACAGTACATGAACATCACTTGCACATTAAAGGAACTCATCTGGGAGTTCCTATAGCTCAGACCTCATACCAAGTGATCTCTACATGTTTGGGCCACTAAAGGAGTTCCTGGGAGGCCATTATTTCAGACATGAAGCAGACGGTTTCTTCATGGATCCGGTGTACTGGGAAAACTTTCGACCTTGTTGGAATCCAGGCACTAGTGCAACACTAGGATAAGTGCATTGGTGTAGGAGAGGATTTTATAGAGACAAAAAGGGAGTTTTTACTCTCATAACTGTGTTCTGTTATTCTGCAAAAGTCCTGGCTTGACTTAAACACCCTTCATAGTAAAGATGATTTATGCCTTGAATGACAAAGACTCCAAATTCTAAATGAAATAAAGTGGACTGACAAAAGCATAACCCTGAATGAAAAGTTATTGTACAGTACAAAGAGATCATTAATGAAACCCACCTTTTATTGAGATGCTGGATTGCTGAACTGCTCTTAAAATTGAGTCACAGATGAAATATGTTTCTTTTATACATTTTGTACAAGTAGATGTGTTAAATGTAATCTTATGGGAGTGTCAATGATTATTTGGACAATATTACTTAAATTAAGCTGAAACCTGGCACAAGAGTTAGGATATAGTACTGTTCTTGAGCAGATGTATGCCAAGTTTCACAGAATTAGTAACATCAACCTGAAGAATCAATTCTAAGATGAATTGAATTCACAGGTTGCTCATCTTCAGAGCTTTGGGTATGATTCAAGTTCTACAGTAGTTATAGGTTTTAAATATTGCTGTTAAAATAATTGTCGGGTATAAAACTAATAGTAAAAGAGCATAGTCTTAAATAATTCAATTCAATTTTATTTGTATAGCGATTTTAACAATTGTCATTGTCAAAACAGCTTTACACAATCAAAAGAATTATTTACGTTTGTATGGAATGTGAATGAATCAAATGTTCAGATAGTCCCTGGTGAGCAAGCCGCGGCGACAGTGGCAAGGAAAAACTCCCTGAGATGGTAATAGGAAGAAACCTTGAGAGGAAGCAGACTCGACAGGGAACCCATCCTCATCTGGGTGAAACAGAGCAGGAAATGATCTGCATTTATACAGTGTGTTAGGTGGCAGGCAGTTCAGCTATAATAGTTGGTGTTAACTGATGTTAAAATGGAGTCCAGTGGTTATTGGAGACTCAGATAGACTTGTAGAAAGTTCCAGTCCTGAACTATCGAATTGTCAAGTCCTCAGAGAAACAGCTGTCAACACCAGTCGAGGCCAGAACCATCTTCTAAGTAGAGAGAATCATCCCCAGACACCAGACGCATCCTAAAGAGACACACGGGGCATCCATGCGACGAGACCTCCAACCAGAAATGGGGCACCAGGATGGATCAGACAGGTCCGGAGGGCAGAGGGAGTCTGGATCACTGGCAGCTCAGGAACCACATGTGTAGCAACAGAGAGAGAGAGAGAGAGAGAGAGAGAGAGAGAGAGAGAGAAAGAGAAAGAGAAAGAGAAAGGGGGAGACAGGGAAGAGAAAGAAGAGGAGGAGAGATGGCAGTTAGGTATGGTCACAGTCACAATGTATAATGTGAATGTATATTTACAATAGAGTGCAAGCAGGGACTCCGGCAGGACTAACTATGACAGCATAACTAAAAGGGAGAGTCAGAAGGAAACACAAACATGAGGGGGAACTGAGATGTAAAGCAAACAATCACCTCACAGTCAACAAACCTGAGTGATCAAATGAGAGTGAGGAAGACAGCATCTAAACATACCAGTTCACCATAATACTCTACGTCCATGAGTCCCCCAGATCTGCTCCTTTACCTTATGGCAAATCTATTTATAAAAATGCTTGGCTAAATAAATAGGTTTTTAGCCTAGACTTAAACACTGAGACTGTGTCTGAGTCCCGAACACTATTTGGAAGACTATTCCATAATTTTGGGGCTTTGTAAGAAAAAGCTCTGCCCCCAGCTGTAGTTTTCATAATACGCGGCACTGACAAGCAGCCTGCATCCTTTGACCAAAGTAGGCGTGGCGGATCGTAAGACACGAGACCGTAATGGCGCGAGACCGTTTGATGCTTTATATGTCAAGAGTAGTATTTTAAAATCAATGCAAAATTTCACAGGGAGCCAATGCAGTGAAGATAGGATAGGGGTGATGTGCTCATATCTTCTGGTTCTAGTGAGGACTCTCGCTGCTGCATTCTGGACTAGCTGAAGCTTGTTTATGCACCTAACTGAACAACCAGAGTGTAAGGCATTACAATAGTCCAACCTAGAAGTGATAAAAGCATGAACTAGTTTTTCTGCATCTTCTTTAAATAAGAGCGTCAATAACAAAAAATACATACTGTTGTCACGTTCTGTTATGTATGTAATGTAACAGAACTCAAACACTTAGACATAAGACTAGGGATTACATACATTGATACACAATACAGACATGGGATACAAACTGGACAAGACAAGACACACGAAACAGCCTAACGGACAAAACATTAGGGACTATACATGCAAGGGATAAACAAACAAGACAGCCTTGGCTAGGTCTACTGGCTGAGCTGCACATTAGCTGCTAAGCTAGCTCATAGCTAATCAGACTAATGGCTACACCAGCCAGTAGCCTGAGACCCAAGGGAATGAACAGACAAGGTACACAGCAGACTAGGTATGAAACAGACTAAGAACTCTAAAAGGTTAGTGGCTAAAGATGTTAGTACCTAAACAGACTAAGAGCTAAGGAGACAATGAGACTAGACAGACACGAAGACTAGACAGACTAAGATCTAGACATGTTAGTATCACCCTCATTAGTATTGAAACAGACTACTAGCTAAACAGGCAATGGGGATTACTTACACAAAAGGGTAAACACAAAAGGCTAATTCTCCTAGAGGCTAATCCTGCTAGGAGACACAGAGACAAGGACATCTTAATATAAACAAACTTAACGTGCTCCTGAAACCAAAGGCCAACTATAATTAAATCAAACCAAACTAAAACAAAACCAACATAACAGAAATTAATGCTCGACCCAGTTTCCCAGAACAGACAGGTATTTATAACAGTGCTAATGAGCCTCCTCAGTTCAGGTGAGCATCCACGTCACCTGACCGAGGAGGCTTCTGGGAAACTGAGTCTAGGAACAAAAACTACAAACTAAAAACACTGCCCTCTAGTGGGCAACCCTCACAACTGTACAGTGCTATGAAAATGTTTTTTTTTCATTATATTACACAAAGATAACATGAGAAAATGCAATTTCTAAATTTAATTTATTAAGGAAAGCTTCCCTAATCTACCTGGCCCTGTGTGAAAAAGTAATTGCCCCCTCTGCTAAATCATGAATAAACTGTGATATTTGGAAAGCTGAGTTAAATTTCATACCCAGGTCTGATTACTGCCAGACCTGGTGAATTAAGAAATCAATTAAATAGAAGCTGTCCGACAAAGTGAAGCATGCTAAAACAGATAACTATAACAGATGAGAAGCAAAGTAATTGACATGTATCAGTCTGGAAAGGGTTACAAAACCTAAAGTTTGGACCACAGTTAGAATCATTATCCACAAATGTAGAAAACTTGTAGTGGTGAACCTTTCCAGGAGTGTCCAAAATTACTCCAAGTGCACAATGACATCTCATCCAAGAGCTTATGAAAGAACCCAGAAAGGCATACTAAGGGTGCTTTCACACCTACAGCATTTGGTGCGCACCAAACGTGTTTGGTCCCTTGGTTCGGTTCGTTTGTGTTGATGTGAATGCAATCTCGGTACTTTGGTGCGCACCAAATCAATCGATCCGAGACCTGCCTGAAGGGGTGGTCTCGGGCCGCTTTATCCGCTCTATTTTGGTACAGTTCGTCTCGATTAAATTTTTCAAGCTCGACTCGCGATGAAATAAAACTGCGGAGAAACGTGGAGTGCCGAAGAAATTAAGTGCCTCTCTGTATTCACATTAAAGATGAAAAATGTGTGGCTGGGCTGTTTCGATCGGCCAACGGATTACCTGATGGATCTGCAGGAAGATCGCCGGCTAATAACAAAATGATCATTCAGGAGGAGGGCAAGTCTCTTCTCCCTGAAGTGGCGGCGATGCGCTGTCGGCGAGATGAATAAACCGGGAAGCTGGTTTGGAGTCGCAGCCGTGAATCGTGTTCGAAATTAATTATCTGAAAATAATGATTTGCACGTACAATGCAGTGCGCGAGGATCAGCGCCATGAGCGCAAAGCAAAGCTGTTCCTCCATGATTATTGAAAGTGGCGTGATTTTCTGAAAATAGTCTGTTTCCGGTGCCGATGGGCTTCGCTGTCTATTTTGGTTCGTTTAGAACTCTGCATATGTGAAAGCAAACTGTACCAACGTCTGTTTACTACATTGTAACATTTTTCTGACTGGTGCGGACTAAAGCAATCGAACTATAGGTGTGAAAGCACCCTAACAAACTGCAGGCCTTACTTGCCACATTTAAGATCAGTGTTCATGATTCAATGATTAGAAAGAGACTGGGAGGAAGAAAAAGAACACAAAGGCTCACATTCGGTAAAAACAAACAAACAAACAAACATCATGATTATCCACAAGACTTTTGGGGAAATCTTTTGTGGACTGATATGACAAAAGTTTAACTAATCTAGTGTAATACTAAAAATTTATAAAAAAGAATATCATACTAACACTCAAACATGGTGGTGGTAGTATGATTGTCAGCTTCAGGACATGGACGACTTGCCATACTTAAACGATAAGGCCATCTATACTTGCAAGTCCATCACAATGAATTCTGTGCCCTACCAAAAAATCCTGAAGCAGAGTATCCAGCCATCGGTTCGTGACCTCAAGCTCAAGTGCACTTGGGTTATGCAGCAGGGTTGATTTCAACGTACCAGCAAATGCTTGATTGAAGTTGTTGCAGATTTGTTTTCTGCACCTAAGTTACCCCATTGTGATGGACCAGCACCCTGTTCAGGATGTACCTGACACATGTATCAAATCCCCTCATATTGGCTCCAGGCTTCCCATGACCCAGTAGATAGAAGATAAAAGAGAGTGATAGTAAATTGCCCTAAAGACTTGCCTAATTTATTAAAATACAGAAAGTTGATGGGCCTGGAGGATGGAAGATGAGGCCCAGCATGTTGAGGAGTGGACTAATAAAGAATAAAACTTTTCTCAGGGTTTCAGCAATGTTTTTGCAAACTTTTTTTGAGGTTACTGATTGACATCTAGATAAATGACTTTAATACTGTATTGAAAGGATTAGGTGTGGACGACATGAAATGATATATATATATATATATATATATATATATATATACAGTGGTGTGAAAAACTATTTGCCCCCTTCCTGATTTCTTATTCTTTTGCATGTTTGTCACACTTAAATGTTTCTGCTCATCAAAAACCGTTAACTATTAGTCAAAGATAACATAATTGAACACAAAATGCAGCTTTTAAATGAAGGTTTACGTTATTAAGGGAGAAAAAAACCTCCAAATCTACATGGCCCTGTGTGAAAAAGTGATTGCCCCCCTTGTTAAAAAATAACTTAACTGTGGTTTATCACACCTGAGTTAAATTTCTGTAGTCACCCCCAGGCCTGATTACTGCCACACCTGTTTCAATCAAGAAATCACTTAAATAGGAGCTACCTGACACAGAGAAGTAGACCAAAAGCACCTCAAAAGCTAGACATCATGCCAAGATCCAAAGAAATTCAGGAACAAATGAGAACAAAAGTAATTGAGATCTATCAGTCTGGTAAAGGTTATAAAGCCATTTCTAAAGCTTTGGGACTCCAGAGAACCACAGTGAGAGCCATTATCCACAAATGGCAAAAACATGGAACAGTGGTGAACCTTCCCAGGAGTGGCCGGCTGACCAAAATTACCCCAAGAGCGCAGAGACAACTCATCCGAGAGGCCACAAAAGACCCCAGGACAACATCTAAAGAACTGCAGGCCTCACTTGCCTCAATTAAGGTCAGTGTTCACGACTCCACCATAAGAAAGAGACTGGGCAAAAACAGCCTGCATGGCAGATTTCCAAGGCGCCAACACTTTTAAGCAAAAAGAACATTAAGGCTCGTCTCAATTTTGCTAAAAAACATCTCAATGATTGCCAAGACTTTTGGGAAAATACCTTGTGGACCGACGAGACAAAAGTTGAACTTTTTGGAAGGTGCGTGTCCCGTTACATCTGGCGTAAAAGTAACACAGCATTTCAGAAAAAGAACACCATACCAACAGTAAAATATGGTGGTGGTGGTGTGATGGTCTGGGGTTGTTTTGCTGCTTCAGGACCTGGAAGGCTTGCTGTGATAGATGGAACCATGAATTCTACTGTCTACCAAAAAATCCTGAAGGAGAATGTCCGGCCATCTGTTCGTCAACTCAAGCTGAAGTGATCTTGGGTGCTGCAGCAGGACAATGACCCAAAACACACCAGCAAATCCACCTCTGAATGGCTGAAGAAAAACAAAATGAAGACTTTGGAGTGGCCTAGTCAAAGTCCTGACCTGAATACTATTGAGATGTTGTGGCATGACCTTAAAAAGGCGGTTCATGCTAGAAAACCCTCAAATAAAGCTGAATTACAACAATTCTGCAAAGATGAGTGGGCCAAAATTTCTCCAGAGCGCTGTAAAAGACTCGTTACAAGTTATCGCAAACGCTTGATTGCAGTTATTGCTGCTAAGGGTGGCCCAACCAGGTATTAGGTTCAGGGGGCAATTACTTTTTCACACAGGGCCATGTAGGTTTGGATTTTTTTTCTCCCTAAATAATAAAACCCCTCATTTAAAAACTGCATTTTGTGTTTACTTGTGTTATCTTTGACTAATAGTTAAATGTGTTTGATGATCAGAAACATTGTCTGTGACAAACATGCAAAAGAATAAGAAATCAGAAGGGGGGCAAATAGTTTTTCACACCACTGTATATATATATATATATATATATATATATATATATATATATATATATATATATATATATCATGAGAGTTGTCAACCTGCAGATATTTTTTCCATTCTGTCTTTTTTATAACATATTGAGCGGTGAATCACAATTTCGATATTTATGGTTTCAGCATGACTGCCATTATGTGCTTTGTCAGGTAATTTAAAATGTGTCTCATCCAAACACATACAAATTAAAAAGACAGTTACAATATATATCAATACCACAGTGACAAATCACCATGACAATGTGTTTAATCCATTTTGTCTTCTTTTTTAAATGAACTTTATGAGGCAATTTGTCAAGCTCCTTGCACTGGTGTTTTGCAGTTTCCATTTGCCAAAGAGATTTTATAGGTAATATATGATTATTGTTTCATGGTTACTTAATAAACGTAACTATAATGTAACTATTTGTGTTTGAAAGAAATATTTACGTTCTTATAAGGTTAATTTAGTTACTTAATAGAGTAGTTAATTATAGGCAAGTCATAATAGTTTGATGAAAAGGTCATGTTAACATAAGTTGAATATTGCCTCTCTGAGAAATAGAAGTTATCTTAAAGTTAATGACTTTAATTATGAGTTTTGAATTGTACTGTTAAAGCAAATGTGGTTTACTTATAATTTTAGATTACTGGCACATCAATTTTTAGATTTAATCAATTGCAACAATTATGTTGAGACTTAATAAATTGAATTGGCAAAATGTTGTAAAGGGGATTCCTTCACCAGTTGAAGAATACTGTGAGCATCACCATTAGTTGTCTTTGGTGGCTTTCCAGGCCTTTTGGTGTTGCTGAGCTTGCTAATACATACTATAGCTTCTATTTAAAAATGTGCCAAACTGTTGATTTGGCCACACCTAAAGTTTCTATCTCTATGATTGCTCTGTTTTTTAGACCATTGATGGCCTCCTTTACTTACATCTGCATATCTTTGGAGTGCATATACAGTAGAACAATCCCATGAACATCTACCAAATGCAAATTAAACACTTTTAATCAGTGACAGACCTCTTATCTTAATTTATCTTAATGTATGTATTCAGGGTGGCGGGGGGCCTGGAGCCTATCCCAGGAGACTTAGGGCATTAGGCGCAGGGCAAGGTGCCAATCCATCGCAGGGCACACTCACACACTCATTCACACACTACGGACAATTTGGGAACAGCAATTAGTCTAATCTGCAGGTCTTTGGACGGTCTTCCTCCCACAGTCCAAAGACATGCAGATTAGGCTAATTGGTGTTCCCAAATTGACCATAGTGTGTGAATGAGTGTGTGTGTGTGTGCTCTGCGATGGATTGGCAGGGTGGATAGTCTAGATGGATAGTCCAGTGTGTACCCTGCCTCGTGCCCTGAGTCTCCTGGGATAGGCTCCAGGTCCCCGCGACCCTAAAATACAGGATAAAGCGGTATAGAAGATGAATGAATGAGACAAACTGGCCTGAAGACTTTCAAGTTTTAGAAACCTGATTGTCAGAGAGCAGTGACACTGGAGACTCATGAAATGAGGGTAAATGTTAGTAAGAACCTCCTAACAGAAACCATTATCATATAAATGGTAACATTTTTTTGTTGATTTCTATTTCTGTTGCTCGAACAGCATTCAACATTGTACCATCTTAAATTAGTATATAGTATTAATACAGATTATAAATACTGTATATTCTAACACTCTTTGGGATCCGAAATGAATACACAAGTGTAGGGCTTTTAATAAAACTGTAATTGAGTAACAGTATGAGTATTAATGACTCACATATACATACGTTCCACCTCTGACTTTAAATTTCAGTGAGTGAGCTATTTATATGATAATGTTTTGTTTGGAGAAAACAGTTATTCAGATTAATATCCCGTGCCAATAAGAGAAATTCAGCATTTTTCTTCTTGACATTTTATCCACTCTCACATTGAGTATGGCCCAAATTCATTATCATCACACTCAGCTGTAAATGTAGCAGCGATTTAACGACACTCTATAAACCGCGGGTAACTAGCCTGTCGATAGCAAATTAACTGTGTCTCATGTCTTTCCTCCAATGTAATGAAATTTCCTGTCCATACAGTAGATGTCCTTCTCCTCCCATATGATCTCATTAGGCAGGTAGAAGTATGAAATTACATGACATCCTTCTGGCTGCTCATGTTCACTCCAGCAAGAATCGTAGTTTTTACGGCCACAGTAGGATGCTGAAAGATTTCCAGAGTAGTGTTATCATGGTATCACATGAACGTTCGAGAAAGTCTCCACGATTGAGTCATTGGACCGGGGAAAAAGATTTGTCTTTGCCGCTAATAAAAAGGCTGTGGTAATTTAAGCTTCCTGCCACTCTATGTTGTTTTTTCCTCTCTCTCCGTTCTTTAGCTCTACTACTGAATTGCGGAGAAAGACAAAATAAAGGCAACTGCAGCAATTCCGTTCCCATCGGCCCTGTGGCAAATTGGCCCTTTATCAAAGGCAGGCCTCATCTATCAGCACACAGACGGGTATTGAAATTGGTCTGCTGCCCACAAATCAGGCCAATGGATCGGTGCTTATCTGGAGCAAGGCTGTCATCACTCAGGTGCTGTGAGAGAGCAGAAGGGCGGACACAAGGCCTGTTTTCCATTGGTGATTGATGTGACCTTCTCTTGACCTCTTTGAAGGCCAAAGCATGACACTTTGCTTAGTTTTAAGGAGCATTCAGTCTTTCCTCCTGCTTTATGTCCTCATTGTACTGTAATAGAACCATAGAGAACAATAGTGTCTTGTTGTCATAGCTGAGTCTTTATGGGCTTATTGTGCACTTAAGCCAGAATTAACAAGCTTTAGGTAATCTGACGAACAAGAATAATGAGTGCATACCTTTTTCCAAAGATTACACAAGTGACAAGGTTGCATGGTGAAGCAGAATCAGTGGCTTATACCACTGCAAAGTAGATTATTTTCCTGTAACAAAACTTACCCAAGATTTTTTTTTTTTAATTCTTCTTATAATATAGAAATTTGCCAATGATTTCACCTCTAGGGGTTATGCTGTGGTGTCTGGCACCAGGATGTTGAATCCTTTGGGCGCTCTGGGTTGTGGGATTGGCCGCAGTGTATTGGGTTTGTTTGTCTTGTGCATCCCATGGGTAGGGTGTGGGGAGTTTGGAGGCAGGGTGGGAGGTCTTGGGCTCTTTGTCTACTGGTCTGTGGTGCACTGGTTGTCCTGGTGACTTTGTTTCAATTGATTTTATTCTGTGATCTGTGCTGCATTGGGTTTTCTTTAAGATCGGACCATCCATCCATCCATCCATACCTACCCACCCACCCACCCAGAGGTCTATTCCCATCTTTTGCTGCAGGTTAACTATTTAACCATCACAGTAAAAAAAAAGAAAAGAAAATTTTTACTCACACTGTATGAGTTGCCTGATCAGACAGACAAAATATGCTGAAAACCTGTCCACTAACAGCCAAAAAATAACATCTTTACTAGACCTCATACTATAGATAAAATTATTTATTTCCATATTTTGTTTTATTAGCCTGTTTTTTAATTATAATATAATACAATACAATTATTATTATTATTATTATTATTATTATTATTATTACTATTATTACTATTAGTAGTAGTAATCGTGGTAGTAATACCTTTTTCAATAAGGAGTAAAAAAAATAGTCAGTGTCCATATGATCAAAAAAGATCATTATACATACATTGAATATTTTATTTAATTGTTTTATGGATACATTTTCTGGTCATCTGCACCTCTAATAGACATATACACACATCCAAAATTCAAAATCCACATTACATCATACTTTTACTTCATGTACTTTTACACAGTGAGTAGACATTTGAAACATATACAAACAAACAGACAGTAACCTAGAGCACACCAAGCTCAGGAGCAAACCAAGAACCCTGGAGCTGTGAGATGTCAACTCCACCACCTTCTTCCAGCATGTGCAATTTTAAATAATTATCTTTTAAGACTCAATCGATAATAAAGCCGTTTCCTGCCAAAACTCTACCCTTCAGCCAACAAATGTTTTGTCAGCAGCAGGAATGCCTGTTACAATGTGGAGAGGTGAGCTTTCTAGACCCAATTGATGAGATATTTTCAGTTTTGAATGCTTTATGATAATATGCAGTTTCAGCATTTTTGCCTTCAGCTAGCTAAATGCACTTAGGTATTATAATTATTTAAAATACATTCCTTAGATAAACATCAGACTTAGTGGTTAGCACCCAGGCTCTGGGTTCGATTCCTACCTTGGGTCTGTGCATGGAGCTTGAATGCTCTTCCTGGATTGGCGAGTTTCCTCCCACAGTCCAAAGACATGTAGATTAGGCTAATTGGTGTTCCCAAATTGACCATAGTGTGTCTATATGTGTGTGCCCTGTGATGGATTGGCACCCTGTCCAGTTTGTACTCTGCCTTGTGCCCCAAGTCTCCAGGCCCCTGCCACCCTGTATACAGAATAAAGCAGTGTAGATGATGAGTGAGTAAGTGAGTTTAACTCACTTAATATTGAAATATTCCGTTTTTAAGGGAAATCCAGAAAACAAAATCAGGACTTGATTATGGGACAAAAGTAATCATGCTTCAATATAAAACCTAACATCCAAATTCAAATGAATATACAGTATTTATAATCTTATGTCAGTAGGTAAGGAGAAGAATGCTGACATGTGCTGACATGCAATCAGCTTTTATTTAATGATATATGACCTAAAATCACATTTATCTCAAATATCTCAGAGATCAGTTTTATCAGTAAGTACTTGATATTACTTTTAAAATATTTGATTACGTAAAATGAATAAATTTGATTATTTGTGAATCAGACATGGAGTTTCTGTGAGGCTCCCCTGGTTTTGACCTTCCATGACGGCATGGTGGCTTAGTGGTTAGCGTTGTAGCCTTGCACCACCAGGGTCTAGGTAGGTCCGATTTTGGGTCCGTTCTCCCCGTACTTTGTGGGTCTTCCTTCAATAGACATGTGTCTTTAGTGTGTGAATGTTGACCAGAGGTCCTACCATGGTCACCATTGGCCTTCATGGTCCCTAGCTGGACTACAGAGATTCCTAGATGGATTACTTCCACTACATAGCAACATTACGCTTTTAGTAGGGAAATACAAAAAAATTAACATTTTCACATCAAACATATATCAGCCATTCATGGAATGAAAGAGAACTTCAACATCAGTACACTGTTGACTTTTTTAAACTAACGCTGTAAATTGCAACAAGTCTCTGACTTGCCCTTGGCCCTGACAGACCATCCAGAGTTTTAATGGGAATTTAAACAGGTCATTTTGTGGGAGACAGCTCCCTTGGGGGAGTCCTTGGAGGGTTTGTGTTTGTGTGTGTGTAGGGGGTTTTGAAGGTGTTATGGATGTATGTGGGGGTGCGTCTGTCTGGCAATGGGTGGAGACTCAAACTCAGTGATAAGAGGAGAGATTCATAAATGGAACAGTGGATGGGAAAAAAATCTATTTTCCCCTTTCAAGTGTCTTATCAGGACTTTGAGCCTCTATTGTGGTTATCAGCCGGAGACCCAATAGCAGTCCATCAGAATCTGTATTATCTCAACATTTAGTGGGAAAAATGGAAAAAGAGCAAAAGAATGAAAAAAAAAAGTGTATCAGAATTTTATTACAATAATTTGCAAAGAATCAGAGTAATTAGATTACATTATTATGAATCGCAAGATACATTAATTTCTGCAGTTATTGCTACTATTATATTAGGATACAGATATTTAGATACAATCTTGGATGGTTCTTTCTCTAAGGGTTCGTTAAATAATTAAGAGATTCTATTTAAAAATTAAAACCCTTTCTAACAAGGAAAGCTCCTGTTATAGGCTTCTACATAGAACCATTAAAAATTCTCACAGAAGGACAATAAAGATTCCTTAATGTTGATAAATGTTTTGCTTTTGGCTTAGTTACTGTATATCAGTAAGACTGTGTAGTTATAGTGAAATACTGAGTGATCAGGTGGTGTGATTATTTTCTTGCAATAGCGCATTCTCCAAGGTAGAAATAGTCGACAAAGCTCTAACCCAAGGAAAAGTGGAAATGTTAATCTGTATAATCAGTAAAAAAAAAAAAAAAAAAAAGTACAGTATATCTTCTGCTCCTTTATTCAGGTTAGAGTAAAAAGTACAAACCACTAAATCCACTTCAAAGTAGAGAAGCGAAAGATTTCCGGCTCTAATCACACTGATTTCCATTAAGGATGTTCAATTAGTCAGCAAGAAACGTGGTTAAAACATTATTTTGTTACTTTCTACTTCTGAAAATGAGTAATACCTGTGGGGGAAAAGGGTAATTACTTTGTGATAATAAGTCATTATTTCAGGATAAAAAGTCACAATTATGACAAATGTCAGAAGTTTGCCAAATTGCATTCTTCCCGAAGGAGAAAAAAAAATGCAGTTTTTTTTTTGTCCTTGACATGTTAGGAAATGGACTTCCATATAAAGAAAAAGGTTAAGAAAGGATCAAAGAAGTGTACTCATCTCCATAAATCACAAAATGGCAAAGTCATCTTTACCTTCATAGCACAAAAAAAGTGTTCCAGACAGAGGGATCATGGATCGTGATGTGTGTGTGTGTGTGTGTGTGTGTGTGTAAGAGAGAGACCGAGAGAGCGATAGAGAGAGAGAGAGAGAGAGAGAGAGAGGATGAGTGGGGGTGGGAGAGGGGTGATTGACCGATGAGGGGTGAGAATGCAAAATAGAAAAATACGTATTTAAAAAGTTATTCTTTTTGTTTAAGAGCATTATATATTTATTTATTAGACGCCTTTATCCAGACCAACTTACAGTACATTTTTATCTCATTATACATCTGAGCAGTTGAGGGTTAAGGGCCTCGCTCAAGAGCCCAACAGTGACAACTTAGTGGTTGTGGGATTTAAACCTGGGACCTTATGAACTGTTGTCCACCGTCTTGACCACTGAACTACCTTTGACCTTTGAAGCACCACACTGTAACAGTAGAGTATGCTGCACATTGCTTAAAACTCTACCAAAAGAGCTGCCCCCCCCACACTTAATAATAATAATAATAATAATGGCGGCACGGTGGTGTAGTGGTTAGCACTGTCGCCTTGCACCTCCAGGGTCTGGGTTCGATTCCCCGGCCAGGCTCGATTCCCGTCTCTGTGTGCATGGAGTTTGCATGGTCTCCCCGTGCTTGGTGGGTTTCCTCCGGGTACTCCGGTTTCCTCCCACAGTCCAAAGACATGCAGATTAGACTAATTGGCGTTCCTAAAAAAAAATTGCCCGTAGTGTGTGAGTGTGTGTGTGTATGTGTGTGTGCCCTGCGATGGATTGGCACCCTGTCCAGGGTGTACCCCGCCTAGTGCCCGAAGTCTCCTGGGATAGGCTCCAGGTCCCCCGCGACCCTGAACACAGGATTAAGCGGTATAGAAAATGAATGAATAATAATAATAATAATAATTATAATAAAAAACCAGTTGTGCCAATCAGCATTTAAACAGTTTGACATCAAAACAGGATAACTTCATTTTTGAGATTTTTCTTTTTTTTTTCAAATGAAGCAAGAAATGTTGCAAACTGACAGAAAAGATTACAGTAACAAATTTGTGCATGTTTTCTTTGAGTCACCTGGGTGATGAAAGGCATAAATACCAAAATAATCAAAATTGTCTACGTTATACAAGTGTGATTTTTCACACTTGTAGAAGGCTATAACCTTCTACAGTTTTGTCACAATGAATAAACCAGGCTGAAGGTGTATTTGTGGTTATTCAAGTATGAAAGGTGTTATCAGTAATATCTTGGTTAGGGTTTATTAAAAATATAACTTCCATCAAAATATTATCATAAAAGTGATATGATTCTGTCCTGCTCGGTTAATAGGCTCGGATATGAAGATGCAGCACATGCTTTCATTTCCTGACCTGTAAACAACATCAAAACAAATTGTGCCAATCGCCTCTCTTTTGTTTTGTTATTTATTGTGTTGCATGACACTTTACTTACTGTACACTTTACTGATCTGATGATTGAATCTTTAGATCTAAAGCACTTGATCTAAAAACACGTACTTGAACTCCTCATCTGGAGACAAGTGGCCGAGCATTGTGATTAGAAGCCATACAGAAACTACAGCTTACAGTTGCCTCCTCCACTTGTTTTAATTTCACTTCGGCACATGGCGACAGTTCTGCATTGTACTACAGGTATGCACGGTATAACAATCAGCTTTCCATGTGCGGTGCATGCATCTCATGTCTATTGAACACACATCACTCGTACATAACCTACGTTTTGTAATGTTCATTCTCTGCTTCACCATAGACAAGCTACAGTGAACTACCGTGTCCCACATAACGTTTTATGTATATACTGTATATATACTGTAACATGGTGTTTGGGAAACATCCAAATCACATAATGTCTTGGATGTTAAGTGACAAATACCTGTCATTTGTCACTGCTGTAGTGACTGCACCGGCAGTAACAGAGTGTAAATGTCCATTTCTTATGTACTGTACCTTCAACATTCTGCAACAATTCTCACTTTAATGATTGTGTGACAGAGGGAAATGATGTGATTGGCTCAAAAATCTGGCAGTTACAGTACGTGTCATGCTTTGGTGACAGTTTAAGTCACCTAAAATGTGGTTATACAATGGTTTCCAAATTAAATGTTTTGGATGACATGTGATGTGTGTCACAGAATAATAATTTGGCAATATGAGCAAAAAAAAATCACATTCTGCTGTTAGTTTGTGTCTAAAGTGTTAACTGATACAGTACATGTAAGCATTGCCATGTCCCTGTCTGACATAAGTCATTTTTTGGCAATTGCTTATATTTCAAGACAATCCGAATAAATACATTCTATTAGCTGCACCAAAAAATATCTGCTGGAAATTGTCCACACACACACACACACACACACACACAGAAAAAAATGTCTTCAAAGAGTCCAGTGGGGGAAGAACGAGATCAAAAGCAGAATAACCACAACAGTGATAAAAGGCTTTGGAAGTTCAGATACCTGTATAATGACACTGAGCATTATTTAAATATCTAGACTGATCACTGGGCAACCTCGAAACAGATGCAAATAATCATAAGACATTTGTGAGACAAGCAGTGACAAGACAAGGAAGGAGACAAGACATTTATCAAAACTAGAAAGACATAGCAAAAACGTAAAACAATACTAGGGGTTTGCACCTTAGCACTGGAAACTGTACATGCGCTGAGAGTTTCAGTATGCAGAGCTCGGCACAAGGGGTAAATATGTGACACAAATAACCTTGGAGTCAATTATAATTGGCCAGTGATTTGCTCTCCAGCAATTTGCACCTCCGTCAGTTTGAGCAGCAGGTCAACAGTGAAAATGTCACTCAGCTGGAAACCCTTCACGCTTTTCCTCGAGGACCATTAGACAAGCGATTTTCAAAAGGGGTATACAGTACTACCACCTTCAATTATATTTTTTACTGTTCACTGCACTTAGAGGGAGGGACTGTTCCCTTCTGTATTTCTGTATTTCTGTATTTTTTGTATTAAATTTACTTATAAGAACATATATCCTGCAGTGGTTTGTTTTAAATGCTTTACACTACCCCAAACCCTAAACCCTAAACCTAATCCCAATCCCATTCTAAGCCCTAACCCTAACCCCCTCCCTATATGAGATTTTTCGACATCAACATAATCAATTTAATCCCTTGTCTACCCCATACACAATTTGAATACAATTGACATGAAATGCATCTTTTTTTGATTCAATCAAATAAACTGACGTGTAAAATTTGTGTTTTTCTTAAGATATGATTAGACTTACTAGGCTCATCAAATATTTCTTCTATGCAAACACAGTTAGCCTCGCATGTCATGTGTCATGTGTAACAGTATCATGTGCAGACAGTATTTAGGCTGTAAATTGACTGTTGTGAATACAGAGTCTTTCTGCATGAGACTTTCCATTCAACAATTTTTATATATTGTTTTTATTGAAGTAGAGTAATGGTAGATGTGGGATTGTTCAAATTACAATGATGCAGAACTAGTGAATCGATGAAAAAAAAAATCTATTTAATTAATCACAGTCATAGGCGGCGCGGTGGTGTAGTGGTTAGCACTGTCGCCTTGCACCTCCAGGGTCTGGGTTCGATTCCCCGGCCAGGCTCGATTCCCATCTCTGTGTGCATGGAGTTTGCATGTTCTCCCCGTGCTTGGTGGGTTTCCTCCGGGTACTCCGGTTTCCTCCCACAGTCCAAAGATATGCAGGTTAGGCTAATTTGGCGTTCCTAAATTGCCCAGTGTGTGATTGGGTGTGTGAGTGTGTGTATGTGTGTGTGCCCTGTGATGGATTGGCACCCTGTCCAGGGTGTACCCCGCCTAGTGCCCGAAGTCTCCTGGGATAGGCTCCAGGCCCCCTGCGACGTAAGTACAGTTCATCATAATTCACTGCAAGTTTTGGCGCTGTGATTAGGTTTCCATCTTTCCGTCCATTGGTCCTCCAAACTGCATAGGTGAGGGGTATAACAGCAGGAATACCAAAGGGGGCGGGTTATCAGGGGCAGGGCTTATAGGACGACATTCACACACACACACACACACACACACACGCACACACTTAAATTAGATTACTAGAAAACACATTAGATTACTCGTTACATCAAAAAAGTAATCCAAGTACTCTAACATGTTACTTGTACCATGCTTTACATGTAACATGCTTTACACCCAATACTGTTCCTCAGTCATCTTTTTATCCGAGCTAATGCAATTATGGGAAGCCATTAAATGCTGGACAAACTTGGTCATATGATAAATTTTCTTTAAAATATTTAATCAAAATGAATCACATACTTTACCACATATTGACAGCCCAGTGCAGAACATGGTATAGTTAAGCAATATCACACTTAAGGTTATGTTTTATTACTGGATACTGTATAGCAAGGCTGTGATGAGGTCATTGTAAACGTGACAACCAGCACTGTGTAGCCAAAAGCTAAAAAGAATAAAACATGTAGGATGTGGCCAGTCCTAGTAAGTTTCTCTTTATATTTCAACTTATTCTGCTTTAAAATATTAGCTCTGTTAACCTCCTGGTTTCCGGGGTTGAATACCAAATGGTGTTAAATGGAAAGGTAGTGCGCCAGTGTGTACAATCCATTTACACAAACCACAGTCACAAACCAAGTACAAACCAATCTGTTTTTTTTTTTTTTTTATTCTGTAAAGCTGCATTATGACAATGACTGGTAAAAGCACCATATAAATAAAACTGACTTGAATTGAACTGAAAGTAGAGTCTTAGATTGTCTTAGGGGTTGGAGAGCTTTGTAGCCGTGAATAAAAGAATACAAATGGTTCACATGCAATTTGAGCAATTATTAAGGATCCAAGGTTTTTTTTATTATATTTTATTTTTTATGACATAACATTATAAGATGTGTTTTCTAGCTGAAAGAAACTCTGTGACTGGTTTTGAATGTGGTTTTTGGCAGACAGTTGCTCTCTGCTTAGTATGGCAGACCGCACTGACCTACTTTCACCCATGCTGCGACAGATAGTTAGTGTAATTAACTGCTATTAGAATACCTGCTATGCAGAGTTAGATATAGATTAACATCCCTATGGTGCTACCGTCCATTATCACTACTTGTTGAATGCCTTTTTTCCAATCAGATTGCTTGTTTTATAATAATAAGTATTTGTACGTTAGTTTATTACATTGCTATGTCCCAAATGCTTGTCTAATAACGTTATATTCATTCATGCCTTCATTCATTAATTCATATGTTTTCTATATTACATATCTTGGGGGGAAGCCCGGTGCCTATCTAAGGAGGCATGAAGAAGGATACACTCTGGACAGGGTACAAATCTATTGAAGGGCGCACACACACACACACACACACACACACACACACACACACACACACTACAGGCAATTTAATCTGCATGATTTTGGAATCTGGGAGAAAACCGACCAAGTACAAGCAGAACATGCAGACCCGAGGTGGTAATCAAACTCTCAACCCTTAACACAGTGCTAACCACTACTTGGTTGTAAGGGGGTCAAAAGTTCTTGAAAAAGGGGGGCGCTAGTGTGTTCGTATGGAGTAGATGTGTGTTAACACAGCTCCTCTTCGCGATATTAATAATTTAGTATTACATACCAAATATATAAAAATAAAATTTCGGCCAGTCAACCAGTTTTACCTTTCTGCATCAGTCCCTTAAAAATCAGAGGTCACCCTGATATCGAAGGCCTAACAGTGGGAGGCACTGAAACACTGATTAGGTTATATGCTGACAATATACTTTTATATCTGCAAAATGTAGAAAAATCTGATCCTAATTTGTTGAAATGAATTCATTCATTCAGTAGATTGTCATGTTATACAGTACCAACAACTGGACAACAAGTGATCTCATGCCACTGTCAGGTATCTATAGCCCAGGTTTCTTTGAACATATATTATTTAGGATAGTCAGCGATCAGATCACTTACCTGGGCTTAAGAATTCCCAAAAATCCACTTTATTAAGCTGGATAAAACTAACACTCTTGCTAACCTAAGTTATACAACAAGAAACTCTATAAGAATTTTCAACCAGATCAAGAAGGTGCTCAATATACCCGAGACTTCAGTAAGAACCTCTATCTGTTTTAATAATTCTTTCCTGCCACCATGGTCAGACAAATGCTACCATGCCTGGAGTAGGAGTGGACTAACTACCCTCCAAGATTTTTTAATTAATGGTAAATTTGTCTCTTTTGATCAGATAAGGGACAAATTCCAGCTTCCCAATTAATTTTTTTTTTGCTATTAACAAGTTAGGCATTATGTCAGAGATAAAATAAAAATCGTTGAAAGTATACCAATCCAACATCCTTTCATTGACGTCTTGGTGCGTCCCCCTGACTCCAGACAGGTAGTCTCATTGTTTGAATCTGTTTCCATCAGTCATGTTAAAACACCTACTGATCATCTACGAAAGGCGTGGAGTAGTGAGTTGGTCATTGACCAGTCTGAATCCTTGTGGATTAAAAAAATCATGGCCAGAAAACATTCTTGTTCCATTAACAGTAGACACCATTTTATTCAGTTTAAAGTCGAACACTGTCTTTACTACTCTAGTCTAGATTGCAAACGACTTGTTTTTAGCTTCGGACCAAGGCTGCATCTCAATACTAGTCTTACTTGATCTTAGTGCAGCATTCGACACTATAGATCATAATATTCTCATAGATCACTTAGAAAATCACATAGGTATTCAGGGACAGTCATTAAAATGGTTTAGATCATACCTGTCTGATTGATACCATTTTGTAGATCTAAATGGAGAACCATCTGGCGTAATGCCAGTGAAATATGGGGTCCCACAAGGTTCAGTTTTAGGACCTCTGCTGTTCTCAATATACATTCTTCCTTTAGGTAACATCATTAGAAGACATGGGATTAGTTTCCATTGTTATGCCGATGATACTAAATTATATAGCTCAACAAAACCAGACGAAATACCTAAGTTGTCTAGATTAACTGAGTGTGTACAGGACATAAAAGATTGGATGACCAATAACTTTCTTTTACTAAATTCAGATAGACAGAGATATTACTCATCGGCCCAAAAAGAACAGCTTTCACAATTCAGCCTGCGTTTAGAAGGATATACTGTTACTACTAGCTCAACAGTAAAAGACCTGGGCGTAAAAATTAGACAGTACCCTGTCCATTGAAAATCATATTTCCAATATCACAACAACAGCCTTTTTCCATCTTAGAAATATTGCCAAGCTTAGGAGCATCTTATCCGTATCTGATGCAGAAAAGCTAGTTCATGCATTCATGACCTCTAGACCAGTGGTTCTCAAACTTTTTCTGTCATTCCCCACTTAAGGGGGTGAGCGAATTTTCAAGCCCCACTTGTCAACAAAATAATAACGAAATCGGCCAAGTTTACTGTTTATTGAAATATCAATTTCTAAACCAATAAGATCAAACAACACCAAGTTCAAAACAGATAAAATACACGTGCAATTGTTATAAAAGGCTTACGTTGTCACTTATCTTTGCATAATTGACCCCATGTTTATTAGCTGCTCAGCAATCGTTTGTAGTTTTTTTTGCGCTGGCCAATTCTGTATGCAACTTTGAATGAAGCCATTTGTGCTTTGCTGTCCACTGATTCAGATGTTACCATGCGATTATCCTGCTGTCTGTATTCTGCCAGCTTTCTTTGAAAGAAGTCGAGTGGCTTATTAACGTGACTGGAGTGTGTTGTCTCTAAGCGTCTTCCTAATTTGTTGGGTCTCATGCGGTCTGCTGCCAGCGGTATAAGACACAAAACACACACGAGCCTCTCTCCTGCCCACACCATCCCCACCATGAATCCAAGCTCAAGATAGGCTTCATTAGGGGTGGGTGATATAACCAAAATCTTCTAACACAGGAGAAGCGATTTTCTACCTCGATAACGATCACAATCACAATATAGCAATTTGTATCTGAAAATACATAAATAAAAATTCTAACACAAAGAAACTGTTTTACATAATGTAATTTTATATAAACTGTGAATTGCTGAGGTTTGCAGCATTTTTTTTTTACTTTGGCCATATTCGTTTGGATGCTTGGATTTCAGATGATAGAAAAGGTTTGACGTGTTTCCACCACTTGTTAAAACAGTGCACTTGCGTACCTTGTAAATCACGTTCATCTCATTCGTATCACTTTTCTTATACCCAAACCAATTCCACAACACAGACGATGCAGCTTTTTCTTTACAATCTCCTCGTTCTTGGTTTCGTCACATGTAAGCAAACTCACTGCTGCTGCACCTGTATATAGTCTTCTTCCATTGTCGAAGTGTATGTGAAGCCAAACACATCAAAAGTGGGATGAAACTGCGGCACCCGATTGAACCGAATATCTGTGTAAATACAGCGCAGCGCGACTATATGAATAGCGCAGTGATGATCTGGTTTATTTGCGCAGCCGGTGGATCACGCAGCGCCGCTCGAATCACAAACCTGCGCGACTCACTGTGTTTTTATTTAAAAACAATTTAAAATGTCAGGACTGTTTAATATTGTTTCCGCCTTGCCATGCCTGGATTGTACGTGCGCATCCCAGCGGGGTAAAATGTATTTTGATGGTCGGCGCGGTTTATTTCTGTCAGAGTCGCGCAGCACTGCCCAGTGGGTCGCGCAGGTTTGTGATTCGAGCAGCGCTGCTCAAGTTTGTCCGACGTTAAACCGTTATTGTTGCACTATGGTTCCACTTTTTCTCCCGGCCCACAACTGATGTTATTTTAAATGTACTTGTATTAATGATCCATTTATTTGTGTGTGATTGTTTAGTTTTTTCCTATTATATCCACTAATTTCCTCCCGTTCATTGCGCCCCACCTGTCATGTCTGTATTCCCCACTAGTGGGGCGCGCCCCACACTTTGAGAACCACTGCTCTAGACTGACCTCACTCTTAACTAACAGGCTGGGTTGCCAGTTGCACAATAAAGGGTGTAATGTGTTAAAATCACCCCTCAGCCGTAAACACTATATTCAAAAGCCGGCACTGTTTGGGATGGGATAAATTTCCTCAGCAGCAGCAACAACATACATGGCAAAACCATAGTACCTGTGTCGCACTTCCATGGTTAGAACTATGTTGGTTTAATTTGTCGTTCTTCTTCTTCTTCTTCGATACAGTGGTAGCTGTTTCGCCTGTCGTGCGGATGGCCCGGGTTCGATTCCCAGCCAGTGCCCAAACCCCAGTTTGTTGATTTATTTGGGTACATTCATTAAATATATATTGAGTAATATTTAAAATTTTACAATTTCTTAGTGCTTAACACTTTGTGCAAATCGCTCAAAGTGGTTGGGAAATTTTTTTAGAAACTAATAGGGCGTAGGGTCATTAACTGTGAATAGAACACACCCAGCCGCGGCAAGGAACTCTGCTTCTAACCACAGGTTGAAGGCTGTAGTTCCAACCACGTAAGTTTGTGACGCTGTTTGCGAATGTTCGTTTGAACTATGGTTTCGGGAAACACCTAGTTGTTGAACTATGTTGGTAACGACGGAACTTGTCACCATAGTTGGCTAACGATGCTTTTGGGAAACGCACTCCAGATCGGTAAGTAGTTTCTGGGAAGTAGACTGCACAGGGAGCAGGAAGCACACTTTAAAATACACTGCGGCACGGACAGCAGCACACGGCACTCCACTGCTCTTCCTGTGATATCCCGGATTCGGAGACCTGAATTTTAGCCAGTTGAATTTTACTACCTGAATTTTGTTACCTGAATTTGTAAGATAATGAATATTGTTTTTTTAACACTTTAAAATATTTTTAAACAGCAATTTAGTTGAACTTGAATATTTTTGCTTGAATTACATTTTCACTTGAAATATACAACCACAATAAATAAAAAAATTTAAACATTGTAAATGCTCTAAGAATTTTTTAAAAATTCAGATCAAATTGCAGTGCAGAAAAAAATTCAAACATTTTTATTGCAACAATTTTCTTTCAGTTCATGTAATTCAACCTGCTATTTTGCTTTGAGGAAATTTGGCACTATTGTACTTCCATAAATCTGGATAATGACAAAGACAGAACTACTGTTCATATTTAACAATTCATAATCTACTGGTACATGTCGTACATTTATTGTATCCCCCTGACAGCTTAGTTATTTATTTAAAAATTTAACAACAACAAAAAACACACACACACCATAACTAACAATTAAATGATTGCCCACATACACTTAATTGTTAGTTTTGATGTGTGTTTTTTGTTGTTGTTGTGTTCGCCCTATCATCCGGAGATCGCAGGTTCGGTTCCCAGGTGATGCTGTAACCTTGCGCCCGCGGAGGTCTAGAGAGAGCTGATTGGCTGAGCTCTCCCAGAAGGGAGGGATGAGAGGTACTTAGTGCTCCCACAGTAATCACGGCTCTACAGCCAATCTGCCAGTTGTTATTTCGTCCTTAAATCAAGTCAATCTTCACACTTTGTAGTTTAGTATTATTTCAGTTGTTCTATTATCCTTACAGAAAGACCACATAAACTTCACACTTGAAAATGCATGTACTGCCTGCGCTTTTACTGTGAGCTGTGATTTTTTTTTTTCTTTCTGTGAATTCACTTTTCATGATTTATTTATTTTCATAAAAGATTTTTATCCAGGATTTTTATATTATTAAAAAGTATTTATTGTCAGGTACATGAATTGTGCACATGAATTGTGTAATTCAACCAGAAATTATATTACATGGCTTATTTACTATTGAATATGAGTTTTCCATCATCCATTTATTTTTATGTACGTTTTACGTGATCCGTTTTGGAATTTAATTATTGCATGAGAGTATTTACTATACTTTCAGAAGTGTTTTTCTCACATGGGCATGATTACATATTACTATGAGAATGACGTGTATTTTTTCACATGATCTTGTATAATTTATATAATAACAAATAAAATGTATGAAATTTCTTTCTGTACTGGTAATTTCAAAACACGATCACACCAGGTTATTCCTGCAAATGAGCAGCCGTGACAGTGAATAAATAAAGAGCTACTTCAGAGAACTGTGCAGTGAGTGTTCATTATATATTCATTATCCTCTCAGAAATGAACTTCAGAGTAAATCAAGTCAGGTTTAATTTGATTTAAAGCAAACTTTAATTTACTGTTTATGGGAGATTAAAGAGCCGTCTGTCTCTGTGCAAAGGTGAGAAACTGACTATGGAAAGAGGGAAAAGCAAGAGCCGATGGTTCTTCTCCAGACTGTGGTGATGATTTTCTTTGAGAGCTGTAATTGGGTCACGCATTGCAGTGAGGCTGAATTTGAGCGCCTGGTCCATATTTGTGGTCGAGTTTAAGAGTAAAACATTCAGCCTGCACAATCCACTCCAGGCTGATTGCAGAGCTCAAAGTGATGAGACAGAATGATTGGCTCCTTTTATAAAAATCAGGAATGGACTCTTAAAAATACATGAAGATTTCTAACGGCTGTTACACTCACATCAGCGCTGCAGAAAGACATCCATATCTGACATATTTTTGTCATTTCTAACCACTCATGCAATATTGATTATAAAAATAGATGTTCTTTGACGTAAAACTTTCACATGAACAGTTTCTTAAGTGAAACTTGAATTAATATCACAATTATACACAATTAGTGGCAGTAGCAATAAAAACAATTCCCTCTTGCCTTCTAATAAATGAGCCTTTAATCCATTTTAGACTAAGACCAAAGGTGTTTTTAACAGTAATGACTAAAGAGTTATATGTAACATTGTATAATGAGCATAAGATAAGTTAGATCTTGTTATTACTTATGTTATAGCAGTGCCTCATCAGTAATCAGGTGAACAGGACCGTGTGAATTGGGAGTTGGAGTGTGTTTTGGCCATGTGCGTAGGGTGTACAGTGTTCTCGGAGATGAATTGCGATGTCAAATTTGGCATGAACCTGACGTGTTTTCATAAGTGGGTAGTAACGAGTTACATTTACTCTGTTACTTCTACTTTAGTAACTTCTATGAGTGGTTTTACTGCACCATACTTTTTCCTTTTAGATTAGTAGTTTTGTAGTAGATTTGTGAAGAAGAAACGCTACTCTTACTCCGCTACATTTGGCTACACGCGACTCGTTACTTTCTAACCATTTATTCTACACATGCAGTCGGTGGATCTACCATATGACTGTTTCACCAATCAGACGCAGAAACAATGATCACATGACTCCGTTTGACCAATCAGCCACAGTAACAATAACCACATGACCACAAAGTCACATGACCACACTCAAACTGGCATCATAGCGGAAAAAAATATTCAGCTAGCAATCCTGGCATCAAATGCAAAGCATGTTTTGCTTGCAAAATAGCAGCTTCATACTGCAGTGTCTTCTTTATCTGTCAAAACAGACCCACACTTCTGCATATAATAACTTCTGTTGCAATGTTGGCATACAGTATATAATTATTATAATTAAAAAAAAAAATGTCATTACGACATTACGATGAAACAGTTACTTGAGTATCTTTTCACCGAATACTTCTTTACTCCTACTTGAGTAATATTATTTTGAAGTACAGCTCCTCTTACTTGAGTAAATTCTTTGGCTACTCTACCCACCTCTGCATGTTTTCAACTTTTACCAATTTCAAGTTTAGCTAAACATATTGTCAGTGAGTACAGTGTAAAAAATAAATAGTAAATTTTATGGTAAAAAAAAAAACGGCAGCTGCGGTTGCCAGAATTCTAACGTAAAACATACGGTAGCACCGTTATTGCACTGCGAAAAAAATAATAAACCGTAAATTTTACGGTAAAAAATGGCAGCTGTGGTTGTCAGAAGTTTACCGTAAAAATTTTTTACACATTCTCTTTTTTACGGTTTATAACTGTCTAATTAACATGTTTATGTTATAAAAACAGTTTATTCCCGCCAAATTCCAGGGTTTACATTGTAACAAATACGGATCATAACCATGTTTTTTACAGCTCAGAACTGTCTAATTTAAAGATTTATGTTGTAATAATAATGGTTTATTTCAATCTTTTTTATAGCTCAGTACTCACACACTCTCACCCATCATCTATACAACTTTATCCTATATATTGGGGGGGGGGGGTGACTAGTACCTGGAGGAAACCCACCAAGCATTGGGAGAACATACAAACTCAGAGATGGGAATCGAGCCAGTCCAGGAATCGAACCCAGACCCTGGTGGTGGAAGGCGACAGCGCTATCCACTACACTACCATGCTGGCTACACAATTGCTGTCGTTGTTGTTGGACTATTTGTTTTATTACAGTATGAATAACCACAGTGAATTCATTGATTCAGTTCATTCGAAAAAAATATTAAAATCCATAAAATATACAGTATAATGAGTGCAGTCCCGTACAACCAATAACGTTGCTCCCGTATTTTTTATGGTACATTTCTGTCAATCACAGCTGCCAGTTTTTTACCATAAAATTTTAAAGTTTATTTTTTACAGAGCAGATATTTTTCTGATTTTTAAACTCTATCAACAAAGGTTTAGGTAAAATATAAACTGATGCTCCATGATATTAGTAACAAATACCTTCTCTGAGAGTTTCCTTTTTATAAATACAGTATATCATAAATTTTACTGCAATAAACCATATTTTCATATGTTTTTAACTGTTAAATTTAAGGTCTTACTCTGTAAAACTAATTACAGTTTTTCACTGTAAATTCTACACTTATCCCAAGTTTTGTGAAACATGGTTTTATTCTGTAGCATTTATACGGTATTTTACTGTTAGAATTACAATTTTTTTTTACAGTGTAGCGTATATTTTCATTGAAACCAGATGATATCTTTTGTTATAGCTTATCCACCAAAGCAGTGCAATTAAAAATACCTTGACGTTACATGTACATCAGAACATTAACAAGTCCCTTGCTTCGTTTAATATGGGCGTATAAAGCATTTATATTTTGTTTCAATCTTTCCCAATTCATAAATAATTCAACAAATTCAACAATTGCCTGTATTGAGATCTGTCTTTTGCTGCCCTGTGCTTGGCATCACCCTGTGTCAAACCCGTCTTCTTCAACTCAGCTGTCACTGTATGCAGACAGATGCTTTTGTCCTAGGATTGTCTATTTGTTTGGATCTGAAGGCAATCTTGGAAAAATGCTCCTGGTGCAAGGACATGCCTAAGCCACTGAATGTGGTGATCATTGATGTCCACCACAGCACTAGCTCTTTGTTTCTTTTATAGTTCTTCACTGAAGAAGTTTTTTTCAGGCCAGAAGATTCTACATATATTACTGAGGCATCCACTCTGGTGGACTGAAGCTATTGGTCGTGTTCATGTCAAATTGTATTACTTTGCAGAACTGGTTTGGGTTTAGATAGGCTGACGTTTTGCACCAGCCTTGCTACAGTACAGTGTCCTTTTGTGCTTCATTGTCCTTAATGACTAGAAGCAGTGTTTCTAATGCATTTAACCTTTAAGTGGTTCTTGTGAAAAAAAAACCAAAAAGTTAATTTACTTTGCCTTAACTAACACTCTATTCAGAAACTAGATGTGCCCTCAACTTCGTTCATGTGGAATTAAATTGCAATAATTATGATATTATGGCATTTTCAATTTATGGTTACATTGAAACAAAGCCTATACCAAAGCCTAAACCCCTGTGAAAACCTCATTAAAACCAAATTCGTTCAGTAGTTTTTACCTGATGCATGCACAAACAAGCAGACAAACAGATAGACAAAAATACCCCAAACTATTTTGATGTGTTCTTATACTCATCTTACTTCCCTGCAAATTATTTCTTTCTCCAATATCTTCAATTTACAGTCATGCAAACTTTATAGGTTCACTACATGTATAGATTTGGAAGGAAACAAATAAATAATCAAGACAATTATAACTATACAAAAATATTCCAATGTTGTGTATCTAGCAACAAAGGGTAACAAACAAATGTCATACCAGCCTATTTTTTTTTTGCATACATTATATAATAGTCATGAAGTGATGATATAATTGCATACCATTGTCTTTTGCCTCTTTGTTCTTTTTTCTCTCTTTTTTCTCCCTAAACTGCGCACCTAATGGCTTTGCCCTTTTCTTCTTGCATTTTTAATTTGATGAGCTGACATTACACAGCCCCAATTAACTACTGTCAGAGCTGTTCATATAGAAAATTTATCAGTTTATTACTCCACTTTTCATGTCGAATATGAATCGGAATTTAATGACAAATTTATATACTCTTAGATTTAAAATATGTAAAATATAAAATAGGTCAAATCTAAAGTAAGTAAACTATAAGTTATAAATTCTAAAATCATATCATGTAACATAGAGTAACTTTTTAAAAATAATAACTTGATAATAGTAAAAAAAACAATAGGGTTTCCACGTTACAGTGCTGGAACTGTATAAAACATTTAAAGCTTTGTACATGAAATAAAAAATGCATTGAATAAAGTTTTAGAAGGTCACCTCACATAAACAAAACAGGGCTGAGCCTGAGGGGTTTTTATGAGTAAACAGGTTTGGTAATGGGCTCTTAATCAGACGGGGCAATCTGGAGCGATGGCCCCAAACCGTGCAGCTCCAGCAGTGAGCCGGAGGTGGCTGTGTGGCAGTTATTATTAGTGCTATCATTGATCAGACGGGGCAAGTGGTGCAGTGAAGTGGGATGATGGATTTCATGGCTCCAGCCTGGTCATGGCAGCTGTCAGGACGTAAGCAGAGTGAGAGGAGGAGGAAGAGGAAGGAGAAAGATGATGAGGACAGAGCGGGAATGGAATGAAGACAATCTTTTTGAGGAACGAGCTCGACTTTTCCATCAACTTTTTTTGCTCTACTACTTGACACCTAATAGCTGTTCTAACAGCCTGTGTTTCAATTTCCACAAGAAGCCCAGTGAGGCCTTTGAAGTGCTTTCAGACGGCTTAAGCCAACACTAAGAAACTTTATATTTTTTTTTCTCAATGCCTCTCAATCTTCTGGGAAAATGTAGAAAGATTAAATTGACACGGCGAGTCTCCTGAGATACTGTTAAGTGTTCTCCCTCAATCACTGTATCATCCCCTGTCACCTTTAAAGTCACCCTCCATTTTATAAAATGTTACATAACAAGTGTATTACAGCACTTTTAATGAAATGTCACTCTATATTATTTAAAGTGTGTGCATGTGTGTGTGTGTGTGTGTTTCAAATTTTTATAATTCAGTTATTTCAGTGAGAAGACGTTCAATAAAAAAAAAAATCTGCATGCATACAGTGGTGTGAAAAACTATTTGCCCCCTTCCTGATTTCTTATTCTTTTGCATGTTTGTCACACTTAAATGTTTCTGCTCATCAAAAACTGTTAACTATTAGTCAAAGATAACATAATTGAACACAAAATGCAGTTTTTAAATGAAGGTTTACGTTATTGAGGGAGGAAAAAAAACTCCAAATCTACATGGCCCTGTGTGAAAAAGTAATTGCCCCCTGAACCTAATAGCTGGTTGGGCCACCCTTAGCAGCAATAACTGCAATCAAGCGTTTGCGATAACTTGCAACGAGTCTTTTACAGCGCTCTGGAGGAATTTTGGCCCACTCATCTTTGCAGAATTGTTGTAATTCAGGTAATTTTGGAGAAAAAAACAATAGCTAGATATACTGCAGCTCCAAAAATATCGCTAGTCTCCAGAGATTCTGTTAAACTGGGGATTGTGTACATAAGGGTGGATGGGAGGCAACAATTTTAAATTTAACCTAAGTTTAAAGGCACAAACTAAAAGTTCATATATTTCATTATAAGCTGGTAATTTTGAAGATGTGTTGTTGTGTCATAAATTTTAAGAATCCATTTGAAAATAGTATGCAAATACCAACCACCGCACCACACCGTCAAATATATATTAAAACATTCATATTATAATAAAAATTTAAAAAATTCATTACTTTGTTTTAAATATTTACTAAATTAAACCCAAAACCTTGTGTTCATTGTCATTTAAATTAAATATTTAAATTAAAAATAAAACAACATGGTCAACTGTATAACACATTTTAATGCTAAACAATTTCGCTTGATCTTTAATTACATCGCAACAATTTCAGGAGACTGGACAGAGAAAACATTGCAGGAAAAAAGAGCAACTTGACAGCTATAATCGATCTCAAATCTTTTTTTTTTTTTTTTTTGTTCCTTTGTTTGTTTTTGAGATGGTCATGTTTGCTGCACACTCTTTTATTCCTGGTAGCTCCCATGTTGTCTTCCAATTACTTTTTCTTCACGCAATCTTCTTGCTGTTCAAAGACATTGCCTATTTTCAGCAGTTATCAGGGTTAGTAGTGACAGATAGCAGGACGCAATTGGATTTAACAACAGTTCCGGGTCTCAGGAGGACACTATTTACTACAGAAGCAATTTGGGACAAAGCCGACAGCCTGTGGTTCCTGCTAATTCCTGGCCATTCGTTTGAGCGCGCAGCCCTGCCAGGTGCCCTCCTGTACAGACGGAAATAGTTACGGAATGCCTGTAAAACTTTTATGACCTGAAACTCCCCATCCGTACCAGCCTCAGTAGAGTGAGCAGAGTTTCATTTATATTAAACCACCTCAGCAGTTTGATGAGTTTCCAGGAATCGAGTTTAGGTCACTAAGCAGGAGAGACTCAACCATGTGGGAACAGAGAGTTATCTTATAGGGCACGACTCCTGTGGCTCACATTAAGACAATAGCAGTGAACTTTTAATCCAGTGGTTGTGCAATATGCTTAAACCACGTACTACATACTGTACCTGCGTCTATCATAAATACAAAGAATATACTGTATGTATATTTTCTATTGATTGGCTTCATCTTGACTAAGTCTTCGATTTCAATACACCCTTTCATCATTTTATCACCTTTAAAATAAATACATAACTGAAAGAAACTGAAACAAAACAGCTCTCACGATTCATAGGTTGCAGTCACAGATCCTTTACACTTTACTTACAGCTTCTTTTTGACTGACATAAGACTTATGGCAAAGGACACAGAGCCAGGCAGCAAATATCTCAAGCCATCATTCATTCTTACACTCAACTGAATAAACTACTGTATACTGTGACAATACGCAACACTATTAATATCAACAACAATTTCTAATCTCTTAGCATATTATACATCACATTTTGTATATTTATGCACAACTGATATAGCAGCTAAATTGAGCTTGATTATGTTTACCTTGTGTTTTTTTTTTACCTCTTTTGTAATTACTTCCTTGCAATAGAAAGAGAGAGAGAGGGAGAGAGCAACAATTTTATGAACAGGCTTCAAGACAGTCAAACAAACTGACATCCATGCTTACTTTTACACAGGCATGGAATTGCAAACAGATAGACAGACAGTGCTATATGTACCGATTATCACACAGACAGACGTATTTTCAGACAGACAGAGAGATATACAGTACATACAGTCTTTCTGACACAGACAGATTTTCAGACAGACAGGAAATTTCCGTCTGTCTGTGTAAAAGTTCATGTGTCTGCCTGAAAATATGCCTCTGTCTGTCTGATAATCTGTACGTACAGTATAGCTCTGTCTGTCTGTCTGAATGAATTAAATTTCCTGTCTGTCTGAAAATCGGTAGAGAGAAATACATACAGACCCTGAGACAGATTTTTCAGGGAAACAATAAAACAGATTCTTTTTTTTATTTTGTTGGACTTTTATACAGACAGAAAATATACAGCTTTCAGATGGCCATACAGACAGACTTGACCAGACAGACATGCATACAAACATTCAGACAGATGGGTAGACGTTCAGACAGACAGACTTTCAGACATATACACAGAGAGACAGACAGACCATTAACCAGTTTAATAAGCTTAAATACAAACAAATAAAAATACAAATAAAAATCTTCAGACATACTTTCAGACAGATATGGGTAGAATCGTTTGACAGACCTTCAAACAGCCCAATAAACAGACAATCAGGCAGTGGGACAGGGACAGATAGATGTGTTCAGTAGAAAGTCTGGAAAGTCTCACTAGTTAGATGATTTTAGTGTTGATGTTGATTTTTATCACTCATTCCTTTGAAGATGTTAAACTTGACCTGCTTACAGCTTTTCCTTTAACACAGATCTCACACACACACACACACACACACACACACACACACTTATATGCGTGACACCAAAGTGAAAGACGCACACTTAAAAAGTGCCATAATTTTGATTAAATACAAACGCGCTGATTCTAATCACAAGCCCGGCCAAGCTGGTTCATTCTTTCTTCCAAGAGTCTCCTCAGAGTATAAAGAGATGAATTAGAACATTAGTGAATTGAAAGTGTATTAACCCGATTAATCATGAGAAACACTGCAGCATGTGCAGAATACTCAGTTAACAATGACCTTGATTAACCTCCTGTTTGTAATGACCAGACGTTGTGGTGCTGGTTAACCTGGTGTCAGATTAAACGAATAATATGAAGCGGTTTGGGTCTGATGTCGGGTCAGAATCATGAGAACACTCTCAGTTTGAAATAGAGAAACATCATGAGAGCCTATGGTTTCATCAGCAGCATCAATATTTCCTTCTTAGGCTTAAAATGTATGAACTAGGTAACAAAAAAAAAAAAAAAAAATGTAAATAATAAAATTTTTTAATAAATAATCAATGAATTAAATAAACAAGTAAATGCATTTATGTTGAACAGATTTATTTTCTAACAGTATTTAGAAATTTTCTAGCAGAGTATAAAGTATTTAGATTTATTTCTAACAGAAAGTATTCATCATTTCTAAATCATAATTTAGATAATGTAAATTCAGATATCGTGGGATATTGACTTTTTGTATGTTAAATATGGCCTTATTATTATTATTATTATTATTATTATTATTATTATTAATAATAATAATAATACATTAAATTACTAATGTATTATTATTGTATTATTATTATTAATGTATTATTAATGTATATATCCCACATGATAGGATCATTTTTGCAGTCCATTTTTGTACATGGGAAGAAAAAAGTATAAGACTAGCTGAAAGCTGACTGATTTATGATGATGTGCAGTAATGTTGGACACACACACACACGATCATTAGTTTAGCCCTTTAATTAAATCCTCAATGATGTTGTTTATTTGAAGCGCACTTTTTCATGGCATCAATAAATCAATTTTCAATAACAGCATTTGAAAGGATCGTCTCCAAATCCACCATCAACACTAACATATTGTAGAAACACAGTAGTTAAGGTACAAACGTCTAAGGTGTAAGGGTAAGAAATCATATCTCCATTATGCATTTCTTACAGTAATAAGAACAACACATTTTCTTCCTAAAATGTTTTCACACTTGATGATGTAAAATCAAAGTAAAGGCAGGAAAAAAATTACGTTTAGTATTATTATATAATTTATTGCTTGCAGGCGCAACACAACACAGGGATCCTTTTTACATTTAAATGTCACCGTCAATCTATGAAATAATATGAACCAAGTACACCAAATAAAAGTAATATGCATAAGTAATGTTTTATATTTTTTAGCCTACCTTCTTTCTGTGCTTTTTAAGAATGCTTCATAAAACCACTATTTAATGAGCATAAAATCCCATCAGCACATCATTTAATCAATATGCAGGCTTTTAAGCATCAGCTAAAGCTTTTCTCTTTTTGTCTCTCCACTTATTGTATTTTAGGATGCCTATAGAATTATTACATTTCATGCTTCATGATTTCAAATATTTTAGGCTTGCTTTGTTTCCATAGTACATAATATGTGTATTTATGCATCATAAATACATCATAAATACATCATGACAACTTTTCGTTTGATCCTGATCACTGGTTTGATGTCTGGTGAACTAAATTGTGTGATTTCTATCAAGCACTTCCACTGCAAGGTATGGTAACATTAAAAAATGCCAAATAAAATCAACACTACTTTCATTTTAACTGTCCCCATTTTTCCTTGATGTCCCAATATACATGAATTCAATTTGTGCATTTTCAGCTAAACCAATTTAATCTGCGATTTCTCGACACAACTCCATGCACGATGTGATCGCAGCCTCTGGAAGGCTTGAATGATGGCGTTTTCTCTGTGAATTTGATTAGCCAGGCACGAGTTTATTACCGTCTGTAAAACATTCAGCAGCTTAATGTGCAATAGACTCTCTCCTTTATGTTCTGCAGCAGTTCTCTTCTCATTATAAACATGCAAGCCGTGCAGTTCGGCTCACGCACCGGGTTCCCTGTGGTTCCTTCAGCTTACAGAGGTTAAGCGCTTTCATATTTCACCCTGACAGCAGCTGGGGCCAGTGGGTAAACACCTCACGTCCACTCTCCTCTCAACGTTGGATCCAAACTTTTAATGAATTTGGTAGATGAGAGAGTGAGTGAGAGAGAGAGAGAGAGAGAGAGAGAGAGAGAGAGAAATGGCAATGAATAAAAATGCATTTAAAAACACACAGTTAGCATGACATACAGCACCATTTCCTTTGCTATACTGCATGCACACTACACATACTGTATATTTATATACTTTTAAAAAGGACTGCCCATTTATATAATATACAACATGGCACTTACTAAAGTCTTATTTAAAATAACAAATGCTAATTAAATAAAAGGTTCTTTAAGGCTATATGAACTATCTATTGATCAGCCAAGACATACAGTATTTAGTGCAGTGATGCCAAATCCTTTTAGAGGAAAGTAGCTAATGCATACACAAGAAATCAACAGATGACACCATAGATGAATAGGCACATTGACTGAATCATCATTATCATTGGTATAAAAAATGTAGGAAGATTTTCTGAAGACACTTAGAATATTAGAAATGTGATTTACAATATTCTTAAATTTTTTTATCTTGAACGCAGACAAAGTGAAGCAGTGGTAGTGAAGAGAAAATAAATAAGTGGAAATGGCTTTGGATGGAAAGTGTCACCAAAGAAATGGTTCAACATAAAGAACAGACGAGTGTGTGAGTGGATAAACCATGGTGGTTAGTGATGGGTTGTTGGGAACAAAAGTGATAAGCGATTGTTTTTGGTCGTTATTTATATAGCGCTTTTAACAATAGTCATTGTCTCAAAAGCAGCTTATCAAAAGACATTGGACTTCTGATTGGAAGGTAGTCCACTGAGTAAGCCCCCTCAACCGTCAAATGCTCAGATATATAATGAAATAATTATAAGTTGCTCTAGTTAATGGGGTCTTTCAAATGCTATAAATTTTAAGATAAGATTAACACACACAAAAAAAAACCCCCAATAATACAAGACTCATACAAATACAATGAAACCTTGGATTGCAAGTAACTTGGTCTGAAAGCATTTTGCAAGACAAAATTGTTTTTTTTATTTGGATTTTCTCCCTAATTTAGTTGTCCAATTCCTCCCCGTCACTAAGGCGCTCCCACATTAAGCTGCTACTACCACTCAGTTGGGAGGGGCCGAAGACTGTCACGTGTTTCCTCCGAACCAGGTGACGTCAGCCGACCGCATCTTTTTGCTTGCGTGAGCTCACAGATGCCTCTGATTGGCTGTAGAGCTGTGATTAATGTGGGAGCACTAAGTACTTCTAATCCCCCCCTCTGAGAGAGCTTGGCTCTAGACCTCCGGCTGTGAGAGGTTACAGCATCACCCGGGAATCGAACTCACGATCTTTAAATGATAGGATGATAGGACGAGCACTTTACCACTCTGCCACATGGAGGCTCAAGACAAAATTCCTAAATTCATTTTAAAATAAACGAGCGAGGTCTAGATATACGAGAAGCATAAAAGCGCTTTGTCTGGCGAGCGTCAGGTGATCACAACTGAGCTAATCACGTGCTGTGCAATTGTGGGTAATCATCTCCTATTAGCAAGTGTCATTAGAGAGGTCCCTCTTTAAAGAAGTTTCCCGACAGAGCAGTTCTTCCGTTAGTGTGTGTGTGTCATTAGAGAGGTTCCTTGTTAAATCAATTTCCTGACCGAGCAGTGTTTCCGTTAGTGTGTGTGCGTGTGTGTGTGTGTGTATGAAAGTCGTCTTGCACAGTAGCTCCCTCCCAACTCCTCTCCTCTCATCTTCAAACACACACACACACACACACACACACACACACACACACACACACACACACACACACACTAATGAAAACATGGCTCTGCTTGATTTCTTTTCAAATGTAAAGTCTTCTTCTTTGTCTTTCGGCTGTTCCCTTTCAGTGGTCGCCACAGAGAATCATCTGCCTCCATCTAACCCTATCCTCTGCATCCTCTTCTCTCACACCAACTAACTTCATGTCCTCTCTCACTGCATCTATAAATCTCCTCTTTGGTCTTCCTCTGGACCTCCTGCCTGGCAGTTCCAACCTCAGCATCCTTCTACCGATATATTCACCATCTCTCCTCTGAACATGTCCAAACCACCTCAATCTGGCCTCTCTGACTTTATCTCCAAAACATCTAACATGGGTTGTCCCTCTGATGAACTCATCAACATCTTCAGCTCTGCTACCTCTAGCTCTGCCTCCTGTCTTTTCTTCAGTGCCACTGTCTCTAAGCCGTAGAGCATCGCTGGTCTCACCACTGTCCTGTACACCTTTCCTTTCATTCTCGCTGATACTCTTTCATCACACAACACACCTGACACTTTTCTCCACCCATTCCAACCTGCCTGTACTCGTCTCTTCACCTCCTTTCCACACTCTCCGTTGCTCTGGACCGTTGACCCTAAGTACTTAAAGTCCTGCACCTTCTTTACCTCTGCTCCCTGTAGCATCACCGTTCGTCTTGGGTCCCTCTCATACATTTGTAGAATATTTCTAGTAGAATATTTCAGTATTTTTTATGTTTGTTGATATACCTCATTTACAATAATAAATGTATTAAATGGCACCAGTATAAGGTGCATAAACATGAGCTGAAGCCAATCCATGTCACTTCATGGCGGTTCTTTTGTGTAAGAAATGTTACAAAAGATTGTGCAGAGATGATGCACAAAGTCATGCTGTAAGGATGATACCTCACACTGATTGGTATCTTGGACTCTCGTCGAAGACTTATGCTGCCCTTTATGGAACTGAATGAAGAACAAGGCGTTCCCTAGCAAGGCTACACTCGATGCTGCGTGAAAACGCTATGGGAACTAGTTTGTCGCGTTGCCGGTCGTTGAAGCATGCTGTGAAAACACGCCAAAGTTTTTGGCTATATATAACCTCGACAGGTGACGTCATCTGATTAGATGTAGGTGGAGGTTATAAAAACAGGTGAGCCGGCAACGACCTCAGATCATTTGTCTTCAGCCTTGTTGTGAAGCGTGCTTGTGATAAACCAGCAAAATAGGAAGGTGTTTAACTCACCGATTTGACGAGTTTAAATCCCTCCGTGTGTGATAATCCATATCGGAGTGCGATCTCTACACTGCTTCGACTAGTGCTGCGCGCGCCGCGCATTCCGTGAGAAGCTGCGAGCCGCCGCGCGTTCCTGGCTTAAAACTCGTGCATCTGACAGAGCTGTGGCAGACGGAGGTAAGAAAACTCCTTTCTTCCGCGCTGTCATCACGAGGATTCCTCTCTTTTTTACCGGAGATGAAAATAGCCTTAAGCACTAAAACAAGCAGTAGACGGCAGCTTCTGTCGGGTGGCCGGGGGGCGGAGCCTCAATGACGCGCTCTCTCCCCCCCCACCCCCTCTCAGCTCTCTTCATATGAGTTAACCCTTTCATGGAGTAGGCTGTATTCATGCTGTGTTTTTCATGCCATCGACTTATTTGTTTATTTAAATATAGTCGATATGGAAACGCGGCATTGTATGATGACGCCCAGATAGCAGAGACGCTTCACAGGCTATCTCTCTCCTGGGACATCATCCTCCCTGGTAAGCTTATACTTCCTTTCTAGCTGTGTAGACTTTTATCTGCCCTAGAGGGAAAAGCTTTCAGGCAGTGGGTCAGCTTGGTGCTGCACTGCACACAGGAGGTCAGACTGATTTAAAAAATATATATATATATATATACATATGCGTGTATAAAATAAATGGGGGTGGCCCCCCCAATAGGGAAAGGCACCCAGAATTCCTTTTTAACGAATATGTGTTCTCCCTGGCACCCCCAGGAGGTCGGTGTTTTGCTCCGCCACCACTGGTGTTCGGGCAACACCAGTCTCCAATAGGCTGTTAGTTCTTCGGTTTTTCCTGCCATGCTTCAGGATGCCGAACATCTAACATCCCCCCCCCCGTTTAACCAAGCTGCCGAAACTTTTGCCCTTTTAGGAGAAACTGGCAGCGTGGAAGCTACTGCCAAGTATATCTCCTTGGGTACTAAGCACTGGAGAGAGGAACTACAGGATTCAGTTCTCACTTCACCTTCTGTGTTTTCAATGGCGTGGCCTCCACTTCCATGAAACCAGAAAGTGCGCATCTGCTGACAGGCTGCCGGGGAAGGGGGCCATGGAACATGTTCCCCCACCAGACAGTGAGTCAGGCTACTACAGTCGGTATTCTTGGTTCCCAAGAGGAACGGGGGCTGCGTCCAATATTTCAGATTCTGCGGGCTCTCCCGCTACCTGAAAATCAATGAATACAGTTCAGTTCTTGACTGTAAAGGTGATTGCTCTCAACCCTACCAAGCGATTGTTTCTGACAATCGATTTAAGGACGCTTACTTTCATACAGAAACATTGCCACAACACAGGGAGATCCTGAGGTTCGCTTTCGGGGGCGAAGCTTACCAGTATCGGGTCCTTCCATTGGTCTAGCTCACCCGCACACACACAAAATGCACGGATTTAGCCCTGGCTCTTACGGGAGTCCCAGGGCATCCGGTGGCTAGTGCTTCGACATCAGCATGTCGTCCTAGCTCATCTCTGTCCTCAGGACTGGGACCCAACGCCACGAAAGCGTGCTCTTTCCTGTGCAGAGGACAACACATTGGGTGCTATATGGGATTCCGTCGTAAGCGGGCACAGCTGTCTCCCGCTCGTATCGAACCCATTCTCAACACCCTCAAGGAGAACAAGCTAGACCAGAAAGTGACCATCACTTTCAGACATCCTAGCTCTCATGGCAGCTGTATCCACGGTGACACCTTTGGACCTTCTGCACATGAGAGCATTCTAAGTTGTGGCTAAGAACCAGGGGATATCACTAGGGCCAATCCCCAATATGGGTTACGCGCCAGGTGCTTCGTACCCTTTCTACGTGGTTCAGACCCCGGTCTCTACTCTGGGTCCCACTCTAAGTTCATCTTGTCGTCGCTGAGGCTAACGACAGATGCTTCCCTCATAGGCTGGGGTGCGGTCTCTGATGACTGTCCAGCCCAAGGGAGCTGGAGAGGCTATCTTCTCGCATGGCACAGCAATTGCCTCGAAATGATGGCTCTATTTCTGGCCCTAAAGCACTTCCTCCAGCAGTTGAGAGGCTGCCATGTCCTAGTGCGGGGGACAACACTATGGCAGTCTCATATATTATCGCCAGGGCGGACTGTGCTCGCGCCGCTAACAGCTAGCGCACCAGGTTCCTGTCCCTCAGAGCGATTTACATTCCAGCATGGATGCGGGAGCAGTAGTACTGTCCAGTCTATCTCTGACACACGGGGAATGGTAACCCCACTCCGAAGTAGTCAGGGAGAGATGTTCATGTAGCAAGGCGGACCTCTTGCCTTCTAAGATATGCTTCGCCTTTTTACTGCTCTTCAGATTTACGTCCACCGCATCAGCTAGTGGCGTAGGTCAGAGCAGCTTCTACATGTTTTGGATGAGAGATGCTATTGCCCTCTCCTATGAGGCGTGTGGGTTCACTTCGCCTCTGGGAATCAGGGCTCTTTCAACCCTGGGGATTGCCTCATCTATTGCATTAGCAAGAGGAATTCCCCTGCAGCAAGTATATGCTAAGCAGGTAAACCCAGTCCACTGCCGAATTGTTTCAGTGCTGGAGTTTCCCTCCTCGGGTCTGTGCCCTAGTACTCTCAGGACGTACGTGACTGCATCCTCTCTCAACTATCTTCAGAAAGCTCCATAAACCCAACAGGCACCCTATTGCTCTTGAAGCCTTCTGTCCTCCGCGCTTACAGCTTCGGAGCAGGAGAGACTTCACTTGTAGCGTCCAGCTTGTGCTCTTCAGATCTACGTCCACCGCATCAGCTAGTGGCGTAGGTCAGAGCAGTTTCTACATGTGCTGGATGAGACATGCTATTGCCCTCTCCTATGAGGCGCGTGGCCTCACTTCGCCTCTAGGAATCAGGGCTCTTTCAGCCAAAGGGATTGCCTCATCTATTGCACTAGCAAGAGGTATTCCCCTGCAGCAAGTGTCTGCTAAGCAGGTAAACCCAGTCCACTGCCGAATTGTTTCAGTGCTGGAGTTTCCGTCCTCGGGCCTATGCCCTAGCACTTTCAGGACGTGCGTAACTGCATCCTCTTTCAACTATCTTCCAAAAGCTAAACTATAAACCCAACAGGCACCCTATTGTTTTTGAAGCCTTCTGTCCTCCGCGCTTACAGCTTCGGAGCAGGAGAGACTTCACTTGCTGTGTCCAGCTTGTGCTCTTCAGATCTACGTCCACCGCATCAGCTAGTGGCGTAGGTCAGAGCAACTTCTTCATGCTCTGGATGAGAGATGCTATTGCCCTCTCCTATGAGGCGCGTGGGCTCACTTCGCCTCTAGGAATCAGGGCTCATTCAACCAGGGGATCGCCTCAGCTATTGGATTAGCAAGAGGTATTCCCCTGCAACAAGTGTGTGCCAAGCAGGTAGACCCAGTCCACTGCCAAAATGTTTCAGTGCTGGAGCTTCTGCAGTAAAAGCTTGTCCTTGGGCTTGTGCCCTAGTACCCTCAGGATTTTCTTAGCTGCATTGTTGAAGCCTTCTGTCCTCCGCCTTTTACAGCTTCGGAGCAGGAGAAACTTCACTTACTATCCAGTATGTGCTTTTCAGATTCACGTCCACCGCATCAGCTAGTGGCGTGAGTCAGAGCGCCACTATACTGGGTGGGAGACGCATATTGCCCTCTCCTATGAGGCGCGTGGGTTCACTTCGCCTCTGGGAAGCAGGGCCCACCCAACCAGGGTATCATCCCAGTCTCACCAGCAGGAGGTATCCCCTGCAGTAATTGTGTGGCGCGAAGGGTTGGTTCCTCCCCGCACACATTTCTTACATTTATAAATCTGGATGTTCATGCTACTCCGGGCTCACTGCCCCCGAGTTAGCTGCCCAGGCATAGCTCTGAGACCTTCTTGGCTTTGTGCGCACACGCTACACAACCTTGGGGTCCAGACACCTGTAGTGCGGCGGCGTTGGTATTCTCGTTCCCATAGCGTTTTCACGCAGCATCGAGTGTAGCCTTGCTAGGGAACGTCTCGGGTTACATTTCTGTAACCCTGTTCCCTGAAAGGCGGGAACGAGATGCTGCGTCGCAATGCCGCACTACCACGTGACCGGACGGCTGTTCAGACAAATTAATCTGAGGTCGTTGCCGGCTCACCTGTTTTTATAACCTCCACCTACATCTAATCAGATGACGTCACCTGTCGAGGTTATATATAGCCAAAAACTTTGGCGTGTTTTCACAGCATGCTTCAACGACCGGCAACGCGACAAACTGGTTCCCATAGCGTTTTCACGCAGCATCTCGTTCCCGCCTTTCAGGGAACAGGGTTACAGAAATGTAACCCGAGACGGTTTCTGAGAAGGCGGGGTTATCTTCAGGTCGGCAGTAGAAGGTGTAGGTGAAAACATGGCATCGTCGTCTGAGCCGACAGTCCCGGGACTGTCGAGATCGTAGAGGTCATAGAGCGCGTCTCCTGAACAGCTGCCCCTCTGTAGATCGTCACGCTGTAGGAAACTGCTGTCCTCATCCTCTGGACCAGGTGTTGGAGAGTCCCAGTAGCCTTCGTCACTGGGTGGGACGTCCTGGAGATCTTTCTCAATGGGTGGAAGAGGAGGCGGATCAGCTGCTGCAGCTGTTGTTGTTTACTTGCTCTGCTGCTTCCACTCACTGGAATCTTGCTAACACTACATTGATTTTTAAATTTACAAACAAATCACTTCCTTGCTCTTTGTACAAATTAAAGTAGGCTGTATAACAAGATGCTACGCAAAACAGCATTAGCTTCAATGTGCTATTCTTGTGCAAAGTTATAGCAGTAGTATCTACAGGCGAAGGTGCTGTTGCCCCAACAATTAGAAATCACATTGCTTTCTAATGCTAATTAGCAAAATTATTTTGCCACTACGGCCTTTTTTTCCCAGTAGGCATCACAGTTAATTGGCTTGTGTAGCTTCAGAGATAAAAACGAGTGGCTTCAGGGAGCAATGCATATTTTAAACCCGGAACAGGACAGCACATTAATTAGATAAAGCCAGTGAGGTCATTTATTTTTATATGACACCAATAAACAGATTCATATGCTGGAAAATGTGCAAAATAATTGGCAAAGGAACCAGTTACCAGAATGTGTGTGTGTGTGTGTCTAGAGACGAGAAAGAGAGAGAGAGAGAGAGAATGTGTTAACATACTCCTAAACATGTGATTTTAAATAATTAAACACAATCCACTTGCAACGATTGGATTAGTTATTTAATGTTCATGAGACAATAACAGGACTATCACTACACATTTTTTGCAAATTTGGAATTTCCCCCTTGTACTCCTGTCATACCCTTTTCCTACAGAAAAGCCCACATGGTGAAGTTGAATCTAATCAATCACTTCCAAGCTAGCTGGAATGAATGTTTCAGGCTGTGTAAGTGTGTTTAAAGTGATGTTTTGTGTTGTACAGATTTGTGCAGGATCAGATCCAGCTTTACATGAGGGACTACAGTATGTGTCCCAGTAGCTTATTCATTCATTCATTCATTTTCTATACCGCTTTATCCTGTATTCAGGGTCGCGGGGACCTGGAGCCTATCCCAGGAGACTTCGGGCACAAGGCAGGGTACACCCTGAACAGGGTGCCAGTCCATCGCAGGGCACACACACATATATACACACAGTCATTCACACACTATGGTCAATTTGGGAACGCCAATTAGCCTAATCTGCATGTCTTTGGATTGTGGGAGGAAACCGGAGTACCCGGAGGAAACCCACCAAGCACGGGGAGAACATGCAAACTCCATGCACACAGAGACGGGAATTGAGCCTGGCCGGGAATCGAACCCGGACCCTGGAGGTGCAAGGCGACAGTGCTAACCACTACACCACCGTGCTCCCAGTAGCTTAATATCTTTCCATTAGCAAACATGGTTGACCGACTAGCTGGTAGACTAGCTCATGTATTGGATGGTCCACTGTGGCGACCCTTTGATGAGAGCAGCCAAAAGACTAACAATGACAATTGTATGAACAATTAACCGTTTTTGCTCTGTTACTTAACATATATGAATTATGTATTTGCAAAGGTTTATGACATCACTTTATAAAGAATCCTATACTGTATGTTCGATAAAATATACAATGATTATTTAGCATGTGCTTAATGACTCGAACCAGTAATAAAGTTAGTGCTAAAATGCTTACACATCAAGTTTATGTATTGTATGATCTTAGACATACATTTGTATTCAACTCCATAGTTTTATTTTTTTACTTTCTTGTCTTTGTACAAATTAAAGTAGGCAGTGAGACAAGATGCGAAGTAAAACAGACTTAGATTCAATTTGCTTTTGTCGTGCAAAGTTATGGCAGTAGAATCTACAGGCAAAGGCGCTGTTGTCAAAAACCATCTTTTAATCACGTACATTAAGAAGTCACCTAAACTAAAGTCTGTATTATCTACTGTAAGTCACTAACATTTCCCCTGTTTTCGGAAGCAATTGATGGGAAGTAAGAAGGAGAATAAAAAAGGTCCCTTGTAGGTATATTATAGCAATACTAAAGGTGAAACACTTTGTGTTGTCTGTATTAAAAAGAGTCGGGAATTGAGCCAGCACTATTAACAAGTTCCTCTCTCGAATGTCTGTTCTCGGTCTGGTAATGAGGAAAAGGCCAGAACAGGATTGAGGAAAAGAGCAGATCAACCGAGACACCTCTTCAGGGGAAAGGTTATACTCAGAGAGTGATAAATGTTAATTACCTGACATTAGCAATAAGATACAAGGGTCATAGCAATCAGTCTGGAGAATGTGCTGTAGTGAGATGAGCAACAATACAGACTGATATAATGTTGCGGGAGGGGATTTTGTTATTTTCGGTCATTAAATGTATTACTAAAACAAAATGGCAATTAAACAGATGCTTTGCCAATCAATGAGACATAAGAAATTTGGGCATGTTAGCAGTTAGCATTTTTCCATAACTTGCTGTGTTAACGCATTCGAATCACCAGTGTTGTAAAGACAATTTAGCTTTCCTTAATTAAAGCAAGTCTATAACTATACACATATAAAATTTATGACACTTGCTTATTTGTGTGTTAGCAAGCTCACTAACTTACCAAACATAAACAGTTAAAAAAAGGCTAAAAACTGACAGTTATAGCATCTGAGCTAGCCTCCTGTTTTATTTTTAAATAATAAACAAGCTTCCATATTCCTATAACAGCACATCAAAAAAATATTTATTCTTCATATTACATAGCAGCTTGTCAAAGATTACAATTATATACACACATACCCGTACAGGTCCTTCTCAAAAAATTAGCATATTGTGATAAAGTTCATTATTTTCTGTAATGTACTGATAAACATTAGACTTTCATATATTTTAGATTCATTACACACAAACTGAAGTAGTTCAAGCCTTTTATTGTTTTAATATTGATAATTGTGGCATACAGCTCACGAAAACCCAAAATCCCTATCTCAAAAAATTAGCATATCATGAAAACCTGACTGGGGAGAGGGAAATGCCAAAATGCCTGAAGTCCAGTGTCAAGTACCCACAGTCAGTGATGGTCTGGGGTGCCATGTCAGCTGCTGGTGTTGGTCCACTGTGTTTTTATCAAGGGCAGGGTCAATGCAGCTAGCTATCAGGAGATTTTGGAGCACTTCATGCTTCCATCTGCTGAAAAGCTTTATGGAGATGAAGATTTCATTTTTCAGCACGACCTGGCACCTGCTCACAGTGCCAAAACCACTGGTAAATGGTTTACTGACCATGGTATTACTGTGCTCAATTGGCCTGCCAACTCTCCTGACCAGAACCCCATAGAGAATCTGTGGGATATTGTGAAGAGAAAGTTGAGAGACACAAGACACAAGAATCTGGATGAGCTTAAGGCCGCTATCGAAGCATCCTGGGCCTCAGTAACACCTCAGCAGTGCCACAGGCTGATTGCCACGCTGCATTGAAGCAGTCATTTCTGCAAAAGGATTCCCGACCAAGTATTTGAGTGCATAACGGAACATAATTATTTGAAGGTTGACTTTTTTTGTATTAAAAACACTTTTCTTTTATTGGTTGGATGAAATATGCTAATTTTTTGAGATAGGAATTTTGGGTTTTCATGAGCTGTATGCTACAATCATCAATATTAAAACAATAAAAGGCTTGAACTACTTCAGTTGTGTGTAATGAATCTAAAATATATGAAAGTCTAATGTTTATCAGTACATTACAGAAAATAATGAACTTTAACACAATATGCAAATTTTTTGAGAAGGACCTGTATACTAATGAACATACATTTTTTATTTTGTAGCTTGTTGTGAATTATCAGACAAACACATTAATTTATGTTATCATTTCCATCATAGCAAATTAGCTTTAGTTTAGCTCTTCTTCAGGCTTGTTTTTCTCTCTTGCAAAGGTAAAGCTGTTTTAAAGAAATTCCCTGGTGTAAAACACAAAGTTACAGCTTTAGCTCTGGCTGTTACAAAGTGCTGACACTGGAGACTCCTTGGCATTAATGTTAAATAAACATCTCCTTACAGAAAACAGCTACATCAGTTCTTCAGCTAATTAATAAAAGCAGCTAATCATTAAGTTTAGATTTTTCTAAACATCCCTTATACATGTTCATGTGAATGAGCTGCTACTACAGAAACTTTAACCTATTTACAGTATATGAAGACATTTTCTCCCAACTACAGTAAATTGTTTGTATATCCTAATGAGTTGGAAATAATTCTTTATTTTCTTATAAAATCCTTATAAGGAGAAACAATGAGGAGAAATTGCAATGTACACTACTCTACAGTAGAACCCGGGTCTTAGGAGGTTGGCATATTAGAGCTTGGACATTTGCAGCACCCTGTTATAGAACATTATTCACCAGTTAGTTCTGGTCCAATAATTTGATTAGACAATGAAATTCCTACAATGCTGATATTAAATGCTTCTGTATTTACAAATATTTCTGTATTTGTAATACTGTATCTGTATTTGCTACATGAAACCATCACTAACCTTACTAAAGGCTGTCACTCGGACTGTGTATTGGCATTAGGGATAATTTATTGATTGGTGTTAACAATTTACCCGATACAAAATGTATTACCGAAAAAGTTTTGTTTCACATTATACTTGTCAGAAGCTCACATACCTGTATCTGTTAACCTGTACACCACAGGAGGCAAACCTAAACACTGGCAGTTTAGGTTATAAACACTATAAACCTTCTCATTTTTCTTTTTTATTTTGTTTGTCTAAATTATTTGGGCTATAGTTTGCATGTTCTCCCTGTGCTTGGTGGGTTTCCTTCGGGTTCTCCAGTTTCCTCCCACAGTCCAAAGACATGCAGATTAGACTAATTGGCATTTCCAAATTGCCCATAGTGTGTGAATGTGCGTGTGTCTGTTGACCGGGGGTCCTACCACGATCATACAAATGGGGATAAATACAATGGTCACCATTGGCCTCCACGGTCACTAGATGGACTACAGACGTTCCTAGATGGAGAGATGGATGGATGATTGTTGATATTTTAAAAAATTACCACCCTACAGTAGATCACATGGCAAAATACACTACCTGGTCAAAAAAACTAACAAAAAAAACAAACCTTGATTTAAATATGCGAATAAGTAAGAGCCTTATTAAATAGCTTCTCATTTCTTAAACAATCATGTCAGAAGACATATCCTGTGGTCTTGGCAAATATGCTACTCTACTTCAGAACAGTCAAATTACTGTACTGCATCAGGCAAAGAAAACAACTAAGGAGATTGCTGAAACCACTACAATTGGGTTAAGAACCGTCCAACGTGTTATCAAAACCTGGAAGGACAGTGATGAAGCATAGTATGCGTATACTGAATGACTAGCTTTCCCATCAATGCAATTTTTATTCCCTGATTGCATGGACATATTCCAAGAAGATGATGCCAAGACACATGCCAAGTGGTTCAGGTGGCATGAGATTTAATTTTTACACAAGGATTGGCCGGGTTCTGGAGAGACTGTATGCAGTCCGCTGACTCTCCCATCATCAGTACAAGATTTAAGAAAATGAATGTAACTCTGGATGGAAATAAATGTTGTGACATTGCAAGAATAAAAAATTCAATATTTGGCCATGTCTGAACAACATGTGTCTGAAATGTCAGTTTCTTGATATTCCATTTCTTAAATTTCATGTTTATAGACAATTGTATAAATGTGTAGATTGTACTCACTATTCGGATGCTGTATTGATTATCAGTTGTGATTACCCGTGGCTTCAGCAGTGCTTATATCAGGTTCAATAGCAGTCTTGTTATTTATCTTATCAATTTTAAAATCAACTCCATTCTGATCAATCAGAATTGAGTTTTGAATTATAAAAATTAGTAATAAAATTTTTTAAAAACTTAATCCTGCACAACATGAGCACTTGTACAATTAGAATATTATGACCTGAAACAAAGGACCCTTCAGAAGTCTCCGAAGCAAAACAGATGTGGTCAGTGTGCAAATAGGTGTGTCAGCTGTTCCGTCAAATCTTGCTGACATCTAAAGAAGCACATTTTCAGCTCCCTCTACACAGCCTTGTTTAACGTGTCAGCTAAGTGACTACTTGAGATTATGTTCCTTCACTCCTCTGTTGTATGTTCCCAAGCCTCTCTCCACAGTCACCTGACAGTAATGGTTGCTAAGTGCTGTGTGGGCTCAGTTGTGTGTCTCAGTGCAATCTAAACTAGCATGTGACCAAATCAAGCCTCAGATGAACACTAGATTATCAGAGGCAGGCCACTGACCCACTTTCTTCTAAAAACATGCTTAAGTGACCACTTTAGGGTCTCCACTAAAATTAGATGAAGTTCCTTAAATAAATCTTTTTGACACTTTTATATGAATTATTGATGCAAAGACAGTGGACGATGGAAATATGCACAGATCTGCAACAGGCATGCATGTCATGCACCAAGTCACACAATTGTTTGTGCCTTAATTACATTATTCTTGAAATTTTAAGCACACCACACAAATTTTGTTGTGTTTAGATTCTTTCTCTTACCTTGGACCTGATCGTAAAAGTTCATTTGTCCCTATCAGCTAAATGCCTTGGCCTACATACTACAGTATATAAACTTTCCTTTGAAAAGGTGGTGCCGGGAAGACTGGAGGAAGGTTCATTCTGGTTATCTTATTCTTTTCCAGTCAACCAGGTTAAACCCTTTCACTTTCTGACTGGCTGATTTGTGGCACATTTGTAACGCTGTGCCAAGCTGAGCAAGCACAATCATGAGATCTTGAGAATGCAAGTAAGAGAATTTGAGTGACAGAAAATAGATTTTGAACAAGAAAGAGACTGAGTGAGGGAAAATACTTCTGTTTATGATGTATTGTGATGTAAAACTGATGATTTTTTGAAAACTTAATAATGCGGCACAATTCTGCATCTTTATTCATTTTTTAAACCATCATAACAACTGATGCTGTCAGTGCTGTAAGTTATGGTTCTCATGAGACTGACCTGTTAGGGGCGGTGGTGGCGGCTCAGTGTGTTAAGGCTCTGAGTTAGGGCTGGGCCGATAAACGATATCATATTGAATCGCGATTTATTTGATTTTAAAAACGATGAAAAGCTCTAGACATTTTTTGCTCGATATGGATTAATCTAAGAGCCAATCACACAGCAGAACAACACGACAACAGCCAATCAGCGTGCAGCTTGCGCATGCAGGTCAAAGTTAATTTCCTACCGCACTTTGCGAAGCAAACTTGACACCAGGACGACAAAAAAAAAAAAATGAGTGGAAGCAGCGACGAAAGTAAATCTAACCGAGTTATTATCCACAGATGTTGAAATTGTCGACAAAAAAGGTAGCACGAACTCCGTTATATGAACGCATCACCCACGCGACCACACCGAGAGCATGAAAATGCGGCCCGATGCTACTCCGTCAACTAGCAGCGCTAGCAGTGGGGCTGCACCAAAGCAGATATCCATCGTGTCGTCTTTCGTGGCCATTACACCTTATGAAAGGTGTCCAAAAGGAGCAAGGATATAACCAGGGCCGTTTCTAACTTTCTAGCGAAAGATATGATGCCCCTAAGCACACGAGGCTGAAGTTTAGCTCCTTATTCGCAGCTTCCGGTTCGTTTGGCTCCTTATTGCGCAGCGTCTCATTCTGCGGCTGAAGTTTAGCTCCTTATTCGCCTCGTTACTAACGGGAGTGTTCACGCTGGCGAAAGCTGCGCAGTTTATCAATAAAACATTATTTTGGTGGCTTAAACCATTCTGGCCAAGCAAATATGAACTATACAACACCTAGCAGGTACCCGACTATATAGTAAAAGTGAAATTGTCCTGGTCCAGATTGATAGCTGCATAATTCATTCCATTTTTGTTGTCACTGCATGCTTAAGCCATTACGTCAGTTTATTGGGGCCGTGTGAAATAGCCTTCATTTAACTCTGAATTGTGGGATAAAAAGACAGCCATAGTGTGTGTGGTCTAAATGTTGTTTCTCATTATTGTTTAAAAATCTCAAAACATTGTAATATATCATCACAAGATACTTTTTATCATCACAAACAAGTATTTTTTAAAATAAAAATCTTTGCCTTTTAAAGATTCTGAGCATGTGCATATAGTATCTTAACTTTTAAGGCCAAATCTGTCATCTGTTTTTGTTAATAAACTATACTTTAAAATGTAATTTAATGAACCCTTAAATTTTTGTGGCTTCAGTCATTGTTGGGATTCTCTTTTAAAGCTGGCAGCATTAACAGCTTATATCGAAATATATATTGTTATCGTTCAATATGGGTCAAAAATTATCGAGATTACTTTTTTGCCATATCGCCCAGCCCTACTCTGAGTTACTGATCAGAAGGTTGGTGGTTCAAATCCCAGTCCTGCTTATTGCCGCCATATTGCCTTAACCGTCTTCTCCAGGGGTGCTGTATAGTGGCTGATCCTGCATTCTGACTACTAACAAAAGCTGGGATATGCAAAGAATAAAGAATTTCATTGTGCAGTAATGTATATGCTATGACTACATGCTGAACCTTAACTGAACTGAACTCTTTCAACCCCATGCACACACTCACACACACACTCTACGATTGGATGATTGGAAAAGGCAATCAACCTACACACACCGTGTCTTTGGAAGGAGGAGGAATCCTGAGTACATGAAGGAAATCCACGAAACATGGGGAAAACTTCACACACACACACACACACACACACACACACACACACACACACACACACACACACACAGAAGATGAGACTCAAACACCCAGGCCTTCAGATGGGAGGCAATAGTGTGGTTACAACTAAGCCACTGTGGTGGTCTTTCGGTTGCTACCTCATTGAAGGGTTGCCACAGCGGAACATCTGATCTGCACAACATCATCTTTACAACAATTGCCAGATGACCTTCCTGATGCAACACTCCTACTGCATCCAGTGGCTGGGGTCTGGGCATTGAACATGGACCTTCCGTATGCCAAGCAAGAAAACAACTACTGAGCCACTAATGCCAAAGCCACACATATATACTGCTATAAAAAAGCTGCATTAGTACGTGAAACTGGCTGTGAAAGTATTCAAGGCAAGAAGTAAGAAATAATAATGAAAATCTGAGAGTTGGCCACTAGAGGGGGACATTGTGTCTTAGTGCGTTAAAATGTCCAGTTAAAGTGTCGGTGGAGGTAATTATTCTGCAGTATTAAGTATTATGGGAAGAAAATGAATTTTAAAGAATATTCATATGTGATATAATCCTTTGCAATAACTTACGACATAAAGCCATTGAAGTCTCATGAGGAAAAAAAAAAGTGTCTTAACAAATGAAATGAAATAATTGCATTTATGTTGGTTTATAAAAATAGCTTATATTTTATGTTGAATATATTCTTCGTTTATTAATTACAACGGTATTTATATATATATTTTTTATTTATTATTATTATCATTATTCCTGCTCTTTGAGGTCCCCCTTTGACGCGACGCCCCACAATTTTCCAATTCACTCCCAAATACCTTCCCATTGGACCCGGAGTGCACTGCGTCGGCTGTAGAACACCAGTCCTTTTCATGCATAAGTAGTGCGGCTAGGTAGGGTTGAAGGAGCTATTCGGAACAAGACGTCTCCAAGTCGGCTTGTTCGCTCCCGGTGTTTTTTTTTTTTTTTTTTATCGAGTCGAACAGCTTCGTCAATGAACAGCGCAAACCTGGCTGGACTATAACAGGGAACGAAAACCAGACTTGGAAGTACTTTTTGGGCTCGTGCGTAACTCGCACGCGTGTTAAGTTGGACGCACGACTCGTGACCAGCCGTTCATTTCTCAACATGTGCTGAATGAAAATTGTGCTACAGATTGTATGGTAGGAATGGGGGTTTTCTGTGCATTAACTGACACGGGGCTGTGTTCCTCCTAAAAGGACGCTGTTGCGCAACGGCGATTTCTCTGGTGTGAGCACGCGCATGACGCACCCGCGGCAGAATTTTGGAAGTTGCCGTTTTATTATTTATTTTTTTTTTAATTAAAAACTTTCTTCCAGCTCCTTTCATCTCTCTTTATCTTCTCGGATGAGCGTGGCGCTTACTTGATCCTGCACTTGTACGCAGACCACCTGCGGCTTTGGGCATCTTCACTCCGCCGCAGCACCACAAACCCGCGCATTTTAATCCGTCCAACTATCAAAAGTCGTTGCCTTACAGTTATAAGTTATATATTGCATTTGAGACTTGAGGTGTAGTTATAGTTCATGCACGTGGCTGTGATATGCCTGAAAGCAGCCAGCGGTAAAGTTCGAGCGATGCGCGCGCGAGTGTGAACAGGAGGAAGCGGAAGAGTGACAGGAGGACTGACAGGTTCCAGAATCCCGCTGATTCGCACCCGCGAGCATGGAGACGTTAATGCGCATGTGCACCGCGTCCCTCATCCTGCCTTTGCTTTGCAGAGGTGAGTCTGCTGCACCTAATATTTACACTCTATTCACCAAATAAATAAACAACAGCTGAAGGTTCTTTCTTAGTCTCTGTGATGAAAACCAGGTCTATAGGTTTCCTCCAAACTCCTCTTCTTCTTTTGTGTGTGTGTGAAACTTTCAGAAGTAAAGATAGCAACCTGTACTTTCTCTTGTTACTGGTAAATGTTGTGTATTTGCAGCGCAGACATTTAAACCTGGAAACCTTTTCAGAATGATCCAGAGTGCATAATGAAGACAAAATTGGCTTCAGAGCCACCGCGCTCCTGACCAACTGGGAACTGAAGACTGATCAATAATTAGACCTCACTTCTCTTTTAGCTAATTAAAGATATACAGTACAGTATGAACTTTCTAAGGTAAGAGATACTGTACATGCTGAAGATACCAAAGACAGGCTCCCGAGTTTGGCACCTTTATTTCTGAGCGACTGTATTATAACTCCTACAGTGTTGCTTTACAGACATATTGAGTCATGTGTTGATTTTATTTACTGCTATGTATAGTATTTACTACGTAGTCTTTTTAGCTGTTTTTTTTAATTGTCCTTTGTGATAAAAAATATATATAAAAATATATACAGTATATATTTAAATTCCCAGTGGGACTTCACCTGATGGCATTCGCTCTGATGTTTCGAATGATTCCCACGATCCACTCAATCAGGTTTTGTTACAGATACAAGTGCAATATGCGAAACATTTGTTTTTCCACCTTTCCTGTATGCAGAGGTGAGTCTGGGTCTGTCCTGCAGCTGAATCTTAAGTATTTGCATTATACTGCTCTGTTCAGGTTGCATTAACTCTAATGAGGCAAGATGCATGTCTGACTGGACTTATAGCTGCCAATTCAGCACTGCTTTTAATTATTTCTTGCTGTGGTTTGGGGGGAAAAAAAGAAGTTTCATTCATAATCAACCCAGCATGTAATGCTGAATGTCTAAATTCCATTTAGTTGCAGATGCTGATTAATTTTATGTAAATGAACATTTTATGTTCTATACATCTGTTAATGTTAAGTAGAAGTGCTTTCTTGTTCTATTGCACAAAGTCTGAATTTGAATGTTCCCTTTATATTGTAAAGGATAATCAAAACCGTGCAGAACCATTACAAAACCATTAGGAGCCAACAGATGTCTGTAACAGATTCTGTGATTATTCTCAGCAGGAATTTGTTTGTATGAATGTACTGTAGTTCAGGTGTGTATGTCAAACAGATGGTAGCTCTGAGTCTTATATAAAAGAATCAGAAACTAGGGGGAATGAAGTCAGAATGATCAGTAAGTGAGGAAGACCATTAAAAATAAGAAATCTGCTCTCACACTCTTATACCACAACCTAATTATTATGCATTTATTATACAGTAGAACAGATCGAGGTCGCAGACATAGATGCAGGTATCTAAAAAGAGACAACCGGCTGAATGAATGAATAAATTAATGAATAAAGTAAGTAAGGATGTAAATAATTAAGGAAATAAGATAAATAAACAAATAGGATTGGTAATTATGATGACATTTGTACTTAGTTGTTTTGATACTTAGAGAATGTAACTATAAAATGTGCTTTAAGTTTTTGATGAAATAAATAAATTTGCTAAAATAAAGTAGTAAACTACGAATGTTTTCCAAATCATGTGTATTACTGAAATCATAAGTCATGCATATGTGATGAATACGATCGAAACTTTTTTCCTTCACATTCCTCACATCGTGATTTTCATCGTGCACTTTGAAAATTCAATATATCTGAGTGTCCCCTACACAGTCACTTTTAGGTTGTATTTAAAAGAATCCATTTAAAAGCGAGAGAGTTTTTGCAGATGTCTGTTTATGTTTATGTCAAGGATAAAGCAGGAATTTTAGCATGCAGGTGCTGTGGCTTTGACTGTAATCCACATTTTGGACCCAAAAAAAACAAACAAACAATGTATAATTGCTTGTTTTGTAATTCAGCAGCATTTATTGATCACAAAGGTGTCAAAATTGAGATGTGCATTTTGTTGGTTTGCTATACTGCATGCATAATAATCAGTGTGAATATTTTTTTTGTATATCTCACTTTTTTCTCTGCTGATTCATTCACTCTTGAATGTAGTGTAAATACTAAATAGTATACTTTAACCTGGACAATTGAGTAATAGGTTTAGATTTGAGTTTATTTTGAGAGTTCATGAGCATGCACACAAAGCAAACAATAAAATTATTAGGGCTTTATGATTTGATCAAAAGTCACATTGTGATTGTTTTACATTATTGCGACACATATTGGGATTGCAATTTTATCTTCAGTTAAAAAAATGTGTATGCAAACAAATAATGGCACAAATGATGTCATTAAAATGCGTCTGTGGATATTTAATTATCATCTCAAAAGTCATTTAAAAAAAAAGCTTAAATACAGTATATTGACAGTATATCTCTTCATAAACTCCTGACTATGTGGATAATATCTGTAATAAATCACTGCAATTTAAATAACTGTAAAGGCCCTTATTGTGATTTAGATTTTTTTTTTATGTGAATAATTGTACAGCACTAAAAGTATTAACGAATAACTGTAGTGTGATGTTAAGATAACAGAAAAGGGGATCTTGGAAAACTTTATATGCTTGAAAAAAATCTGGTTGTCCCCTTCTATGTGTTTCCCTATCAGAAGGTGTTCCAAGTAGACCTTGAAGCAGCTGAATCACTCCTAATAAATGCCCAAAGGACCCATTTAAAAATGTTAAAAATAATATCACATTAAAAAATATACTTATATTTGTATTTGTTATTAATCTGGCAGCACTTGCTAAGTACATGAATGTCATTTTATCAGGTCCAGCTCACTTTATAGGTGTGCAATTACCCAATGAATCCATCTGTTGTGCTGCACAAATTCTTGGCGCCGCTTTGCCCCATCCATCAATGCAAAGGGACCACCACAGAAGCAGCACTGAGCCGATATCATTTGCCATGTTCGGTTAGAGATTAAAGCTCATTTCCTTTACACACACACTCACAGTGTGTGTTAATGTTCCTCTCCCTTGTGATGTATGTTTAATATGCTGTTGGTGAGTGGAGCCGGCTGCTCCGAGTATGAAGAGAAGTGGAAATGATTTTCCCTCCTCACCTAATGGCTGGAGTAATGAGGCAGGGTGTTACCTCCGAGTGAGACACACTGGCTAAATGCAGCCCGAGGTGCTCATACGTTACTGATAGATACGCTCTTAAACCTTCATCCTCCAGCTGCACGACATAAATAAATTGTACAATATACTGTATAATTACTTACTGTATGGCGGCAGTGGACCGGAGACATGAACCCAAAAAGCAGTAATATAGGAAATGGTGCTAAATGATGTAGTTGTAATTTCCCTATGGGATTTTGTTTGTAATGATAAGTTCAGGTTGGTGCTTCGCCTCTTCTCCTTGTGTTTGACAAGTTAAATGGTGGACATGTGGTAATTGACAGTACAATTACAAAAATTTTATCATTTTAAATGAGAGATGAGCCAATAAAAGACAGGGCCTAAAAACGAACCCTCTAAATTTCAGTGAGTTTAAAATTTACATAGACCATGCAGACAGTCATTTTTTAAAGTCTGAAACTTTCCTGAAATTGATGCAGTAACTTTAAGATGCTGCTGACTGGCCAGTTTCTCGTAATCAGGAGTTAATGGTTGTGGTTGCATTTAGTGCCAGTGCCTTTTTTAAAATTTTTATTTTTTTTTACCTTTGATAGCATGGAAAATTCCAAGCAACTCGTGCAAGAAAAACATCGTGTGTCTCCTTAAGTTTGGGTCTTCCTTAGGAGCATTTTCCAAACAACTTGAGGGGAAATCTGGGGACCACAGACAACATATGGTTCAAGAAAAAGACCGAAATTAACAACCAGATATGAATGGGGAAAAATTTACCCGAACAAATGGAACCAGTAAAGAAAAAGAATGAGGAAAAAGTTTCAAAGTAATAGGCAGTATAAAGATTGGACTTTGAAGTAATGGAAAAAGATCAAAAGATCATGAGGTCTGATGTGACTAGACTGACCCTAGAGATGGGCGGTGGAGGTAAGAAGGGATGCACATGAAGCGATGCAACCCATAATGCATAGTGTTTACTACAGTATACAAGCCTCGGGAGGCAGTGCTATGATCTGGGGCTGGTCAGGTCTAGACTCAGCAATGATATGTGTTAAGTCAGGATGACTGTACTGAATGACTGAATGGTTATCACATCAGTGAAATTTTTCTTCCCTGATGAGGTGGGCATAGTCCATGACTCAAACTGTAAACTGGTTCTGGGAGCATGAGGAATCATTTTCACACATGAATTGGCCATCAAAACACGAAATATTACAAATATTAGAGTGTGTGACTTCTTTTTGTACATCTACAGTATTATTTATGTACATTCATTATTAAGTGAGACCTAGATCTTCTTGAAACAAGCTGGTGATCAAACCAAACACAGACTTGAGTTTGCAGGTGATCACCAGCCTTCAAGAAGTGTCCTTTGGTCAGATGAACTGGCCAAATCCGACCAGATTGTTTAAAATCATTAGAGCTGTGTAGGGAGGAAAAAGATGAGGGCTTTTTAATCAGAAGAACAGCATCCCAGCTGTAAAGCAGCATCATGTTGTAGGGGTGTCTTGCTGGAGAAGGGGCTGCACTTCAGAAAATAAATATCATAAGAAAGGTGGATTATCTTGAAATACTAAAGCAAAACCTTAGGATATCAGACAGAACATTAAATCCTGATCACAATGGGGTCTTCCAGCAGGACAGTAATCCTAATCATGCCTTTAACATTGTTAGAAAAAAGAACAAAGTGAAAGCACTGGAATGGGCATGACAAAGTTGAATCCTACAGAAATTGTGTGGACTGAATTGAAAAAGTGTGTCTGAACACAAACCTGACTGAGTTACAGTTCTGTCATAAAGAACGAGTAAAGTGTTCAGCAAATATTGGCAAGAAGCTGGTGGAAAGCTTTTTGATCCAGGTTCAATCAATTAAAAGGAAATTTCACCAAATACTGCCAACGTGTGAATAAATGTTCAAATGTCCATTTCAAAACGCCGTCCCCATATTCCGGCATTACATTTATTATAAAAGCAAAGATATCCAAAAACCCAAATGTACATTTTGATGTCTGAAGCCTTCGCGTTAACACGCACCCATAAGGCTTCCATATAATGTAAGCACATATATGTTTTTTGAATCATCACTGACCCATGCTGTGTTGCCGGTACAGATCTGTGCTGCTTTGGTTTTAAGGGTTAAAACATGCACTGTTAGGGCTGGAATAGAGTCAAACACACATGATTGGCGAGTGCTGCTATAATTTTCCTGAGAGCTCTCAGCTACAGATGGCTGTAGTGGGATTTGAACTTGGGATCTATTGATAATAAAGCCAGTGCAGTTCTGTTGCACCACTCAGAAGTGCTTGTGCTGTCGTTGCAGGATCAGTTAAATCCAAGGCTGATCGGTAGTCATGGCAGATCGATCTGAAAATCGACCAGTTCATTTCCCGGGTCGATCGATTGGTGCATCTCTCGGTAACATGTTCTGAGCGGATACTAATACAGATATGTCCAGGTCTTTAGGAGGCTTGCAGAAAGCATTCACAAGACATTTTGTTACATGACGGGTATGCGGCAAACATATGTGTCTCATGAGCAGGAGGTTTTTACTTTGTTTAGGTGAGTATGAATATTTATACATGCTGTGGGGCAAGAAAAGGCCACACCGATGAACACTGGCATAAACATACTGTACGGTGCTGTGTTATGAATTTACAGCATTCACTCCTTCACTGGTATTAAAGTAACTACATGGTCAGGGTCATGGTGACTCATTCATTCATTCATTCATCTTCAATACCGCTTTATCCTGTATTAGGGTCGCGCGGACCTGGAGCCTATCCCAGGAGACTCTGGGCACAAGGCAGGGTACACCCTGGACAGCGTGCCAATCCATCGCAGAGCACACACACACGCACACACACACACACTCGCCATGGTGACTAGTTCATTTAAATTGTGTGAAAAAAAAAAAGAAATCTGTGGGAAAGTTCCCGCTAGGGCTGCACGATATATAGAAAAAATATCGTTATCGCGATACTAGTATACGCGATAACCATATCGCAAAGAGTTGCGATAAATAATTTATGTGCCAAGCATTTGTGTGTCCAAATTTGACCAATCAGATGGGCCTTTACTATGTTTATACCCGCTTATATAATTTATTTATATCTTTATACTTAATTCTGTCGCGAACTAACCCGGGATGATCAGAAGACTTAGCGATTAGCTGTTAGCCCTTTGTAGCGTGGATGGTAAACCCAAACGTGGAAGCAAGCGAGTGGCAGGATAACCACGTGAATTAGTTTAAGGACTCTCACAGAAGGGGAGCAAGGGGAAAACATAAATTTAACCCGCGTCCTGTAGACACACACTCGAATCAGAAAGTAAACAATCTGAACCGACATGTGCGAACTCAGTGACTAAGCTCTATGCGGTGGCTTGTTTACTCCTCTTATACTTCCTGGTTCGCGACTGCATCCTAGTGCCGGTCGCGGAGCGAGTGTGTGTGTGTGTGTGTGTGTGTGTGTGACAAATAGTATTTTTTTATTTTATTTTTGTTTAATAATATTTATTTTTATTAAAAAAAAAACAAAAAAACAGGCAAGCCAAAGAGAATATTTAGTTTAAAAGATGCTCTTGTTTTAAGACACTATTGATGAGTGTACGGTTACATGTAAATAAAAAGTAATGTTTGAAAGTAATTCATATTGTGTTGGCAGGTTTATAGTAACAGCAAACCAGAAGTCAGAATATCTGCTGAGGGGTTTAAGTTATTCATAGTGTTTTGAAGTCTAAATAATTGCAACTTCCTTGACATATAGTTTCTTTTTAGCCTGAATTAGATTTAATTACATCAGACGAATATCTATTACCTGTTTATTTTAGTATGATCATTACATATAAATAAATAAAAAAAAAATAGGCAATAATAATAATAATAAATGCATTTCTCTAGGGAAATGTTATATCGCAAGAAATATCATTATCGCAATATTCAACAACAATATTGCATATCGCATATTTTACCAATATCGTGCAGCCCTAGTGCCCGCCGTATCGTTCAGAGATCGCGAGTTTGATCTCAGAGGTCTAGAGAGAGCTGATTGGACGAGCTCTCTCAGAGGGGAGGGATGAGAAGTACTTCGTGCTCCCACATTAATCACGGCTCTACAGACAATCATCTGGCGCGTCTGTGAGCTCACGCAAGCAGAAGGAGCGGATAACGCTGTCCTCCGAGTGTGTTACACCGGCCCCAACAGTGCGTGAGTGAGCAGTTTGAAAAGATGCGGTCAGCTGGCGTCACGTGTTTAGGAAGAAACTTGTTATAGTTTTCGTTATAGTAGCTTAATGTGGGAGCCCCCTAGTGACTGGGAGTATTTGGTCACCGACTAAAATAGAGAGAAAATCTAGGGGAAGTATTGCAAACAAAATTTTGAATAATGTATGAAATCTAACACATCTGTGGTTAAGATGAACAGCAGTGATGTAGCTGAGGTTGAGGAACTGTAAGAGCCACAATTCACACACCATGCTGACATACTCTCATTTGTACATCAGGGTTTTTCCCATTGATTTTCAATCTTCATCTGATTTATGACTGAATAGAGATACCAGACACCAGTGTTCAGACTGTACCCGGTTCGGCTAGGCTCAGGGTATCGAGGTCCTGTGCAGAAGCATTTGCAGGACCGCTGGGAAACGGTGTTCCACTGATGATGGGGAATCCAGAGAAAGCAGGTGGGAGAGGAAATTGCCTGTGTGAGATGTGCACCGGCCGGGCTGTTTTATCTGTCTGCTGTAATATAGGGAAGAAAAGGTGGAAGAAGCAGGGCAGCAGACCAGAGCACAGATTCTCTTCCGTTTAAATTTAGCTGAGCTGAAATTTAGCAGCCTCCTCCTTTCTGCAGTTAATTCAGTGTGAGAGTGAGGTGAAGCGCAGTGATGGAGGGTGATCCAATCTGGGAGAAAGCGCTGTGGAAAATACCAAACATGCTGCAAAGGTCACTGGATTTTTCTAACAAGTCTATCTCTGGTTCATTTTTATTACTTTTTTGATTTTGAATTATGTATCAGCACAGATAAAGACGGTAGACGGTACAGAAGATGCACAGCAAGGAAGACTGAGCGAGAGACTGACATATAGACAGGCAGATTACAGACAGACAGACAGACAGACATGAGTGTGCTTTATTTGGGAATGGTGTTGCTGCTTGACTCCCTGTTGTGCTCCCCGCTGTGCCACAGCACTGTTTGTTTGTTTTTGTGTGTGTGTATGTGTGCAAGTCCTGAGAGTGTTCCGGTAGGTTCCACACATTCTTTCATGTCAGTTGACACAAATACTTTGCTTGTCCTCTAATAAAGACATAGTGTGTCTTTGTCTTTATAAATATTTGCAGAGGAAATGGTCTTAAAGAATTTAAAGCTGCATGAGAATAATTTTTTTTTTGTGGTGCGTTCTATGCTATCAAGAATTAATTATGCAAATTCTGTTCCGTTTTCGGAGGCACGGTGGTGTAGTGGTTAGCACTGTCGCCTTGCACCTCCAGGGTTCAGGGTTCGATTCCCGTCTCTGTGTGCATGGAGTTTGCATGTTCTCCCCGTGCTTGGTGGGTTTCCTCCGGGTACTCCGGTTTCCTCCCACAGTCCAAAGATATGCAGGTTAGGCTAATTGGCGTTCCCAAATTGACCATAGTGTGTGATTGGGTGCGTGAGTGTGTGTATGTGTGTGTGCCCTGCGATGGATTGGCACCCTGTCCAGGGTGTACCCCGCCTAGTGCCCGAAGTCTCCTGGGATAGGCTCCAGGTCCCCCGCGACCCTGAACACAGGATTAAGCGGTATAGAAAATGAATGAATGAATGAATGTTCTGTTTCATAGATCCTGGTATTGAAACTCCAAAATTCCAGAAGAGCTCTGGTTTGAGTTCATCCAGCACTATGCAAAAGCCTTGAGCCAAGTCTTATTTTGTCATAAAATGCTTCCAAAGAGCCGGGCCATCTTCATTCATTCATTCATTTTCTGTACCGCTTTATCCTTACTGTATATACAGGGTCGCGGGGGACCTGGAGCCTATCCCAGGAAACTTAGGGCACAAGGCGGGGTACAACCTGGTCAGGGTGCCAATCCATCGCAGGGCACACACACATACACACACTCATTCACACACTACGGGCAATTTGGAACGTCAATTAACCTAACCTACATGTCTTTGGACTGTGGGAGGAAACCGGAGTACCCGGAGGAAACCCACCAAGCACGGGGAGAACATGCAAACTCCATGCACACAGAGACAGGAATCGAGCCTGCCCCGGGAATCGAACCCGGACCCTGGCGGTGCAAGGCGACAGTGCTAACCACTAAACCACCGTGCCGCCTCCAGGCCATCTTATATTATTTAATGTAGTCTTGAGGATTAGTTCTCCAGACTTCCTGAAGGACTTGCAGGAAGTCCAGTCCCTGTTCTTGACCAGTTTCAGAGGAATTTCTTTTTTTGTTGGTTACTCCAAAGTTGACCTATGAACCATTCAAGCATAAAACACTATCTAACTTAAGACTTGAACTAGTGAGAAACAGGTGCAGATGATTAGATGATCAGGTCGATGTTTAGTATACCGGTGATGCTGAATGCTATGTGTTTATAACGGACAAGAGGGGACATGAGGTTGCTTCTGAGGTTGTTACATAAAAAACAATTTTGAAATTTGTTAGGCACTTTGCAGCCCGTCACAGTCAAACATTTGTTCCCATTTCTTTTTATTTAATTTACAACATGTCCACTTGAACCAGGATGCTAACCTTCACAATGAGATGCTGTGTGTTTTTTTTTTTTTTTTTACTTATGCTCTGCATGTTTGAGCTGAGGTTCAGCAGATGGTCGTCCCTGGGAGACCGCTGGCTCGACTGATTGGTGTATAAAACTGGAATGACATTCTTGGGCATGCTGAGGTAACAACGGTTCAGCAGTTTAAACCACAGTCTTTCAAATTAATGAACTCTAACTATTGTCTCTCCATCAAGAAGCTGGAAAAGAGCTTCTTTAAGTGTGGGACGACATACAGGGCAAGTAAACATGTTTACTGCAAATGAGATGCTACTGTAGAACAAGACATGTCCCCATTGGTGGCATATAGAGTGAGGATATTCTAGATGCCAAAAACTAAAATGATGAACACAAGTCTATACAGAATGAGTCATTATATAAATGATATACTGTTACAAGCAGTGGCAAATGAAAATTGTAGTTTTTTGTTCTATATGTACTATCACTTTGGTCTCCATAACACCAAGGGACGGGTACAAAAAGCTCTGAAACTCTAATGGAGTGCTTTAGAGTCTTTAGCTTCCCTCCACAAAGAGCAGGAAGTTATCCGAAGGCGAGTGAGATATCTGCATGCTGTGTCTGTGCGTGTGTTTATTGTTATTTTTATATGTATTGAGCCGGAAGCGGTATAAAAGCATCTGAGAGCGAACCGTTCTGCATTATGATGAAGGTGATTATAGCCTGTGTAGCGGCATAGCCACAGATGTGACCGAGACAGGCAGCTCTTGTAATCACTCTTAATAGGCTTGTTGTTTTTGTGGTAATGACATCAGACCCCTGCTTCCAGCTCACAGGAGAGCTCCCTGTCATTCTTTGCTGTATCTTGTCTTTTCACAAAAACGGTCTTTTGACATTGTGTCATGCGAAAAAATGTTATATATTGCATGCATGTTTAAGTGTCCACTTTATATGGGACACCATACTCGTATTGTTTAGCGCTCTCCTGGGCTCTCGGCTTGCCTTTAGTTCTTCAAGCATGGCTCGTGCGAGGGGATTCTGCTCCATGTTGACGTGATTTGTATCAAATAATGACTGTGTAGATTTGTCAGCTGCTCAATCATGCTTGTAATCTACCACATCTCAAACATGCTCTGTTGGATTCAGATCTGGTCACCGGAGAGGTATTGTCGTACACTGAAATCACATCACGTTCATTAAAACAATATAAAATGATTTGTGTTTTGTGGGGTGGGATATTATTTTGCTGGGAGTCGCTGTAGGATGGCCAAATTGAGGAGGTGAACAGATGCATTTGTTCAGTAAATACTCACATCGCCTGTGCCATTCCAACTATGCTTGATTGATATTAAGGGGCTCAGAGTTTTCCCCCACACTACTGTATAACACTACCATGACTGTTGACATGGATTCATGCTGTTGAGGCCGATTTCTGACCCAGCGATTTGCATGCACCAGCTATGAGGATTTACATTAGCACGGTACTGGTCTCATGTACTGTAGCATGCTAACGTAGCTGCTAAACCGTTACATTCTGTAAATTAAACTAATATTTTATGCTAAGCAATGCATTGAGTCAAAGGCGACTCCTTATTTATCTAATGATTCCTTGTGTTTAGGGCCAATTGTAGTAAATGCGCCATTTCCTACGTCCTATATTTACAGCTTCTGATTCCAAATTACAAAGCTCATAAACTGTTTCACAGCCGCAGGTTGTGGTGTTCATTAAATTAACAGTGGGGAAACAACCTGCTGTGTGTGTGTGCTTTCAAAGTAAAATGTTTTCCTTTGTTTTCTTTTTTTCATTTCTTTTTTTAAAGAAACTAATTTAACTCAAGGCAAGTATGGCTAAATAATGTAATAATTGTCATAGAGTCTTTTCCTGCCAGACCGACTCACAATGCATCCCCACCCACCAAGGTTTATTAATATTCCGATTTTTCCAGAAGGTGATGATGAATTTTCTGTAACAGCAGTTCTGACAGTGGTGTCTGCAGTTATTAGGGATGGGAATCACCTGGGATCACTGATACGATATTATCAGGATACATACATACAGTGGTGTGAAAAACTATTTGCCCCCCTCCTGATTTCTTATTCTTTTGCATGTTTGTCACACAAAATGTTTCTGATCATCAAACACATTTAACTATTAGTCAAAGATAACACAAGTAAACACAAAATGCAGTTTTTAAATGAGGGGTTTTATTATTTAGGGAGAAAAAAAATCCAAACCTACATGGCCCTGTGTGAAAAAGTAATTTCCCCCTGAACCTAATAATTGGTTGGGCCACCCTTAGCAGCAATAACTGCAATCAAGCGTTTGCGATAACTTGCAACGAGTCTTTTACAGCGCTCTGGAGGAATTTTGGCCCACTCATCTTTGCAGAATTGTTGTAATTCAGCTTTATTTGAGGGTTTTCTAGCATGAACCGCCTTTTTAAGGTCATGCCACAACATCTCAATAGGATTCAGGTCAGGACTTTGACTAGGCCACTCCAAAGTCTTCATTTTGTTTTTCTTCAGCCATTCAGAGGTGGATTTGCTGGTGTGTTTTGGGTCATTGTCCTGCTGCAGCACCCAAGATCGCTTCAGCTTGAGTTGATGAACAGATGGCCGGACATTCTCCTTCAGGATTTTTTGGTAGACAGTAGAATTCATGGTTCCATCTATCACATCTGGCGTAAAAGTAACACAGCATTTCAGAAAAAGAACATCATACCAACAGTAAAATATGGTGGTGGTAGTGTGATGGTCTGGGGTTGTTTTGCTGCTTCAGGACCATCACACTACCACCACCATATTTTACTGTTGGTATGATGTTCTTTTTCTGAAATGCTGTGTTACTTTTTCGCCAGATGTAACGGGACACGCACCTTCCAAAAAGTTAAACTTTTGTCTCGTCGGTCCACAAGGTATTTTCCCAAAAGTCTTGGCAATCATTGAGATGTTTTTTAGCAAAATTGAGACGAGCCTTAATGTTCTTTTTGCTTAAAAGTGGTTTGCGCCTTGGAAATCTGCCATGCAGGCCGTTTTTGCCCAGTCTCTTTCTTATGGTGGAGTCGTGAACACTGACCTTAATTGAGGCAAGTGAGGCCTGCAGTTCTTTAGATGTTGTCCTGGGGTCTTTTGTGGCCTCTCGGATGAGTTGTCTCTGCGCTTTTGGGGTAATTTTGGTCGGCCGGCCACTCCTGGGAAGGTTCACCACTGTTCCATGTTTTTGCCATTTGTGGATAATGGCTCTCACTGTGGTTCGCTGGAGTCCCAAAGCTTTAGAAATGGCTTTATAACCTTTACCAGACTGATAGATCTCAATTACTTTTGTTCTCATTTGTTCCTGAATTTCTTTGGATCTTGGCATGATGTCTAGCTTTTGAAGGTGCTTTTGGTCTACTTCTCTGTGTCAGGTAGCTCCTATTTAAGTGATTTCTTGATTGAAACAGGTGTGGCAGTAATCAGGCCTGGGGGTGACTACAGAAATTGAACTCAGGTGTGATAAACCACAGTTAAGTTATTTTTTAACAAGGGGGGCAATCACTTTTTCACACAGGGCCATGTAGATTTGGAGTTTTTTTTCTCCCTTAATAACGTAAACCTTCATTTAAAAACTGCATTTTGTGTTCAATTATGTTATCTTTGACTAATAGTTAACGGTTTTTGATGAGCAGAAACATTTAAGTGTGACAAACATGCAAAAGAATAAGAAATCAGGAAGGGGGCAAATAGTTTTTCACACCACTGTACAGTAGATGCCGATTTAAATGATATTATGATTCTGTATTATGATTTTATAATGATTTTTATTTTTGATTTCATTACAATTCTAAACAAACCTAGCATATACTTTGCTCTGGATGCTGTGCTGCCTGCACATATGTAAATAGTTTAGAGTGCACCATCTGTAGGATTATATACGAGGCAACATACTGTATAGCCAACGCGAAAGCAAACATATAATGTAAGTATATCATTTACAAATGAAAAAAAATTATAATTCTGGAGTCAATGTGACAGTGCATGAATGAAGAACATAACATACATACATACTGTACATAGCAGAATCTTCTTCTTTGTCTTTCGGCTGTTCCCTTTCTGGGGTCGCCACAGCGTATCATCTGCCTCCATCTAACCCTATCCTCTGCATCCTCTTCTCTCACACCCACTAACTTCATGTCTCTCACTGCATCCATAAATCTCCTCTTTGGTCTTCCTCTAGACCTCCTGCCTGGCAGTTCCAACCTCAGCATCCTTCTACCGATATATTCACACTCTCTCCTCTGAACATGTCCAAACCACCTCAATCTGGCCTCTCTGACTTTATCTCCAAAACATCTAACATGGGTTGTCCCTCTGATGAACTCATTCTTGATCCTATCCATCCTTGTCACTCCCAAGGAGAACCTCTACATCTTCAGCTCTGCTACCTCTAGCTCTGCCTCCTGTCTTTTCTTCAGTGCCACTGTCTCTAAGCCGTAGAGCATCGCTGGTCTCACCACTGTCCTGTACACCTTTCCTTTCATTCTCACTGATACTCTTTTATCGCACAACACACCTGACACTTTTCTCCACCCATTCCAACCTGCCTGTACTCGTCTCTTCACCTCCTTTGAACACTCTCCGTTGCTCTGGACCGTTGACCATAAGTACTTAAAATCCTGCACCTTCTTTACCTCTGCTCCCTGTAGCCTCACTGTTCCTCTTGGGTCCCTCTCATTCACACACAGGTATTCCGTCTTGCTGCGGCTAACCTTCATTCTGTGCTTTCCAGAGCGTACCTCCACCTCTCCAAATTTTCCTCCAGGGTCTGGGTTCGATTCCCCGGCCAGGCTTGATTCCCGTCTCTGTGTGCATGGAGTTTGCATGTTCTCCCCGTGCTTGGTGGGTTTCCTCCGGGTACTCCGGTTTCCTCCCACAGTCCAAAGACATGCAGATTAGTCTAATTGGCGTTCCCAAATTGACCGTAGTGTGTGAATGAGTGTATGAATGTGCATATGAGTGTGTGCCCTGCGATGGATTGGCACCCTGTCCAGGGTGTACCCCGCCTTGTGCCCTAAGCCTCCTGGGATAGGCTCCAGGTCTCCCGCGACCCTGAATAGAAGGATAAAGCGGTATAGAAGATGAATGAATGAATGAATAAAATATGGTTTTGCACAGTACTGTATATACTGTACTGTATTTGTTTTGTCATGCCAACGCACAAACTGTCTGACAGCCCATAGTAAGAGTTTTGATGTAAAGGAATAAAGCACGAATCCCTAATGTTATGTGGTAAACACAGATAAGTGAAGCCATACACAAAGTGAATTGCACCAGTGCTGTTGGAGTAAACATCATCACTCTTATAAAGGCACTTGCCTAATCAAATTAGTGGACTGGAACTAACTGCTGCTTAATGAATAGTAATTGCAATCATTAGTAATCATTATTGATATGAAAGGAGTGAAACACACTGGGAGGTGCCGTTGTGGGTAAATAATTCAGCAGGATTAAAGCAACTTCATCACAACAGTGCCACAAACCGTGGTTTAATATTGGTTTCATTGCAGCATTTCAGGGCCAAATTGTTCCACAACTAATCTTAAACTTTTTATTTCTATGTTCCTGAACCAGGCGGCGCGGTGGTGTAGTGGTTAGCACTGTCGCCTTGCACCTCCAGGGTCTGGGTTCGATTCCCCGGCCAGGCTCGATTCCCGTCTCTGTGTGCATGGAGTTTGCATGTTCTCCCCGTGCTTGGTGGGTTTCCTCCGGGTACTCCGGTTTCCTCCCACAGTCCAAAGATATGCAGGCTAGGCTAATTGGCATTCCTAAATTGCCCGTAGTGTGTGATTGGGTGTTTGAGAGTGTGTATGTGTGTGTGCCCTGCGATGGATTGGCACCCTGTCCAGGGTGTACCCCGCCTAGTGCCCGAAGTCTCCTGGGATAGGCTCCAGGTCTCCCGCGACCCTGAACACAGGATTAAGCGGAATAGAAGATGAATGAATGAATGAATGTTCCTGAACCATTAGTTGAGTAGTAAACTTTCATAGTAGCAAAGGTGTTTTATAGAGGGGCTTTCCATTCAACCAGGACTTTTGATTGTGCATAACAAAACGCAGTTATAAGACTAAATGCAACATTTCTTTCTCTATATAATCCCCTGCTACACGAATGCACCCAGCATTTACCAGGCTCTTACCAGAGTTGGTGATCCCTCCACTAGTGCTTGGATATCTGCACATTTCTGATATTTTATCAGAAGCTAAGAGTCTCATCACCGTACTGTGCCTCAAGTCGTCTGTACTGTAAATGTCAGTTTTATATCTTTGTTTTACACTTTTCACTTTGTTCGTTTCATCACAAGTCCCGGTTTGATATGTGTATTTGGCAAAGGTGCCCGCAGACTCCGAGCTGGTGGTAAATCACCTCTGTTTCTGGAACTAGGTGGTGATGATGGAATTTTTTTATCGTAAACCACCTTTCCACTGCCAATCAATGGAAAGCTAGACCTCCTTCAATTCACACAGGAAGTGAAGAGCAACTGAAGATGCACTACTTTTATTAATGAACTGTATAACTAAGCATCTTCAGTAAGTGAACTACTAAGTGTCAGCACTTTGTATTGATCAGAGTTTGACTTGGAACAGAAAAGACTTGGAAAATATATCTCTGCAGAACCTCAACAACTTTCAATATAAAAACAATCCTAAAGAGTAGATATATTAAAAAAATATATACAGTATGTGGGCCAGGTGATAATAAAAAATACCGCCAGGTTAGTAAAAAAAAAATAAAAAAATAAAAAAGACATTTGACATGAGTATTGCTGAACTCAAAGGGCAGCTTCAGTTTACACTAAATGTATTTACGCCCTAATTCGATAAACAGTATAAGACTTGGTATAGGATTTCTATATGACTTTCCCCTTTTAAAGGACCAAAAGTCATTAAGCAAACTAACATAATCATGAATTCAATTTTATTAGTCATTTTAATAGTTGGTTGCAAATCCTCTGCGATCAATGACTGCCTAAAGTCTGGAACACACAGACATCAGTAGATGCTGGATTTTGTCCCTGGTCTTCAGTTTCTGCTTGTTCAGGGTAATCAGTCCCCTTTGCAGATATACATACAAATTAGATCACATAAAAGCATAAGATAGAGCAGTTCTATCTGTTTTTCAGACTTTTTTCCATTCTGATACCAGTTGATATTTGTCTTGTCGGCCCACAACTGTAGTTTATTTTTATTTTTTTAGGATTTATCCAGATCTTCTCTCTAATTTAGTTGTAACCAATACCCACTTGCACTCCCACATCAAGGCTATAACCACCCACCAGGGAAGGTGAAGGCGACCCACCAACCGCATCTTTTTGAAGTACGAGTCCCCGCACTGTTGGTACTGTAGAGCCGTGATTGATGTGCGAGTGCTACAGTAAGTGCCTCCCATCCCTCCCCTGTGAGAGAGCTCGGCCAATCAGGTCTCTTTAGGATGATATGGCTGCGTGACTCAACTGTCGTTTTTTTTTAATACTGTATTTGGGAAATTCTGATTTGGTGTTACTTTTACAGGGTTTTTTAAACATTTTGATTCCTGTGGTTTTGTGTCGTCTTAATCTGGCGAGTTGCATAAAAAGGGTTTTTCTTCATTAGGGAAAAAAATGTGTGATTATCCACCACAGTTTTCTGGGGTCGTCCTGGCCTTCGTTTTTTCTTCTCAAGAATATACCAATACGGTAATTTAGTTTTGGTGATTTTTTTTTTTTGTCTAGTTTGTTTTTTTTCTACTCAATGACGATTTGCTCGTGTTGTATACTGAGTGATACTGAAGAAGGCTTGTTGATATCTGAACTCAACACTCATTTTACTGCTCCGTCAGAATCACAGCTTAATAATCGGTAACATGGACGGGCATTGCAAGTAAAAAATGCCCTTGTTGCTGATTGGCTGGTGTAGTGTTGTGTGGCGCAGCTTGCACCACTTTCTTTGTTCAGAGTCAAGACTGTGTATTAACACCAGGTTTTTTTTTTTTCAGCCCTCACCGTGTAGACAGCTAGCAGACCGTGAGGAGAATTTTGCTGAATTTGACAAAAGGTGTACTGGATTAGAATCACTGACACTCTGTTTAAACAGACTGTGGCAGGCACCTAACGTAATATATTTGTCAATGTCCAAATATTTATTGGCCTCTACTTATATATTTTTCATTGCTGTAGAAATCAGTATTTATATGTAGTTAGTTAATATTTACAGTAGTAATGTTGAACCACTCATGATACTGTATGATTCTATTTTAATTAAAATCTCCTCAAGGGTGTTCCCTTCTGTACGCCTGGAGGTTATTAGATCTCAGAATGCCAAGCTAATGCCACTTAGGGTAATAGCTTGGAGAAAAGGGAATTATTTTGTATCAGAAAAGGCCCTTAAATTCTACCAATATATTATCATTATTCTAACAGAGCTCTCTGGTTCTTTTCTTGCCGAAACTACACTTAATACATATTTGGCTGATTGCACATTAATTCATTCATTACACATTTTATTACTTCCCACTGTACAAATGTATTATTGTAGTTAAGGTACTATCGCAACTAATAATATTGTATACTATACAACTATACACTCATTTTATTTAAAGTATGCCAAATATATACGGACACCTAATCATCCCATCCATATAAGGGATCCTCCCCAAACAGTTATAATAATAATATTATAATAATAATTATAATTTTAATAATATGTTCCACGAAGGCATGGTTTGTAAACACATTCCTGCTCCATAGAATTCTTTGACCAACCTCAGTGTTTAATCGTACCCGTCACGTTTCACAATTCTAGTGGAAATCATTTCCAGTTGTTTATTGTGGCCCTGTTAGATTAATTGTTTAAGCAACTAACAGGTCCACTTAAATAACACAACCATCTGAAATGTCAGCTATACAACTCGTATCAATTTCTTTTTCATAAAACTGTTCTACAAACAAGAACACATTTTTCCCACTATGAAATCCTTTGTTGTGTTCGCAGTGTGTTCTGGGTCTTGCTGCACGATGAAGCTTCTGCCAATTAGACTATGCATTACTCTGAAAGTTGACAGATAGAGTGTTTCTGTAGAATTCTGAATTAATTTCGCTCCTGCCCTTTTGAGTTACACCATCAGTAAAGCTTAATGAGCCTGTTTCAGAAACAGCCATACAATCCCATGCCATGACCCTAATTTCAGCATGCTTGACTGATGAGCTTGTTTGTTTTGGATCATAAACAGATCCTTTCTTTCTCCACACTTTGGACTTTCCATCACTTTGGTAGAGGTTAATCTTGGTCCCAGAACTTTTGTGGTTTATCTCTGTCTTTCTTTGCAAATTCTGAACTGGCCTTTGGATTCTTAATACTGATGAGTGGCTTGTACTGTAGCTTATGTTACAGCCTTTATATTTTAGGAAGTCTTCTTCAAATATAGGCTTGAAGAACCTACCTTAACCTTTGCACTGTAGAAGTTGTTGTTGATGTTGCTGATGTGTTTTTGGGGGTCTTTCTTTACAGCTCTCACAATGTTCCTGTCATCTGCTATTTATTCCTTAGCTGATCTTTTCCACAACTGCTTATTACACTATTGTTTTTTTTTAAGCATTCCAAACTGTTGTATTGGCCACGCCCATTACATGTGGAATGAATTTCCTTTCATACCAAAGACGGCCCTCTGTTCTTCATGTTGAGTTATCCTTTTGTAAATCCAGAACCCAAACCAAGATTATACAACAGTTAGTTCCGCTCTGCTAATTTTATCTGTCAAGCAGCATTCTAAGAGTGCTTATATTAAAGTGCATCTATTATGCCATTTTAAAGGTTGCTAATATTGCTTTATGAGTCTCTTAAAACAGGTTTACATGTATGCAAGGTCGAAAAACACTTTAGTTTTCTCCAAAAGTAGATTTCATTTTACCGCATTTCTAAATGATTCGTAAACGACTCGTGTGAAGCAGTTCGAAGATTCAGTCTGTCTAAACCCCTCCTTTCCGTGAGCCCTCACTGCTGTGATTGGTCAGATGACGCGGTCCTTTATGATTGGTATGATCTACCACTACAGCGTGTGTCGGAAAACGAAACGCCCATTACCATAACTGAACGACGGCTCTGGAGACCCGTCAATACATAGAAAAGATGGCGTCGGTTTTACCGTATCAATTCGACCCGGAGTCTGACGATGAAACGGTTGAAGTGGCACATCGACAAGAAACTGTTTCGCACCCACGACTGGAGTAGGACGTTTCTCAGTGGTAAGTGTCATATGTTAACAAGAGTGTGGTAATGTTAATTGTAAGATGGCGGGCAAGTTGTTCGTGACATAGAACGTAGGCGGACATTATGCAAATATGTTACGTAGTGACGTGGATCCGTAACAGAGAAATATTAGAATTGCTAACGACTCATTAAGGCGAATGTGAGCCGACTCTTTTTTTTTATTTTTAATAGACAAAAACTTCATTTATCGTGCACTGTCGGCGTCACAACTTTGCAGATAGTTTATGTTCACATACGGCTACATGTCACACTGCATGAAAGATCATATTTGAAAACGCATAGTAGGAGCATTTTAAGCATATTTAAAAGCACTGTGGTGGCTTGGTGGAGCAGTTGTTAGCACTGTCACAGCTCCAGGGTTGAGGGTTCTATTCCTATCTCAGGTCTGTGTTTGTGTGTGTCCTGTGATGGATTAGCCCATCCAGGGTATAGCTTGCCTCGTGTCCAAAGTCTCCTGGGGTAGGCTCCTAGCCTCCTGAGACCCTGTACAGGATAAGCAGTATAGAAAATGAATGAATAAATGAATGAACTGCACTGGTTGTATCACTCCACAAAAAATTGTATGCCAGGAGAAAACCTCCTCTTGGTCTGGAAATGATTTGATTGAATATGAATAGAACAAGCATATATGCCAAAAAGTGCAAATAATATTTCTCGAAAACATGAAGTCCGATGTAAAAATATTGTATTTTTTGATTACTGTTTTTTAAAGCTAGAATCCTAAAGCTATAGCAATCCAGGTTACCAGATCACACTGACAAAATCCTTCCTAGGCAGTGTTGAACACCCACCCATTCCGATAATAACCAAGTCCAAATAATATCAGGACTAGAACCTGTACTGGAGCCCAAGTATATATACACAATTCTTATTACCTGCTTAAGACACATTTTTCCAGTCGAAGATGTTTAAAAACATCCTATTTCCCTGAAAAATGCTTAATCATACAGTACTTTCTCTGAAGACTTCTTCTTCTTTAAAGTTTAATGCCAGTTGATGAACCTGCTTAAAGGTACATTATCATCTACTTAACTGGAGCAGGAACACTGGAGCGTGTTAGTGTATTGATTCATGACTTTGCTCCACCCCTGACTCTGGTCTTCTCTGGTGGGTTAGAAGGGCAAGCCTCACACTAAAAACTTTTTGAAGTAAATATTAATGCACTGCTGCTGTTTAATGAGTCTGAATCACAGAAATCTTTCAGCACCTTTCCACATTATAAAAAGTTTTGGGAGATATTTGGCGGCATGGTTATCACTGTTGCCTTTCACCTCCAAGTTCTGGGTTTGATTCCAAGTCAGGTCTGTGTGCATGGAGTTTGCATGTTCATCCAGTGCTTGGTGTGTTGTCCTCTGGGTACTCCGCTTTTCTCCCACAGTCCAAAGACAAGCAGATTAGCCTAATTGGCGTTCCCAAATTGCCCGTAGTGTGTGAATGTGTGTGTGAATGTTGACCTGTGGCCCTACAATGCTCGAACAAAATGGGAATAAATACAGTTGTCACCATTGGCCTCCATGGTCCCGAATTGGACTATAGAGCTTCCTACAGTAGATGGATGGAGGGTGATTATTTATACATAAAATAATACAAACAATTCCATACTGCATAAAACGGGGTTTGGGATATACAGTAATAGGATGTAATCCATGTTGGGTATGGACAGTAATGTGCATTTGGGTATGAGCTTAATTAGGGGCTTCAATAGGAATTTAGGAGCTGGCATTTGGATATAGACATATGGATATGGTAAAATGGGGTGAAATTGGTGTTTTGGACGGAAGCTTTAATAAGCATTGGGACATTACTTGTTATGGGGTGTGATGGGCATTTCGGCATGGGCTATAACGGGGCGTAATGCATGTTTTGGTATAGGCTGTAATGGGGTGTAATAGATATTTGGCAATAGGCGTTAATTATCTCTGATGAGCTGTGCTGAGCTGCGATGGGCTGTATTGAGCTGTGTTGTAATAGGGATGTTAGTGTGGGCCATAAGGGACTATAATAAATTATAATGGACTTTAGAGGTATGACCTGTAATGGCCTGTAATGAAATGAGACATATGGACTTTTGGGGTCCACTGGTAATTTGGACCTGGGTTGTAATATTCTATAATTAATGTTTACGTTTTGGGCTGTAATATATGTTATAATATGTTGCTTGGGTGTAAGCTTTAATGGGGCATAAAGGGTGTTTTGGTAAGGGCAATAATAGGGTGTAATGGGCATGTAAATTAGACTTTAATGGGGTGTAATGGACATTTGGGTATAGGCTTTGATTGGCTATAATATAAATCTAGCTATGTGTTTTAATAGAGGGTAATAGGTATCAGAATTGGGCCGAAATTGGCTTAAATAATAATGGACAGTAGTACTGAGCACTATTTTTTTTAGGGTGTGAGCTGCAATGGGCATTTTAGGTCCGAGTTCTAAGCTGTAGTGGGCATTTAGAGTATAGGCTATAATGGAATGTAATGGGATGCAATGAACTGTAATGGGGATTTGGTTAGATGGTCATGAAGCCTCAGCATAGAAAGCTGAGTGTATAGTATGCAATAGATTCATCATATGCTGATATGCTCACGTTAAAATTGCTTTAGCCTCCTAAATTACAATGTAAATGGGCAGGAATAGAGAATGCAGAGTTGGGAACTAAATCATCGCTTTATGTTTTGGTTTTATTCAGTCTGAAAGTGAGGCCTCGCTGTGAGCCGACATTTCCTGCTGTTGCACTTGTCATAAATATAACTCAATGTAAATGTGTCCCCCTGCAAAGTGCTATAGTGTATAAAATACTCGAAAAAAATGACTTGAGGAGAGGTTTAATTTTCCATTTCCATCTTATCGTCTAATTGACTGGAGTTACTTTGCACCCAAAGCATGTATTTTGCATCAAAATACATGCTACTGCAAATTATTTAGTCTCGATTCTGTGTAATTTTCTCCTCAATTTACTGTAGGCCTTTTCATACCCAACAGTCAGGTCTCATATGGTCATACCTCAGGTACCAACCATATGTTTCCTTCAGGTAATGTGAAGACCGCTAACTCTGTCACAACCCAGTTGTAAGAAAGTGCTGACCCCTTCTGTATGCATGAGTTCACAGACACCTGCAATTGGCTAGTGGCACTGTGATTGACAGAGGAGCAAGAGGGTAACACTTCTTCCAGTCTTTCGGATGGTGGCATTGAATGATTTTTTTGTTGTGGCACTTGGGAGCCTTTCTCGATCTTTTAAAGTGGTGTGCCGTGAGATTTGGAGATCTGGCGCTCTCTGTGGTGTGCAACATAAAGCACTATCTGATCTGGACCACCACATACAGTATAAACATAATCAGATGCTTTTGAACCTGAAAAAAAGATGTGGACTGAAGACAAAAATAGCTTTTTCTCTTTTTTATATCATCTGAACAGAAGATAATAATAATAATAAAAAAATATGTATGTATTTGAAGATGTATGTATTTGAAGATGGCAAACAATGATAACTAATCTAAAAGGAGTCAAAAAATGCACTGGTGAATCTAATCATCAAAAATTCACAAACAAATGTTAATGTCAGTTGCTTTGTTAATGCAGGTGTAAATAAATGTGAAATAAAGTAGTATTTCTTTGTGCATTGAAATATATATATTTTTGATTCTATTTGGAAATAGTTTTGAAATACCTTACACAGAAGGAATTGTGAGCTAAATTGTGGTGACTGTTTAACAGATAATGAATGTAAACAATTCCCATAAAATTATTTTTAATACAGTGACTTAACTAAGCTAGCTAGCTAGCTAACCAAACTTGGTAATGAGCTGGTGTGCATACCTGTTTACTTTATCAACTTTCACAAAATTTTTATAATAGCTTTTTTTTTTTACCAATGTACCTTGACCCAAGTCAATATGAACCTGAAAACCACATCTTTTGTGGGTTTCAAGAACGGGAACTACTACAGAAATACTTGTTTGTTGCAGTTTTGCTTGAGAGAACATAGTCAAGGCTAGCCACTTAGCATTTTAAAATAAACTCTCCAAAGCAGCAGAGAAACTCTGCACAGTGGCACAGAAACCTCACTGCCAACTAGTGGTTTGGATATGCAATTGCAGAGCGCCACAGGGGGAACTGCAGACAAGAAAAAATGCCTACAAAGCCTCTGTGTAAACTTTACACAGCAGCACAAATCAGCCGGCCCAAACAGATATGCGAGTTTCCGGTAGGGAACAGACTCTAGCTGAGATGTTTGATGAGGTGAGAAAATAGAGTGCTACACGTCAGAAGGTCATTAACACAATTACAACTTTTAATTAGCGCTCAGAAAGCAACAGCTTGATGAAGCAGGAATTGTCAAAACTGATTAAATATCAGATGTGCAACTAATTTTTTTTTATTCTGCAATATAATATCGTCTCAATCAGGGTTCAGTGCTTATGTGCGTGTATGAATAAAAAATGTTTTATGGGCTTCAAAACCATTAGCATAAAAGAACAAATGAATGGGACCGTAGTGTTGGTAATGGACATCATGCAGCCCACAAAGTAAAGTATATAAAGAATTTTTTCCCCCCTTAATTAGATGTTTAGTGTAAAAAATGTGTAAACTTTTAAACTATAAACATTCACAAAACGATGCTCGTCAGAGCATCCTTTGTTGTTAGCAGTGGTATGATATCATTTTCTCCTTAAAAAATGACTCCTCAGTATACTAATCGTCTTTGATTCAAATGATTCCAATAATTCTACACTCAATCATGCAACGCTGAGAAACATCTTCTATAAAAACTTATTTCACACGTGTAATTTGTACTGAAATCTTTGTTTGTGTGTGGGGATAAATAACAGCATGCATAGTTTTAGTATTAAATCCTAATCATAATTAATCGTAATTAATCAGACTCAAGCAATGAGTTCTCTGTATGTATAAGTTTTCATAACAACACTCAGTGGTTTTGGGCTCTGTTTTATGCCAAACCTTGTTCCTGCTTTGCTCTGAGTGCTTCGCTCTGTGAGCCAGCGATGCTAACTCTCCTGGGCTAGAGACGATTTACAGTGTCCTCAGTGAAATTTATCAGACAGATGGAGCGGAGGATGAAGGGACAAAGGTGACGGGATGTCTCTAAGGGAGTCGAGGTCCCTCAGTAGTCAGGACCAATGACTCCTCTCTTATCGAGTGGTTTAAAGAGAAACTAGAAGTTTTTTCTCATGTTTTTAAAAGGCCACAGTAACATTTAACACTGAATTTAAAAAAGGCATGTAGAGAGATGTGGGTCTGTGCCTAACAGGTCATTAACACAATTAAAACTTTTAATTAGCGCTCAGAAAGTAACAGCTTGATAAAGCAGGAATTGTAAGACTGATTAAATTACAGCTGTGCAGGATTTTGTAAAGCAAATTGGTTTATTTTTGCTGTTCTTCAGTGTAATATGGTCTCAGTCAGGGATTAGTGCTTACTGTATGTGTGCGCGAATAGAAAAATAGAAATTATATTATACTATTATAATATCATACATATTATTATAATATCATACATATTATGAATAGCATACTATTCATTTTACGTTATTTGATTTTAAATAGGCGGCAGGGTGGTGTAGTGGTTAGCACTGTCACCTTGCACCTCCAGGGTCTGGGTTCGATTCCCAGCCAGGCTTGATTCCCGTCTCTGTGAGCATGTAGATTGCATGTTCTTGCCGTGCTTGGTGTGTTTCCTCCGGGTACTCCGGTTTCCTCCCACAGTCCAAAAGATATGCATTGGCGTTCCCAAATTGCGAATGAGTGTGAGTGTGTGTGCCCTGCGATGGATTGGCACCCTGTCCAGGGTGTACCCTGCCTTATGCCCGAATCCTCCTGGGATAGGCTCCAGGTCCCTGCGACCCTGAAGACAGGTAAAGTGGTATAGAAGATGAGTGAGTGAATGAAAGTGATATAATTTTGAAGGTCGAACTTTGGCTTTAATACCATTACCAGAAAAGATCAAATCTACTTGTACGGAATGGGACCGTATTCTTGGTAACATGAATCATGTAGCCCACAAAGTAAATAAAAACAAGCAAAAAAAAAATAATTTATATATATATATATATATATATATATATATATATATATATATATATATATATACACACACACACAGTACTGTGCAAAAGTCTTAAGCACCATATTTTATGCTGTACCAAATTTTGTTATATATGTTTATCATATCTGCATAATTATGTATAAAATCATTCAGTATTTCCATATATAACTTAAAACTTAATAAATAAATAAATAACATTACAGGAGAATATATGCATGACTGTAAAGCAAAAGATATACTGTAGTACAAGACAGACCAGTTTTCAGTTCCTGGGATTTACATAAAAATAGAAAGAAGCGAGTGTTAGGTTTTACTGAGCATGCTGGAGAATATGAGTTCTTTTGGTAACTTTGTCACACTCGCTCCTTTCTATTTTTATGCAAATCCCAGGAGAGTACATTATGTTTTTTTGTTTCTATCTGAAAACTGGTCTGTCTTGTAGTGTATATTTTTTTCTTTACAGTCGTGCATATATTCTCCTGTATTGTTATTTATTTATTTATGAATTTTTAGGTTATATATGGAAATACTGAATGATTTTGAACATAATTATGCAGACATGATAAACATATATAACAAAATTTAGTACAGCATAAAATATGGTGCCTAAGACTTTTGCACAGTACTTACTAAATGTATTGCTATATACTGTATATCATATATAGCAATATAGCAACATATAGCAAGCTGCACATCTCATATTTTGATACTCATGTTTAGTTGTGCAGCACGGTGGTGTAGTGGTTAGCACTGTCGCCTTGCACCTCCAGGGTCCGGGTTCGATTCCCGTCTCTGTGTACATGGAGTTTGCATGTTCTCCCCGTGCTTGGTGGGTTTCCTCCGGGTACTCCGGTTTCCTCCCACAGTCCAAAGACATGCAGATTAGGCTAATTGGCGTTCCCAAATTGACCATAGTGTGTGTGTGTGTGTGCTCTGTGATGGATTGGCACGCTGTCCAGGGTGTATCCTGCCTTGTGCCCAGAGTCTCCTGGGATAGGCTCCAGGTCCCCGTGACCCTAAATACAGGATAAAGCTGTATAGAAGATGAATGAATGAATGAATGTTTAGTTGTTTTGTGTAACTTGATAAACCTTCACAAACCTATGCCGGTTGATTTAGTACAGAGCCCTACAAAGGATTGTGTCTCTCACATGAGTAAGATGACACGTCAACAGAGTGAATGATAATAAATTTATTTATTCCTTGCAGCCTGAAAGTCACTTTGTGTGTGTAAATTAATGGCAGGGAATACATTTGCAAGAGCATGTTTATTCCAATTAAAGACAAAAATAAACCACAAACCTTGTCTGAATAATGAGAAAGCTTATCTTAATTATGCCTGAGTAAAATATCCTGGAAAGTTTTAAACGTGATGAGTTCCAAGCAGGATTTCTTTTGGTTGTCAGATTGTTGTGGCAGTGTTAATTTGGTGACATTATGGATGTTGAGATCAGATTTACTTTGATTACATACTGTAATGCTGGGCCAACTTTGACTGCATGCCACTGAGATAACAGTGAACGAATGGCCCCAACTGTTAGGGATTTTCTGAGAAGTCTTGTTGATTGTGCAGGTTTTCCCATTTGTTATTCTGACATACAGACTTTCCAATGCTTCATTCTATTGCCTAGCTTTTTGTTCTCTGACATATGTCAATAAAACAACCCCCTTCCTGAGGACATCTTGTCTCTAGATGGACTTCCACTCTTTATTCTACTGGATTTCACCAGGACATGTTTAATGGGTCTATGTTCTTTGTATAAGGAATGTAGGTGACATCAGACATTTGGCCAAACATGAAAAGAAGTCATTATGCAACATCATGTGTATCTCTGTGATGTTGTGTTTCATTTTTACAATGTTAGCGTTTTTGCTGGGTTACTATTATAGTAATAAATTTGGGTTTATAAAAGACATTAGCTGCACAATAACACCTCCTACACCAACAAGAACTTTTAAAATGCTTTTCATTCGCTTTAACTTTATAAATCAAAATCACAAACTCACCACAGTAGTCTTTTAGGAACAAAACGGTTTGAACTGATCGTTTATTCATTTACTTTAAGTTAAATGCTTTACCCTGGTCATGGTTGTGGTCGAGCTGGAGCTCATCCCAGGAACACGGGATGTGATGCAGAAATACAAAGTGCTCATTGAAGGTAGGACGAAATGTATAATTTTTTTTACTTTAATTTCTTAATACATTAACCGGCCAATTCATTAGCTAAACTTGTTCAACTGATCAATAATGCAAATATTTAATTATCCAGTCACATGGCAGAAACTTAAATGCATTAAGGCATGTACAGTAGACATGGTCAAGACGATCTTCTAAAGTTCAACCCAAGCATCAGAATAGGGAAGCGGGAATGAGGCCATTTAAGTGACTTTGATTTTAACATGGATGGGCTGGTCTGATTACTTCCGAAACTATCTACTGGGACTTTCACATAGAACCATCTCTAGGGTTTACAGAGAATGGTCTGAAAAAGAAAAATGTCACATGAGCAGCAATTCTCAGGGCGAAGATGCCTTGTTGTTGCCCGAGGAGAAGACTGGTTCGAGCTGATAGAAAGGCAACAGTAACTCGTATAACATCTCATGACAACCGAGTTATGCCGAAGAGCATCTCTGAATGCACAACAATTTGAACGTTGAAGCAGATGGGCTACAGCAGCAGAAGTCCACAGCAGGGTGCCACTCCTGTCAGCAATGAACAGGAAACTGATTCACATTGGCTCACCAAAATTGGACAACAGAAGATTGGAAAAAACATTGTCTGGTCTGATTAGTCTCAATTTCTGTGGTGACATCCGGATGGTATGGTCAGAATTTGGTTTAAACAGCATGAAAGCATGGTTCCATTCTCACTTGTATCAATTATTCAGGCTGCTGCTGGTGGTTTAATGGTGCGGGGGATATTTCCTTAGCACATTTTGGGCCTCCAATGTACCAATGACTGTCAAGTACCAATGACCAGTAGGATAACGTACCATGTCACTAGCCTAAAATCATCTCAAATTGGTTTCATAAACATGAGAGTGAGTTGCACTCAAATGATCTCCATATTCACCAGATCTCTATCCAATAGAGCATCCTTGGAATGTGGTGGTAGAACATGAAATTTGCATCATGGATGTGCAGCTGACAAATTTGCAGAAACTGTATGATACTCTGATGTCAATATGAAACCAAAATCTCTAAGGAATGTTTCTAGCACCTTGTTGAATCTATGCTACAAATTCAATTCAATTCAATTTGATTTATATAGCGCTTTTAACAATGGTCATTGTCTCAAAGCAGCTTCACAAAAATGAAAGAAAATTTACAAAAATGAAAAGAAAAGAAAATATTTGGAAGTGTGCATGTGTGAGAAAAATGTGTCTAGATAATAATGAGATGAATGAATGAATGAATGATGAATGAATGGGTGATGGCGACGGTGGCAAGGAAAAACTCCCTGAGATGGCATTAGGAAGAAACCTTGAGAGGAACCAGACTCAACAGGGAACCCATCCTCATCTGGGTGATAACAGATAGCAATGATATAACATCTTGTGTGTTGTGCAGGTGAAAGTTCAATACGACAGAAGTTCTTTAAATTAACATGAAGTCCAGTTCAGCACAGGGACGAGTCAGTAGGTGCAGAGGGCAGATGAGGTCTGGATCACTGGAAGCACAGGAGCAGCATGTGTAGCTCCAACCATCATAAAGCTGAATCCAGCTGGAGCTGGTCCTTCTCTGGATGCCTCAGGAACCTCGCAGGGTCGGCCTTTGTCTACTGAAGGTGGCAAAATCTCCCGATGCCTCGGGACGGGTAGAGAAATGCAGAACAGATGGAGAGAATTAGCGTAGTTGCCATTCAAGATAGATGTACTGGAGTATGAGTACTGGGATGAGTTACGTGTATGCCAGATTAAAAAGATGCGTCTTGAGTCTACTTTTGAACTGGGAAACCGTGTCTGCTCCCCGAACACTATCTGGAAGGCTATTCCAAAGCTTTGGAGCTAAATATGAAAATGCCCCGCCCCCTTTTGTAGATTTTGAAATTCTGGGAACTACCAGAAGTCCGGAGTTTTGTGATCTTAAGGCGCGTGGTGGATTGTAGCGTATCAGAAGATTGGTTAGGTATGTGGGAGCTAAACCATTTAAAGCTTTGTATGTACAGTAAGTAATACTATTTTGTAATTTATTCTAGACTGAACAGGTAGCCAGTGCAGGGATGATAATATTGGGGTTATACTGTATGATCATATTTTCTGGATCTAGTGGGGGCAGGGGTAGCTCAGTGGTTAAGGCATTGGACTATGGTTCGGAAGATCCCAGGTTCAAACCCCACAACCACCAAGTTGCCACTGTTGGGCCCTTGAGCAAGGCCCTTAACCCTCAACTGCTCAGATGTGTAATGAGATAAAAATGTAAGTCGCTCTGGATAAGAGCGTCTGCCAAATGCCTAAATGTAAATGTAAATGTAAACCCTGGCGGCTGCATTTTGGATTAACTGAAGCTTGTTTATTGAGGATGCAGGACAACCACCTAGTAATGCATTACAATAGTCCAGTCTGGAGGTCATGAATGCATGAACTAGCTAGCAAATAATTAAGCCGGGTTAGGAAGGAATAGTGGGTCCAGTCTGGTACTAGCACGGTGTACCTAATGCAGTGGCCGGTGAGTGTATTTTAGGCAAACAGAGCCAGTTAAGTAAATTTAAAACGTGTCAAATTAGAAGAACTGATTCAGTGTGCTCCCTTTTACAAATAAGTGATGGCTATTGCAAAAGCTCGAGGATGATTTTCCTAAAACAGCAGGGTTCCAAGTGTTTTGTCGATGTGAGTGTTATTAAGGACCGACAAAGTGAATCCTTTTATAGATGTTAAATAAATAACCGTACGAGCAAATTCACACCTTTTTACTTTACTGTGCAAAAGTCACTGTATGTTTTGAATCTAATGGCCACTCGATACTGATTGTTAATTAAATATGACATGGCCACTATTAAGGTAAAGGTCAGTGCTACAAAGTAAAATACTACATATATAGTTTTCATACTGTTTTTGCTGTTGATGTATTTTGTGTGTGATTTTCTTTTAACTACATTTTCTTGTCATTATTGTTCATTATTGCTATGGTTCATAAATCACACCGAGGTCTTATAAATATATGATTTCTGGCTGCACTAGTGTCAGGGCTTCTGTCATGGAAAATAATTTTGACCAAGAACAATGCAGGATAGAAAAGGAGATATGGTCTAAAGAAAAGTCGTATCGCTTCAAAGTTGTATCATTTAAACCAAAAGATCGATGTGAAAAACTGAGAATTGTATTTATCTCCTTTACTACTCTCTCAGTCCTGATATCTGACAAATGGCAGCATAAAGAAAAAAAAAATCAATTGGGCACATAAAGTAAAGAATGTAAAAATAAAACAAGCCTATTTTCTTTTTTAATTCTTGTTTTCTATATCAGATGGAGTGTTTTGATCGATTAATTTTTTTTTATTCAGTGTCCAGAAGCTCTTTTGCTATATTCCAGTGCTTTTTAAATTGTTTGATTATTGTAGCTTCTTTCATTTATACTACTGTTTCTCTGTTTGTGATCCTGAGAAATAGATTTATAGAGGAGGATTGGGAATGGTCTAAGAGTACACGCAATTGGGCACTGTTGCTCACATCAGACTGAAGTTGGAAATGAACAACAATGTTATTATTAGAAAGTGTGAACAGAGGCAGTATTTTTCCCCCTGTATAAGTTCTTGAAAATTGTGTTTTTTATTTATTCTATTATATATCAGTTGAAAGCTTTATTTTTCTTCTTTTGGATCAGTTTGGTTCTCTCTAGCACTTTGTATTACAGTTTTGTTTCTTTGGCATTTTCATTATCACCATTTCACAAGCAGGCTTCAAATGTCAATTAACAATCTCATAGGAATTCTATAACATTAACTTGACTTAAAATAGATACCTCCGGGTAGTCTGGTATCTTCCCACAGTCCAAAGACATGCTGATTAGGCTAATTGGCATTCACAAATTGTCCGCAGTATTAGGGGTGGGCGATATACCGGTATACACGGTTAACCGGTAGAAATTTGTCAACCGGTAGAGATTTTGGTCTATCGTCTTAATCGCGGTTGAGATCACATGACGTTGCACGTTTTGTAACCATGCAATACACATTCACTTCTATGTGAGGTCAAACACATCTAAAGTGGGAGGAAACCGTGGCACCCGATTGAGCCGGCATGGGCAGACCAAATATCCAGACCCGGTGGATCGCGCAGCGCGGACCAACTTGAGCAGCGCTGCTCGAATCACAAACCTGCGCGACGCTGATAGAAATAGACCGCGCCGACCATCAAAATACATTTTACCCCGCTGGGATGTGCACGTACAAACCCGGCATGGCAAGGCGGAAACAATATTAAACAGTCGTGACATTTTAAATAAATTGTTTTAAAATAAAAAACAGTGGGTCGCGCAGGTTTGTGATTCGAGCGGCGCTGCTCAAGTTAATCGGCGCTGCGCGAATAAACCAGATCATCTCTGCGCTATCCACATAGTAGCGCTGCGCTGTCCACTGGGCCGCGCAGATATTTGGTTTAATCGGGTGTAAAAACAATAAAAACGAGAGCACACAAAATCCTTATCAACTGTTTATTCTCCTTTATTCACAAAAACAAACTGACACTCTAGAGCAGGAAGTGCGCATGCGCCTTTTGCCCTTCTACGGCAAGCCCCAAGGGGATACAAACCTCACAAACCCATATATGCACCTCATGAGCGCCTGTGCATCTAACGTTAGCACAATATAACAAAATCTAATTAGGTTTGTTACACATCCAATCGAATATGGCCAAAGTAAAAAAATTCGGCAAACCTCAGCAATTCCCAGTTTAAATAAAATTACATTATATAACACAGTTTCATTGTGTTTGAATTTTTATTTATGCATTTTCAGATACAAATTGCTATATTGTGATATATATCGTTATCGTGGTAGAAAATTGCTTCTACCGTGATAGAAGATTTTGGTTATATCGCCCACCCCTACTCAGTATGTAAATGAGCGTGTGAGTGTATGTTTGTTTGTGGGCTCTGTGATGGATTGGTACCCCGTCCTTAGTGTTTGTGTGTGTAATGGGTTTCACAGTGGCCTAGTGGTTAGCACTCTTGCCTTGCGCCTCCGGACGCAATATCTGTATCGCAAAGAATTGCGATAAATGAAATCGATGAGTGTATGGTTACATGTAAATATAAAGTAATGTTTGAAAGTAATTCATATTGTGTTGGCAGGTTTATAGTAACAGCAAACCAGAAGTCAGAATATCTGCTGAGGGTTTTAAGTCATTCATAGTGTTTTGAAGTCTAAATATTTGCAACTTCCTTGACATATAGTTTCTTTTTAGCCTGAATTAGATTTAATTACATCAGACGAATATCTATTACCTGTTTATTTCAGTATGATCATTACATATATTAATGATAAAAAAAAAATAGGCAATAATAATAATAAAAAATGAATTTCTCTAGGGAAATGTTATATCGCAAGAAATATCGTTATCGCAGTATTCAACAACAATATCGCATATCGCATATTTTCCTAATATCGTGCAGCCCTAACCTGTATGACTTTATCAGTCTCTCACATCATTGTGGAGGATTTTTTTTTTTTTTACAACTCCTTTAGTTAATTAATTAAAAGCATTTAATTTTTTTTTAGGTTTGTACTTTGCCTAGCTCAGGGGTACTCAAATATAAATTTGAAAGGTCCACCTAACAAATTTCCATTCAGTCCGAGGTCCGGAAAAATTACAGTCCAATTTCAAATAGAGAACTACAAAAAAAAGTCAAACCCAAAATTTTCGAACCCCAAAATGACATGGTAGTGTGAAAGGTGACATCATCTTTGTGCCACCAGTTGTTTGTACTTGGCACTAATGTAAATGTTCATTGGTGAGGGTGCTGTGATATGTGTTTTTCACCCCGTGCTCATAGTCGAAACGGCAGATTCACAGCAGTACGTTGAGGAAAACATTGTGAGAATTTGAAGGGCCATTTTCTGCAGGACAGGAACACCTGCTGCAGTAACCATCTTTGTCCAGAAGGTGAGAAGGTGACCACTTTTGATTGCTAGATTAAGCACATTGGTTTTCTGCTTCCCACGGGGAGCACGAATGCATAATTTTCTGTCCACTCACTCTTAAATTCGCTGTTTTCAAAATCAACTTATATCAATGGCCAGCTTTGAGCACACCATTAGGATATTAAGGACATGTTATAATAAACCGAATGAGCAGCTCACCTCTTATATCTTCCAGTATGAGTCGTTCGTTCTTTTGAATCTACTGCACCGCATAGCGCCTATGGGAGTCACGAACAACTCGGGACTTGACGATTCATTGAGAACCGTTCAATACATATCCTACGGAGGTTTTGCGATGATTTGCGCATGCGCGCCCAGTAGAAAATGAACGAATCACTCTCGGAGACGTCACTATACTCTCTGAGTCACGTTATAGATCCGTTCAAAAAGAACGAATCGTTCATGAAATACCAATCACTAGCACTCAAAGATATATCTTTAATATTCTAACCCTTTCCAGATTGATGTGCAACCACACTTGCTTCTCTACGATCACTGCTTACATGACGGCGAACTGACTTAATGCGTTTATAGAGGTCTGCACAACTGCTGATAATCAATTAGTCAAGTTCTGATGATTAGCAGCAGCTGGCTGCAACTTTCCATATACCATACATCCTATGGAAGCAGTCAGGGGTACTTGAAATGCCCGTTTTTGCATTTTTGTTAAATAAATAATGTCATGGTAAAAAAAAGCTTCATGTTGTATTTCATCTGAAGTTGTCTTTGCCTGATACTGAGACTCTATGATCAGATGATTGTTTTTACACCAAAACTAATTTTGATGTTCAATTGATTTTTTTCAATAAATAATTTTCAAAGTAAAACAAGTAAAACACAATTGAATAAATCCCTGTCAACTGCGACAGAATGTAAGAAGGACTCAGAGGAGGCTTGCTGCTTTTGGAAAGTAGTGAAAAAAATACAATCCATTGTTCAGTACATAATATTTTATAGTTTATTATTAATATCTAAAGGAAACGATTCATCCACCACACAATGAAGTCTATTAAGTGTATGATTTGGTTGCCAGGAAACCTAACAGACATGTTGGGGTATTTCATGGACAGAACAATGGCTTAAGTATATTGCTTTTATTGGTTTAAAACCTGCAGAATTCAATTAATGTGATGTGGTCACAGTTGCGTGTACAGTACACTGAGGAATTTACAGCAACATGGACTTTAGTTTCGACCAGTAAAATAAGCCAAATTTGCTTGTGAACCTCAATTAAACCACAGAAACCATGTCCAGAATAAAGCGGATACTTTGGGTGAATTAATGGCATAGCAAAGCCGGATTTAACTTATGTTTTTTTTCCTGCAAACTTTTGTAGCTGACTGTGAGAACAGAAAAAGCCAACAGTGTCCTGAGGCACTAGCAATTTGTCCTGCCTTTTTAAACTGCCCTGCCACTGTGGTCATCACTGTCGTCTTGCACCTCCAGGGTCCGGTTTCCTCCCACAGTCCAAAGACATGCAGATTAGGCTAATTGGCATTCCCAAATTGTCCATAGTATGTGTATGTATGTGTGTGCCCTGTTATGGATTGGCACCCTGTCCAGGGTATACCCCGCCTCATGCCCTAAGTCTCCTGGGATAGGCTCCAGTCTCCAGGCCCCTGCGACCGTGAATACAGGATAAAGCGGTATAGACGATGAGTGAGATGAGAGTGAGTGAATGTCATGGGGGAAAAAAACCCTGTAAATTGCATCTCTACCTGACTAGCTCTACAGCTGTGGCTTAAAAAGGTTTAAGAATGATACAAATATCAATGAAGTCTGCTGCTTCAGTGTTTGTCGGATGTTACTATGGTGTACTGAAGTTTAATTACAAGCATTTCATACGTATCAAAGACAATTACATTAATGCAAAGAGTCAATATTTGCAGTGTTGACCTTTATTTTTCAAGACCTTTGCAATTCTCCCTGGTATGCTGTCCATCAGTTTCTGGGCCACATCCTGACTGATGGAAGCCCATGCTTTCACTATCAAAATCAGAAGGTGTGCGCTTCAAAAACTTGTTCGAAAACTTACAATAGGATTAGGGTCTGGGGAGTTTGCTGGCCAAAATTTCGTCTTTGTTCCACATTCACTTTTGCTTTATGGCACGGTCATTCTTCATCATGCTGTAGAAGGCATTGTTCATCACTAAACTGTTCTTGGATGTTTATGAAAAGTTACTCTTGGAGGATGTTTTTCAACCGTTCTTTATTCATGATTGTGTTCTTAAACAAAATTGTGCATGAGCCCACTCCCTTGGCTCAGGATGCTTTACTGTTTATGACTGACGGTAGCGCTGTTTTATATTAATAGAAAATAATATTCACAATAAAGTTGTGTTGTTATTATTATATATTTTTTTACTTTGTGTTTGATGACATTTGCTGGCATGCTTGCCATTTTCATGCTTCAAAAATTGTGTATTCATGTTGTCATTTATCGTACCAACTAGGCCTGGGCGATAAAACGATAACGATATGTTTCGCGATAGACACGTGATCGATATCAATAAAAAATGTATTCGATATTTTTTGTTCTCTGTCGGAAGAAAACGCTGGTCGCGAAGCTATTTTGATTGCTGTCACGCGTACTCGCTCCGCGACCGGCTCTAGGACCCGGAAGTAGTACGGTCGCGATTCAGGAAGCATAAACGGAGACAAGATGGCGTTGACATTTGCACCCGCCCACATAAAATTGGGTAAAATTCGGCTGTGGCGGGTAATAACTTTAGTCTCACTAGCCACATTGGCGGGTAGTTTATTCTTTGGTATGACAATTGTTATGTTTGCATCAATATGCACAACTAACATCTATAATATTACTTGCTTTTTGTGTGAGACAACCAGAGGAAAAGAAACGGTATTCTTCTTTTACTGCATTCAGTGCACACGACACATATAGTATACAGCGCGGTATTGCCCCCTGGTGGCCCGCCAGTGAATTAACATCAAACTCAAATATATTACAACAATATATTTTTGTTGTAGTTTTCTCTAAAGGCATCTGATACTGTATAATAAAGACATTTCACTATTTTATTACACTTTATTAAGCATTTCTTACATTTTCTTTTAATTTTGCACCTTAAATGTTAAGAGATAATTGTTAAGTGTTCATTGTGACTTTAGACTTATGTTTACATTTTAATTATTTTCCCATGGTTGTTGACATTTCTGTCTTAATAACTGAAGGGACTATGATCATAGGAAGGTTAAGTTTAAAATAAAAATGTTTAAATATAATATATTATTCTCCTGGTCCTTATTTTAAATGGGTCATAAAAAATATCAATAATTATCGATATCGACTGATATGAAACACTGATATCGTGATACAGTTTTCAGCCATACCGCCCAGCCCTAGTACCAACCAATCGTGCAATATACTGTAGAATACACCATGGTTTGATCTGGAAAACAAAGCGAATAACTCGGGTTGAGAGGCTGTTCTCAACAAGGAAAGGAAAAAAAACGTAAAGTTGCAATAACGTTAGTCAGTGATGGGTCAAAGATATTTCTGTGGGAAATGTGGGAGGTGTGTACTGTAAAAGTCGTTTGCATGGATTTAGTTTCCACTACAGTCCTGATTTAAAATATATGAAGAAGCATACATTTTATTTGGATTGAGCAAGCAGAATAACCATTGAAACGTAGATCATCTTATTACTCATCTAGTATGTTGTTTATTATATAGGATCAATAATTAACAGACCAGAAAAAGCACTGTTTACACCAACAGATTTTTAATTCAACTGGAAGAAGTGTAATTTATTTGTGAGTGTTTATTCCATAGCCTTAATCGTTCTCAGGCCTGTGACAGAAAAACAAACCAACAAAGCAGCAGGAAAAGAGAAAACAATTGCACTAGCAGACCAAACAGAGCCACGTTTTAATCACATGCTAATTATCATGCAGATGAGTCAGTGGTGGTAGTTAAGCGGCTGCTCATGTGTGTAATTAAAAACGGGAATATCGTCTCAAATCTCTGAGAATGCATTCGCTGGTGTCTAATCAGAGCAGCTCGAGGCCTAGTTGAAGCTCCATCTTTGCAGAATCAAAATGCTTTATCTTAATTACCTGTGCAAAATCCATCCAAGTCTTTTTTTTTTTTTTTTTTTTGAGCATGCCAATTTCTGTCCCATGTATGCGGAAAATAATCTTTAATAAACATGTCTCGGGCTGCCTGTGATATCGACTTGTGAGCTGTGATGGACTGATGGAGAGGCGCATGCTCTGCTGTATACGTTCTATCTGAAATAGATTATCCAGTTCTGTCAGGCGGAAGGAGAAGGAGCGCGCATGCCTCTGCGTGCTAAATGCTTGGCAGGCATCCAAACTCACCTTCACCTAAAAAAAAAAAAAAAAAAAAAAAAAACCCTCAGAGTCAAAACACAATTTAAAAAGTTCAGCTTGTAATAAAAAAAGATGTAGCAATAAAGCAGAAATAACAGAGGTCTATTTACATATAAAGAGGTTGGAGCTATACCTTGGTGAGGCATGTATAAACTCCACCCTGACTGATCAGAAGGCTGATTCAACACACCTCTTTTTTCCCCCTTTGTCTTCGTACTGAAGTGTTGACAGTTGATCTAGAGAAAGAAAACTATACATTAGACTGAAAACAAAGAAGATACTCTGTATCTGTATAAGAAACTGGAATCCATTGTTTTGAGTGTCTCAGACAGAGGGTTGTCAATCAAGCACGCTCGTTAGACTAATTCGGGCCACACCCATTGGAACAGTCTCAGAGCAGTGGGTTAAGCTGTATGAGGAAATTTTTCTTGCTCTTCAGTTCAGTTGTACCGTATGTTGTGATGTTTAATAGAACACACGCACATCCGGTATCATGTAAACCTTTTGAAATATTTACGCTGCGTTCCCTGGAACTTTAAAACAGAGACCCAGTCAAGATGGGTAAGGCATTCATCATGAATTCAAAGACGGAGGTGAAAACCTGAAATGAACATGAAAGAAAAAAAAAAAAAAGAGCCGAAAAACCAAAAACACCAGCTTTCCTGCCCCTTGGCATGTTGTAAGTGAAAGTACCTTACATACGTACATACTTTCACAAACAAAATCAATACTTTCTTTTATTCTTCATGAATTTGTTTCAAAAGAGAACAACACTTTTAACGCACATTAATATATGCTGTAAAAGGACCATTCATTCATTCATCTTCTAAACTGTTTTATCCTGTATTAGGGTTGCGGGGGACCTGGAGCCTATCCCAGGAGACTCTGGGCACGAGGCAGGGTACACCCTGGACAGCGTGCCAATCCATCGCAGAGCACACACACACTCATTCACACACTATGGTCAATTTCGGGAACGCCAATTAGCCTAATCTGCATGTCTTTGGACTGTGGGAGGAAACCGGAGTACCCGGAGGAAACCCACCAAGCACGGGGAGAACATGCAAACTCCATGCACACAGAGACGGGAATCGAGCCTGGCCGGGAATCGAACCCGGACCCTGGAGGTGCAAGGCGACAGTGCTAACCACTACACCACCGCGCCGTTCGCCTGTAAATGGACCAGGGCCCGGTTTCTCGAAAGCTTCTTATCTCTAAGTAGTTCTTAAGTCGTACCTTAACCTCTCTCTTAACTTAATGGCGCATTTCCCGAAACGTTCTTACGCTAAGTATCTCTTAGCTAAGTCAGACGTTCGTAAGGTTGGTCTGGACCAACCTTAACTCATACTTAGCGTAGTTTCAGCTCTAGACGCTAGTCGCCGCCACTGAGCAGCAGTCTTTATAAATCAGCGGTGTATGGAAGCACATTATGGCACGTTATCAAAGTCGTATTAATGATGGAATATACTGTAGACCTGTTTAAGAATTTTATTTTATTTGATATCAGAACTAATAGAGTGACTTTTAATTAGCCTATTTCATAATGTGACTAATGCATTAAAATTGCCAATCACAATTAATATTAAACAGGTGGTGAACAATTCGGCAGCGGTACAGCGTGGTGTTGTGTTAAACTGAAGACGGCGCGGTCCGTGGAGCCGTGTGGGTCATGTACATTTTTCCTTTAGACAAAACTTCAGCCCTTTTCATATTTTCCCCGTGGTCGTTATTAAAAATATATATGTAATTAAAAGTTTTGCCTTCCAAGGCAACAGATTATGGAGCTTCTTGAGCTGCTCAGACCTGCGCGTGCCAGACCAACACGTCGTACTTACTGTACTTACTGTACTGTACTTACTGTACACTCCCCGTCCCGATGTCCAGCTGCTCGCTGCTTTTTGTTTAAAATATGTTTCATTGATCATTATCCATGACTTTATGAGTTTTTCTTTTGACACGTTTTATTTTTATGAAATTTGATTTAGTTAAATGAGAAAAATAACCTTGGGAGTTTCAAACCCCGCATCCATTCATGTTTCTGGGTGATTGTAATGTTTAATACCCCTACAGTATTCACTTATGCGGTTTGACTCGCTGTGAGATGCGGTGTGTTATACCCCTATCTCACCTGCACGGTCTCGCGCTGTGGCCGTGGGCTTGATCATGATTCACCCCGAGTTTTTGCGCTGTGATTACGTTTCCATCTTTCCGCGTGAAAAATTCAACGTTTAATTTTTTGCTGGTCCTCGCGGAAGCTTGCAGACTTTGTAGAACTTCGCGGAACGTTAAAGGAACGTCGTGGGCAATCGCGGCAGCTCACGGAGATGAGTCAGGCCACACAGGTGAGAGAGGGGTATTAGGCACCACACAGGTGAGAGAGGGGTATTAGGCACCACACAGGTGAGAGAGGGGTATTAGGCACCACACAGGTGAGAGAGGGGTATTAGGCACCGTGATCCGCCTCGAGTGACCGGCGCCCGACGGTCCGCGAAGATCTACAAGGTCCGCGAGCTTCCACATGTTAAACATGTTTATTTTTTTTGCGTGGTAAAATGGAAACGTAATAACAGCACCAAAACTCGCGCCGAATCATAATGAACCGCACTTACGGCCCCGCGTGTGAGATAGGGGTATTAAACCTCCACTCTGTCATCTCATCGTATTCATTCCATAAGTGGAACAACCCCAACAACTGACACTTCACATTGTTTCTGAAGCTGGTGAAGAGTGTTATCAGCTGTTTGTCCATCAACTATGATTGGATACCCGGTTCATTTCACGGCCACATGTTACATGAAAATATTATATATTATATTATTATATTAATTAATATTAATTTATATATTTGTCTATTATGGCATGTTATTGTTAAGTTAACACATGTCGAAATAAACGCTATTAAAAGAATTTAGTGCAATGTTTAATTTGCATAGAAAGTGCCGTCTTTCTTAACACTGTCATGCAAAAGGAGTGAAAAATCGATTCCAGAGCCACCGATGTCCGCTAATTCAGGACCTTCACTGTAGACAGCGACGCGTAACGTCGGACGTAAGAGGCAGCGACTTAAGAAGACTCCTAAGAGACAGTTCGAGAAATACACTTAGAAAAGTTATCACTTAACGTAAGATATATCTTAAGAGTCTTCTTAGCGCGCGAATAGTGTGCGTTATCGAGAAACCGGGCCCAGATTGTTTAAAATATTTATTTATTAATAAATTTTTTGGCCAGATCAGCTTTTCAGTTCATATTAGGTAGTTATGAATCTCAAGTCAGGAAGTGAACAGTGAGGGAAATCAAACATTTTTGTTCTCTCTCTTTATTCAAAACTTACCCAGTGTATTACACTCAAAGTAGAAAAGTAATTTATTCACAATATCATGACTACATTTAATCCGTGGCCTTTTCTTCTTCTTCCTGTTTTGCTCGAAAAGACACAATTGTAGCGCTTTTGACCATCGTCTCAGCACAGCCTATTTTACACCATAAAACCTCAGACCTACAAAAGAGATTTAAATGATAATAATATGACTGCCATTACTCACCATTTCCGACTCATAAAACCCTTTGGCCAAAGACGCGACATTAGTTTCCTAATAATGAAGGTCAATTATATAAATGTTTCTCATGCTGAGATCCTGCAGGCCTGAGATAGAGGGATATAATTCTCCTCATAATTACACCGGCTGCTTAATTGTTATCACTTTTTGCTCCATTAGATGTGTATTTGTACATAATCACGGTAAATATTAAATACATAACACAGTTGTGTAATGTCACCCTAATTAGAATAATCGACTCACAGAAGATAAGTGAATGATAACCCCATTTGCAAATGTTAATTATAATTATATGATTGTATAGACTGTGAAATAAATCTTTAGAGGAACCAGACTCTCAAGAAAACCCATCCTCATGATAAATAAATCCTTTCTATATACACATACCTACATGCATAAACAACGTTATAAGGTTATACAACTGTACAACTATATATACTCAATATTATTGTTTTATTAATATTAATATTTTATTTTAAAAGCATGAAATTTCCACTGGGCAGCATAGTGTGTCCTCGCTTCTCCAGGGTTACGGGTTTGATTCGTGCCTTGGGTCTGTGTGTGTGGAGTCCATGTTTTCCCCATAATTAGTGGGTTTCCTCTGGGTCAGCTGGTTTTCTTCTACAATCCAAAGACATGCAGATTAGGCTAGTTGCATCTAGTGTGTACCCCGTCTAGTTCCCCAAGTCCCTTGGGATATGCCTCCCGTGACCCTGTATACTGTAGGATAAGCGGCATAGAGTCTGTCTGCGAGTGAGTGAAATTTCCACAGTGGTAGCAGCAGGTATCCGAGGTGCATAAATTACCAGACATATTTACAAGATGGATAATGTTTTTCCTAAAGAGATTAATGTTATGCAGATTAATAGCCTATGCAATATTAACAGATTATTGATTACAATATATAAAATTAATTACAGGTCTTGTGCGAGCTCAATGTTTTTTGCACTCCAGCAAGACGCAGGAACTGATGGGTAATTTTGGCTGTCCACTCCGGGCAAAGTGATGAAACATTGCTTACTTGATTCTTTATTGATCTCAGTTCTCTTTGAACCGTGTAGTTTCATTCCTTATGAAGTGGAATCTTTTTAGAATTTTACATAAGATGGCTGGAAACTCTGTGTAGTCCACTTCTCAGGGCGCTGCTAGATTATCGGAACTCGAGTGAGCAAATGACTTCTGCTCACTCCCTGTCAACCAGTTCTCCAGTGCAGACATGGTCAGTATTTAAATAATTTTTTATCACCTAATACAGTTAAACCTTGGATTATGAGCTTAATTCGTTCCGGAAGCGTGCTTGTAATCCGAAGCACTCGTATATCAAAGTGAATTTCCCCATAAGCAATAATGGAAACTGGTGTGAGACGAGAGAGGAAGACGAGGAGGAAGGCGGGCTACTGTGTAGGAAGACTTTTACACATCCTCACACATACACACACACACACTAAAGGAATCACTGTCAGCTTCCTAGTCGTGACCTATCAGTGCAGCTAGAAGACTTTTGTTCGGTGCAGTTTAGCCCGTTTGTCTGCTCCCTGGCCTGGGCTTTTAATTGTCCTCGGGTTAACTAGGCCTGTTACAAGATTATGTGCTAAGCTGCAAGAAATGAGAGCAGCATCTTCCTAATATCCAGGTGGGGTAGATATCATCCTGCACCAACAGAACAGCCTTACTCTTAAGACTTCTACAGTTATTAATAAAGTCCACCTTTGGTGCACAACATGGACGTTCAGTGACCTGCCACACTGGGATAGGAGCAGGCTACTGCACTAATTTACACACCTTTACAAAAGCTACTCTTAGTATCCTCTAACTGATGAAGGTGTATGCTTATGTCCTACGTGAAAACCTACTTGCCTAAGGTTACCTGCTTCAGTATGTGTGGCGTAACTCCCAGTGTACATCCATTCCATTGGAATAGAGTCTTTAAGTTTCCTCAGCAGGTGCTTTATTAAGTAGAGCAAACCTGTTAGGCATTTGAAGCTGGGAGGCGTCATGCTTCTGTGGCTGAGCCTCCGTGTTGGCTTTGCCTGTGTGATTATGCTGCTGAGTCGTTATCTATTCACCCCGCTGTGGGGGCTTTAATTCTAGAGTTGAGGGATTGTTAACTCTAAGGCATCAAAACTTTCCCCTACATAAACTACTCTGTTTTTAGAGTCGGGATAGAAGACTCGAGACAGCACCTCGGACAGCACCTCACATCTTAATATCTTGTATCTCTAGTAGTAACTAAAGAAAAGTGTGTTGATATTATGAAATGTTCCATTAATGAGATATTAATATAGGATTTAGTGTAGTGTAGGAGACATTCAGTATCAGTGCTTTGAAAAAGTGAGAGCAAAGCACCGACAAATTTCCGTTTTTTTTTTTCCTCCGATTTTTACATTTGCTCTGGTTTGTTGAAATAACTTACATTAATTTTAATAGAAGTAAACATGGATAAAAAGTATGTTATTTTTAAATAAATGGAAAATCATTGACAATTTTCTGGAGAATGAGAATGAATATGGCTGGGAAGGTGAGAAATAAAAAGAAAATCATTGCTTAGTGTTGAACACGACTGAACAGCACATCTAACGAGATGTGGCGATTCAGCCGAGCCGATTGAGCTTCAGACTAACACACTGCCCTTTTTCCTTTTTGAGTGATCGGTGTGAATGTGAGGATGAATATAAAAAAAAAAAAGGATTTGTGATTGTGAGAATAGAAAAGTGCCTGGCACAAACATGTCTTCCCTGGCTTTTCTGTGCTGGCACGATGACGTTGGTGTGGGCCAGCTGGATCTGTTCCTGGACTCCAATCAGCTCTAAATGAAAGACAAATGTACCCAATTAGTCCGACAGCCGGTGCTCGCGAAGGGTCGACTTTGTCTGCTGGCTTGCTCGTCTGGCGTCCTGTAAATATTGACTGTCACGGATGTGGGGAGGGTGACAGTAGCTGTGGATCTGAAAAGTGCCGAAAGACATTTGGCTGGTCCCCATGAGGAAAACAGCTTTTTGAATACAAAAAGTGGATTAAAAAAAACCTTATGAGCAATGGGGTTTCATTTAGTTGCTCACGTAGGGATAAGCTTCGATTTTGATGTACTGAATGTACAGTATGGATGCATCAATACTGATACTGATACCGGTACCTGTTTCCTTCATTGTGTTTTCCATGCATGTTTACTTGCATACTGATACTGTACGTGCATCTAATACCGGTTGTGCAACATAAGACTAGTGTGCGTTTTTGTACTGATGAACAGCTGGCACAATATGACAACGATCTCAACATGCTTTATAGTTAACAATGGGAATCAAAATAGAGCAGACTGAAAAGTGTGAACATTTTAAAAGGGACGAACTGCAGCATCTTTTTTTTATAACGCAAGCAAGCCAATATTAACGCCTTAAACACAGCAGTCGAGAACAGCAACCAATACTGCAACAAACCGCGGCTAGGCGAGAGAAAAATGCATATTGACTGTTAGGTGAGTGAAAAATTACAGCTCTTACCCAGCGTATTTTTCCTGACTGTCAATTTCTGAAGCAGAGCAAAATTCCCCCCTTTTTCCAATACAATCCAATTCAATCCAAGGTAACTAATGCAGCTAGCTAATGCACCTCATTTAAAATGAATTAGAAAAAACGTACAGTAGTAGCTTGAGTACATGACCACACGTCTGTGTGTTATTCATGACCACTTTGTAAACCAAGGGAAATGTTAGACAAATATAACAGCTTCCATGATCAATCGCTTAGTAACTAGAGATGTTCCGATACCATTTTTCCCCTCCCGATACCGATTCCGATACTTGGGCTCAGGGTATCGGCCGATACCGAGTACTGATCCGATACCTGGGTGTCTATCTGTACAGTATAGCATTTCTTTTTTTAAGTAAAATACTACTAGCCCTGTGTAACGGGTGCATGGGCGTCACCATGAAACACGGACACGAGGCGAGGCCTTACAGGGAAAAGGGTCATTTATTTCGAAAAATGGGGAAGGAAAGGGTTAAAGGCTCTCTGCGGCCTTTTCCACTTCGGCGGCAGGGATGCGAAGGCGGGATCTACGCGGAAGTGAAGGTGCCGCGGGAGCTCGCGCAGCTCGTTCACGCGCTCCTCTCGCGGAGATCAAAGGCGCCCCCCTTTTTAAAGTCTCTGGGGCGCATCACATCGCCCCGCTCTTGTGCCACTGTCTCTCATAAAATCCACCGCGTCGCAAAGTCCAGCTTCCCAACAGTCAGACCCCGAGCTACACTCCCCGCTGTGTTTTATAGCGCCGGGATCATTAGCGGCGATAGCTCATGGGCCGTTGCCTGATTCTGCGGCTCTGCTCCTTCACATACTTAAGGGGGGGAGGCCGCCTAACTAGTGAACGAGGAGCGATATCAAGGCGCACGCCGTGACACTCTGTAAGTAAGCTAAGCTAGCAAAGCTATCGGGCATAAATAGGTTATGTTTAGGAAAATGGTATCGGATCTGTACGTGGACTCAAATACTCGCAGATTTTTTTGTGGTATCGGTAGCATTTCCGATACCAGCACCGGAATCGGAACAACCCTATTAGTAACTAATGAAGTTACTTATCTGGCATCAACATGGATATCAATTTCAACAATGCATAAAAAATGTAAGCTTTCACTCCCTCCTACTTTAGGTTTAGGAACAGAATTAATTAGCTGCCTCAGTAATTGTCAGTGAAAAAGTCCTTACAAGGATAGTACGACACATGAGTGTGTGTGTATGTTTGTATATTACATGGCTCAGAGGTGTGATGGGCGTGTTAAAGCAGTGTGTCAGTGCCTCGGTGTTGCAGCAGTGTTTCGTCTGGCACCAACGCCTCCACCGTCTCTCTCAAAAAACGTGTGAAGAGTGTATGATGAGTGTGTATGATGAGATTCGCAAGCTGTGTGCAAAGGGACATTTCGAGACATAAGGACATACCTGTGTACTTGCTATTTTTAAGATTTCGCTTTTCCCCCGATTTAATGACTTGTGTGATTTAAGACTTATTTATTACTTATTATTTTACACAACAGCTTGGCTGAGTGTTTAAAAACAGTGCTTGCATTATTAACAAGATGATAAATATAGGTTTTATAATGTTTTGAATCATAAAATCACATCTTTACTGATGGTAGAGTGATATTAGCGGTCATGCAACTAGATTAAAAACGACAATAAATTTATGAGACTGGGCGAAAATAATGTGAGCGAAATCGACGTGTGATTTCCGTGTGTGTTGTGGCGGAGAGTATTGCCGCATATCGTCCACTCGGGAGGTAGTGAACGCTCGGAGCTGTCAGAAGCGGAGTCATTACTGAGCCGTGAACTGTGAAGCCTCTGTTTAGCTCCTGCAGCTTGCATTAGTGAGCGAGTGTTTACTGCTGAATTTACATCCAGCGCACGCTCTGTTTGTGACAACAAAAACCTCCGTCCTGGGATGGATGACATCACACGGGACATGGTGCTGAGGACATTTAAGAGGAGGAGCTTTCAGAACAAAATAGAAATTATGAATGATGAAAATATTAACGGTTAATAGTACAGTTGCTATTTCAAGTTCTGGATTCTGATTGATTTTTATAATAAGCAGTTCTGATGTTAAATTATAAAAACTGTTGATATTATTAAATCTTTACCACTTCACTACTTTTTAATCAAGCAATACCCTTGCTTAGTTATAATATCCAAATTGTGAATATATATTTTTTTGGCTAAATACTTCTCCGGCTTTTACGTTTATAGTGATTGTTGCAATAGCAGAGAGAAAAATGCATGCTGACTGTTACAGTAGGTGAGTGAAAAATTACAGCTCTTACCCAGTGTATTTCCCCTGAATGTCAATTTCTGTAGCAGAGCAAAATTCCCCCTTTTTCCCAATACAATCCAAGGTAACTAATGCAGCTAGCTAATTGACCCAATTTAAAATGAATAAGCTATCGTTATAAAAAAAAAATGTACAGTCATAGCTTGTTCACACATTTTTCATGGCCACTTTGTAAACCAGGGAAATATTAAAAGCACTGCCTTGAAGTGTGAAGCTGAAGATTAATAGGAAGAAGATTATCATTATGTACAAGACATGACATTTAAAGAACCAGGAACATGTTATACAATATTTCAATATTTATTGAATACTTTTAGTAGTAAAAGCATTAGCGCTTTTACTGGCCATAAAGACAGCACTGTCTCACCATAAATATTGTCAAACTGGCCAATTTAGGCCTTGTTCACACGGGCGTTACATTTTTGGATAAACGAACGAGCTCTGAACGTCCTGTATGTTTATGTTGCGTTTTGTAGCGACGCTCGATTGACTTCTACGCTGGCGTTCGTTTGTCTCTGTCTAACGCCAGCCTGCAGCCCAAATTGTAGTTTGTGTGTTTAACCTGTAGGGGGCAGTGTGTCGGGAACTGGATATGAAAGCCCTTGTCGTTTTATTTGAGGTGCCTCCTTTTAATATGGACCATTTTGCTATATTAGACATTTAATCTTATTGTTTTAAAAATTCTAATTAAATTATTATATTTTTATATAATATGTAAAAATATTTTTTAAAATAATATGGCGACGTAGGGAGAGAAAAAAATCGCCGCCGCTACTGGGTTCACCCTCTGACTGCACAACGTCGGATTAAAGGAAGTTTTTTTGGGGTTTATGAAGAAATGCGAACATTTCCGCGCAAGTTTTATTTTTTAAGCATTTTATTTTTGCCTTTTTTCCGCATTTCCCTCTGTATAGCATGTAGGATCATGGGATATATCCGGTCCTCCGAAGCGTAAAATGGACGCGGAGAAAACGAACTAGACGCGGTTTCCTTGCGTTCATTGGGATTTAAACGGCAAGAAAAAGCTGCATGCAACGTTTTTTTAACACCGTATAAACGCGCAGCCGGACAAACGCACATCACCAAAGCCCGTGTGAACACCGTCATTGACTCCTATGTGTAGAAAACCCTCTGCGCTTCATCCGCGGTCACCGGACACTACGAACGGCAGAAAAACGGTCGATTTTAAAGCCCGTGTGAACAAGGCCTAACTTTTTTGCCTGCTTTAAATCCAGCAACTACTGTACTGTATAGGCCACCTGCAAATATTACAGCCACAGCGGATGCCAGGATTCCTCCCTTTAATACTGAGCATACAGTGCAGGACAGCAGGGTGGCTGCTCAGGAATAGTGCTGAGCAACTTGTGGAGGTATTTACTTTTATATATTTTCCCTGATGCTGGAAATGGTCCCTGCATTTCTTAAGTCAGCCATCTCTGTGCCAGTGCCGATTACTCCGAATGGAGTGCTTTGAAAGATTGGTCCTGTCCCACATCATAGCCAACATCACCTCGTGGGACCCATCGTCAATTTGCTTACAGAGCTAATATACCTATAGAAGATTCCATCTCTCTAGCTCTTAACATAGCCATGATTCATCTCGCGAGACAGGGGTATTGTAGACTATCTGTAAACTATAGCTCTGCTTTTAATAAAGTTGCTCATCTACAAACTCCACCAGCTGGATCTCAGCACACCACTTTGTAGTTGGATCCTCCCTTAACACTGAAACGTGGCACACTGCAGAATTGAGTGCTGAGCTCCATTCTTTACTTCTTCTTTAATTATGACGACTGTGTACCTACAGTACAAACACCACCAACATCATAAAACTTGCAGATGACACACACTGATTGGGCTGGTTTCCAACAATGATGAATCAGCCTACAGCGTGATGGAACAAAATCTGGTGAGATCTGGTGATGGTGCTGATTCTGAGCACAGGAAGGACCAAGAAGCTTATCATCGATTTCAGTCAACTCTTTATCAACTGGGACATTGTGGAGTGGTGTTTCGGGCGTCAGGTTCCTGGGGACAGACATCCTTCACCCCTTTTTTACGAAGGCAGTTCCAATTTCAAACCAGTTCTTTGTTTTCAGACAGCCAAAGCATAGACCTCCGAGAGAAAAACCAGTTCCATGGTGGGATTAACACTTTGCCGGGCTAAAACAAAGACCTGCCTATGTCAGGTGCTTTGTCTGGGATTATCATGACCCACAAAAAGCTTGTGACTGCCTTTATTTATTTATTTATTTTTTAAAAAAGGATTTAAAATGTAGTGTGCAGCTCCAATGCTTTCTAGCAATGATGGCTTGTTCCCAAACTAGACTCGCAAAGCTCGTGAGGTCATTTTGAAGTTTACCATTGTTGCTCTGCTTGCCGTTAGCATATTTGTTTTGCTGCTATCATTGTTGGGGAAAGTTGAGACGTACAGTACACGAACATACAGTATACCGTGACATGATGACGTGACTCGTGGAAAAACAAAGGCAGTTCTTAGAAGGTTTGCTCTTGAACCGGTTGTATCCAAGGATCTCTCATGGACACCTAGCTCGGGTTATAAAAGGCACAACAATGGCTGTTACACTTCTGTGAATGCTAAAAAAATGTTGCCCTCTCTCTAAAGGTGCTGCTGTCCTACTACTGCTGTAGCATAGAGAGTACAGTATTTGAACTTGCAGTATTTGTGTATGGTATTTCAGCTGCGCAGCAATCTGTACAGTAGGTTGCATTGAGAGTGCAAAGAGATCATCTGGGAGAAGCTTCCAGCTTTGGAGGACATTTACAGCACCTGCTGCCTTAGAAAAGCCACCAGCATCTACTAGAACCCCACTCAATCATGCTACAGTCTATTTAAAAGCAAATGCTACAGAGCCTTTCATGCATGAACCTTGAGACTCAGAGACAGGTTTATCATGAAATATAAGAGATATAAATGCTCTTAATCAGTCCAGCGTTATTACTGCACGCTTTAAGAATCCGCTGCATTAACAATTATACGTAACTTGCGCTAGAAGCATAATATTGCACAACTGTACATAAACCACTTGCAATATATACTGTATATTGCAAGCGATTCATGTCTGATATATATATATATTACACACATGGTGGGTGAAAAGTAGCAAGGCATTAAAAATGGGTAGTATTCCAAAAATAGTCATTATTTCTAATAGAAATTAATTGAAATTCATTGTACATGTACTTTATTACATAGAAAAACAAAAGCAAATCTTTAAATTTCAATGTAGGCACTGGTGGCGTCAATACGTTACCTCAAATGACCGGGATGGAATGTACAGTCTTCTGAAGGAAGTCGTTTGGGATATTACTGAGAAACTCCTGAATCCGGGTATCTAAAGTCCTGCAGCATTTTCCACGACGTTGCCTGGGACGTCATGGACCTCATGAATGGCCTTCAAGAAATCCAGATCTCACTCCATATGATTTTTTTTTCTTCCTATGGGAGGTGTAGAGGACAAAAGCCTCTGCACACTGGAGGTCTTGGAGGGAGTACATAATTTCAATAAATCCGTATTAGAAATATGGACTTTTAATATGTTACTTTTCACCCATTTTATTTCTTTTTATATAATTACCTGAACTGCATAATGACATTTTAGAGGAATTAATTTTCCACACTTCAAAATCTGTTATAAATATAGCTGTTAGAGACAAATCAGACAGAACGTATTATTGCTACTGACTCGAATCGAATGGAAAATTGCAACGCGCGAAGACTAAAAGAAAATCGAAACTATTGTCTACATTTGATGCACAACTTTATTATACACTGTAAATAAGTAGTTTAAAAGATTTCTTTTTTAGCTTGAGCATTTAAATGATCTTTGTTTGTTTGTCCGAATCTCCAGCTGCATTTCCGCAGCTCTGTCTGTCGGTTCCATCTGCGGCTTGCAGCTCAGATTATCAGCACGCGTCTACGAGAAATGGTGCTGCCAAAACACACAACATGTTTGGTCCACGATTCACTGCAAGAGTGGACTCGTACAACCACACTGTACGTTTCTCAGATTCTCCTGAACCTGAGGCTGACTGCTGTGTTCTAGCCTCCCTAAAGAATTACACCAAGGTGGAGAACAAACCAGGGTTCCATTCAAACTACAGTAAATAAACGCTGTGTATGCGAAAGCACACAAAGGGTACAGATTGCCTTTAATACCCACTCTGTCATCTCCGCCCATGCTTCTACGTCCTACTGTACGGTAAGCATGACCCTTCTTTTCCTTTTTTTTTTTTTTTTCACTGAAAGCAAGGAGACGTTAAAGCCTTTGTCAGTTCCTCCTCCTTTTATGGCGAGAGAAATGGAATAAAGCAAGCTCATCATGAGATATCATCTGAGATATTACCTGATAACAGGCTGTCATTTTCAAACCATTTGGATGTCTTTTGCTGTTTTTGTAGTGCCAATTGTACACCCACTCAATTCTGCAACCCCACCTCCCCCCATCAGTGTGCTCTCCTAACTGGAGAAGACTGACGGTGAAACGTCTCGCTGTGTCTCAGGGTGCAGATGAGCAAATGTATTTATGTGAAATGTGCCTTGTCTGAGCGCCTGACAGTAAAATAGGGCTTTGATGGAATGATCGCATCTATCCGTTAAATATTATAGCGACAAAAACGTGCTGATAAAAACGTCCCAGAGCAGCAGCGATGTGGGATCTCTCCTGCTTTATGACTGTCGCATTTCTCCCGCATTCTCCAACAGACGGTGAACTGAACACTAAAACATTAATATAAGTCAAATAAATAGTTCATCGCAGCCCCCGAGGGCATCATAAAGCATGCTCGTACCCATCAGGCTGCATTTGATATTATTATAACGTCTCTGATTTTAATAACAAGCAGAGCGTTTATGTTATTCCTTTTTTTTTTTTTTCATTTGCATGTAGATTTTGTTTAACAAGAAACATGAATATTAAAACTTAATGGCGTCATGTTTACACTTTATATCATCTGAATAAACCTTAAAAACACTCTACCAGGATTTTTCTTTTCACTTTATTAGACAGAATGCGACCTCCTGTGTGTTTTATTGGGTATTTTTGCTATTAGCATAATCATGTGAACCATGTCTGATTCGCGAAAAAAATTTGGCTTAAAAAAAAAAAGACAACACAAATTGATTTATTGAACACAAATATTTTATACTGTATAAATATAATTTAGTGTGCAAAAGAAAAATAAAGCCAATTATTAATTTAACATGCAAAACTGAAACGGTCACATTATAACCTTTATTAAGGTTTATTATGTATAAACTCCTATTTATTTTATTTTTTTTTTACTTGGGTTCTTATTATGTGTAAATTAGATGACTGTTACAGTAGATGTAATGCTAATGTAACAGTTTAAACCACCACCAGGACAGGACAGAACACATCTGGGCATGCAACTGCTCATCAGTCATTTGTTTCGTTATTTACATTTAGGCATTTGACAGATGCTCTTATCCAGAGCGACTTACATTTTTTTATCTCATTACGCTCAAGGGCCCAACAGTGGCAACTTGGTGGTTGTGGGCTTTGAACCTGGGATCTTCCGAACCGTAGTCCAATGCCTTAACCACTGAGCTACCCCCGGCCTCAGGTGTGTCCTGAATGGTTAGCCACACTTTTGTCACACCCCTTGAAATAAAGCTGAAAGTCTAGTCTTCGCTCACATCCTGAGTGTTTCATTTGGTGTACAGAGCCCAAATGCCTAAAAACGTATCCTTGTTCCAACATTTTTGGACCTGACCAAGAATATAGTTAACATTCATCATACTAGTGTATGTTGAGTAGAAATGGCATTAAAAATGGTCTAGAAGAGAAATCTTCAGTAAGTGTGCAGTGTGTGTTGCCTTTTTTTGTAACACGCATGCATGTGAAGGGGAGACGGAATATGCCTAGGAGTCGGAATCCGACACAACAAGCAGTTCATACCTGTATTGCTGATACCGAACACTACAATTGGTAGTTTCCCTGTCTTTTTACGTTTCGGTTGGGACCGATAAATCTGTTTAGTTTTTTTTTGGTTCCGTTTTCCAACGTAAAATCCAGCACATGTATAATAATGGGTAAAATACTGTAAGGCTTGTAAATATTTATCCCAACACACGATTAACAGTGTTCTGTTTAGCCTGAGAACGTTTGGCGGTAATTTCACCGGACATCTCTCTGCACAGCGACCTCAGGGGGCTTGTCCCCAATAGCTCGGCTTGGATTGATGTTCCATCAAGAGACAGGTTTTCAGAGAACGCTATATAGAGATATAGAGACACTTTATGAGGCAGCTCCTTGTTTTATGACTCGTAATAAAGGCAGGGGCCGATCCGGCTGAAAAGCTTTTTCTCAGCAAAACTGCAGGCACCGAGCGGTGATTATCCACCTCAACTTTTTCGTGCTGTTACTTGCTGTGACTTCGGGGGGTGAGGAAGCTGATGGATGCCGTTATCCAACTTCAAGTCGAGTGAAAGCGACAGAGGGGGCATTAACCCTGAAATAAAGGCAGCCTCAATTCACCGCGGTGCAGACGGAGACCCAGAGTTCATCTCATTTGTTAGGAGAGTAGAGAATGTTCTCTCTCCATTCCCTCACCTCTTTCCTGCTCCCTCAATGGCGCTCTGTTACTAAGTGCTATTCGAGCCATGGCTATTGAAGTCGTGCAGGCGTTTTAATCGCCCGCCTCGTTGCCAGAAGCCCACACTTTTACACACATGCCTCTGAATTATCAACACTTAAGCACTGATACGGATGAGCTGCTGAAATGCAGGCCAGTGGATTTAACATTTTGTTATTTCATACTTTTAATTTTGTACTTTTCCGTTAAATTTTCCCGTTTCTGATGTGAGCGACAAAAGTAAATGTTGCCATATACAGTATGTGGTAACATGCAAAGGAAAGTCCTTCTGTAAAACGCACCAGGTCTGTTCAAACTTAAATACTTCTGACATGTTTAGTGATTTCTTTGCGGTTTTATATTCATGCAGTTGTCCTGTCAGAAGCAGCAGAATTAAAGGAATGATTTAGTGCATGAGAATGATCAATATCAATATCAGTTCCTCTGTGTAACTTAAACTTTTTGTAATTTTTCTGGCAAATACGTTTTTGTTTTTGATCAAGAAAATGATGATGATGTATTATTACAGCAGTATTATTACAAGTACAGTATTATTGGTTTACAAATGAGATATTCAGTGCATGCTCACATCTCTAATACCAACAGCAATTCAACTGTGAAATGGTTTTCATTATATTTTCATTATGAGCAGAACACACATAATCGTGTTTATGAACATTTTTTAACTGTTTTCATGTTTAATACAGTTTACAAATAATTATGCACATGTCTACTGTATCTGCACTCCAAAAAACACTTTTAGGATCGAGTAGCTTATGCATATTGATATTATCTGTTTTCCAAATGTAATATTGTAATGATAATGTTTAATTGGTTTAACATAAACATACCATTTTTATCATTATTTATTTTTGTTCGGCGTACATATTTCACTTAAGTGGAAATTCTGCCCTAAATCTAGATTCACTCATTCATCTTCTATACCGCTTTATCCTGTATTAGGGTCGCGGGGACCTGGAGCCTATCCCAGGAGACTCAGGGCACAAGGCAGGGTACACCCTGGACAGGGTGCCAATCCATCGCAGAGCACACAAACACACACTCTGGTCAATTTGGGAACGCCAATTAGCCTAATCTGCATGTCTTTGGACTGTGGGAGGAAACCGGAGTACCCGGAGGAAACCCATGGGGAGAACATGCAAACTCCATGCACACAGACGGGAATCGAGCCTGGCCGGGAATCGAACCCGGACCCTGGAGGTGCAAGGCGACAGTGCTAACCACTACACCACCGCGTCGCCACCCTTAATCTACAGTAAATAATTTTTATCAGTATAATTGTCCACGCAGACAGAGGTGGGCAGAGAATAATAACATTTGTGTTACTGAAGTACAAGTAAAGTTACCATTATAAAAGTCTACTCAGGTAAAAGTAAAAAGTATCTCATTAAAAGTTTACTCAGAGTAAGGCCTTGTTCACACGGGCATTAAAATTGAGCGTTTTTCAGGCGTTCGTAGCGTTCGGTGAGCGCGGATCAAGCACAGAGGGTTTTCTACACATAGGAGTCAATGAGAGAGTTCACACGGGCTTTGGTGACGTGTGTTTGTCCGGCTGCGCGTTTATACGCCGTAAAAAAAAAAAAACATTGCATGCAGTTTTTTCTTGCCGTTCAAATCCCAACGAATGCAGGGAAAACGGTTCTAGTGCGTTTTCTTCGCGTTCATTTTTACGCTTCGGAGGACCGGATATCCAAAAATATAACGCCCGTGTGAACAAGGCCTAAAAGTCTAACGTAGTTATAAAAAGACAAGCGGATTTGAATCTCAAACTAGTTGTTTTTAATTGGAGGAACACCTTTGCATAATAAAGCTGTTGCCTTTCTTGTGCTTGAAATCAAAGTGGTCACTTAAATATGGTGTGACATTTTGCGCCGGATAGCCGAGGGAAAAAAGAGCTCAGGGCGAAGAATAACGTTCAGCACAAAACTTTTATCGGCCTCTTTTAGCGTCACAATTTTTTTTATACAAAACATAAAGTAAAGAAAAGGGTAAAAGAATCGAACGTTTCGATGGTGAGCAGCACACCTGAGCTCCTACTCCGTTCTCTCCTTCTCATGCAGTACAATGATTTCTATACAAATTTGTGCTTTTTGACTTCTTGTCAGCAGCTTGGAGGCGACTCGCATATGGGTGTGATGGTCAGGTGTCCAGATACTTTTGACCTTAGCGTCTATTTACTGTATATACACCAATCAGCCATAACATTAAAGCCATCTGCCTACTATTGTATAGGTCCCTTTGTGCTACCAAAACAGCCCTTGCCTGTCGACTCTTGTACTCCACAAGACCTCTGAAGGTTTGGGATTTGAAAAAGTCTTCAGCAGCAGATTCTTCATGCGTCAGACTTGTTTGTCCAGCACATCCCACAGATGCCTGATCAAATTGTGATCTTGGTAATTTGTAAGACAGGGTATTACTTTCAATTCTTTGGCATGTTCCTCAAAACATTCCTGAGCAATTTGTGAAGTGGGTCAGGATGCGTTTACCTACTGAAAAAGGGCTGGTGGTGCAGGTAGGTGGTACGTGTCAAAGTAAAAACCCCATGAATGCAAGGACCCAAGATTTCCCAGCAAAACATTAGCCATATCATCACATTGCCTCCGCTAACTTGACTCCTTCCCATAGTGCAGTCTTTTCTGTGGATAAGAGACACTTGGCACCATGTCGTCTACGTGATGTGAAAGAAAATGTAATTGATCGCCGCCTTTTTCAATCGCTTCAAGGTTCAGTTCTGATGTTCACGTCTCCATTATAAGCACGGTAGTCAGGAGTCAGCATGGACACGCTGGCAAGTCTGCTCTTTACACTGCAAGCTCTGATGCACTGTTTGTTCTGAAACCTTTCTATCATAGCTAGCTTTAACTTTACAAGTAATTTGTATGATTCAGTAGGGATCAGGACAGATTGCTGTGCTTTCACTCCCCACATGCATCTTGGGCACTTAGGCTCTGTTGCTGGTACACTAGTTGTCCTTCCTTAGACTACTTTTGGTATTTAAATATTACATGCTCTGCCAATCTGGCCCTTTCCAGAGTTAGTCAGATCCTTATGCCCTGAACTCTTTGCCTGCTAAGCCCCATTCACAGTATGTTGTGATGGATTGCGTGCTTTGATACCTTTCTATCATAGCTTGCATTAACTTTTTCCAGCAATGTGTGCTGCCTTGGCTTTTCTGTTGAATCGTTCGATTGTGTGGAATCGGACGGGACAGGTTGGCATTCAGTCCCCACAGGCATAATTGAGCCTTTGGTGCCCATGATCCTGTCAGGAGGTTACTGGTATGTAATTGATAATCAGTGTTATTCAATTCACCTGGCAGTGGTGTTAATGTCATTGCTGATTGGTGTATATCCCATCTGCTTGTATACAGTGGGAGCCACGTCAAACAGCCACTTGGAGCATGATAGATCCATGACAGAATCATGACGGCACCATGCACGCTTCGTGCACGGAATGTGATCCCCCGCGATGACGCAGTTAACGATGCCCCGCCCCATAAACGCCCCCATGCGCTTTCTAAAAAGATCGTTGCAATGCTGTATAATTCCGCCAGATGGAGCATTGACTGGCACAGTTAACTGCAGTGTCCAGGAAGCCCAATACCGTATCCTTAATATAAATACAGTTCTTGTATTGTCAACATAGTTTCATAAATAGATGACGTGGTAAAAAAACAACAACAAACCGATTAATAAAACAGATTTGTTAAATCACTCAATACACAACCCATGATGATTATGCTATTTATTATTTAATAATGAATTAATAAAACTAGACATCTTGAAATTATCCTTAAAGACACGGTAGCGTCTGTAATTTGTCTATACCGATCATTGTAGGTACGGAATAAAAACGCGGGCTATGTACAGTATTTTACATTACTGTGTATTTTACCTAGTTCCATTTAATATACTGATAGATAATATTTTGCTGCAAAGTAAAGCTCAAAATGTAACGTCTGCTTGGGATTGTTTTCGTTATATTTTTGATAATGTTTTCTCTGATGTTTTTTTTCACTGATAGTCAACAAGTGGCATAAGAAAGGCAATTAATGCCGCATGCAATCTGAAACAAATATCTGCCCATATGGATCAGTATTTCTTTAGTCATTTAATCATGCATAATGTTCCCCCGTCAAAAAATCTGATGGGGCATTAATCACTTATCACAACTGTGAATGGATGCGGCAGCAGAGACACATTAAATCCCCATAAACACTTGGAAACAATAGTAAAAAAAAGTTCCAGAGGGTTAGCGCCTGTTATACTAATGTATTTTTACTGATTTTTAGTGCTTATATTTCGTTTGGTTTCAATTTCATGTGTTATTTGTGTGTGTGTGTGTGTGTGTATACAGTATGTGTGTGTGTGTGTGTGTGTGTGTGTGTGTGTGTGTGTGCACGAGAGAGAGGATGCTCTGACAAGAGCAACTTCCGTGAGGCTCCAGTGGCGCAATTGGTTAGCGCGTGATGCTTATAAAGCAGTCCAGGTGAAGCAATGCCGAGTTCGAGCCTCACATTAAGCACCCAAAGCATTTTACTGCATATCGCGCTGTGTATGTGACAAATAATATTTGAATTTGAAAGTAAAGCTTAAAATGTAACTTCTGCTTTGGTTTGTTTTCGTTATATTTTTGATGTTTTCGCTGAAAGTCAAATTGGCATAACAAATTGATTAATGGCGCATAATATCTGGAACAAATATCTGTCCATACGGATCAGTATTTCTTTAGTCATTTAACCAGCATAATGTCCTACATCAAAAATCACTTATCACAACGGTGAACAGATGCGGCAGCAGAGACAGATTTAATCCCCATAAACATTCACACTTGAAAACAAAACTAACAGAAGTAAACAGTTCTAGAGTGTTAGTGCCTGTTATCACAGGACAGGAATCACCTACAGGATACTACTGTATTTTTACTGCTTATATTTTTTACCCTAGTTTCATTTGGTTTTATGCGATTTCATGTTATTTGTGTGTGTCTGTGTGTGTACAGTGTGTGTGTGTGAGTGTGAGGGCGAGAGATAGCGTGAGAGCGCGTGCGCGAGAGAGGGCTTATATGGTGATTTGTCCAAGGTTACTAAAAATTGGCTTACTACCTATAAACATTATTTCAATTTAACTCATGGGTCTCAATCACAGATGACACGACAAATTATATACTCTGAAACGTTCATTTGAACATTTAAAAATATATACAAAAACATAAATAATGTTATCATGGTGTAAATTATTAACGTATATATACCTATATATCTATATATCTATATATAACATAAATCATATTATGATCTGTTCAATAGCCCATCTGTTTTAATTTAGTTTGTATTTTTTATTATTCATACAGTAAGACAACCTTTCAGTTTTGTAAATATTTTAGTTATAATGTGTTAAGTCTTACTTTAGGTTAAACGTTTTTGAGAATTTGACCATCCAGCTTAGATAAATGTTATGTCATTGATTGATAAAATCTGGATTAAGGATTTTTATTTTATTTCTTAAATTTTTTTTTTAGTTTCCCCCCTGAGGGATTGCCACCTTATTGTGGTCAGGGGGTTTGCGTGCCTCAACACAATTCAGCAAGGACAATACTGTTACTATAAGCCCAGGGAAAAACAGTGCTCAAACATGATGCCCCCTTCAACTGCCCCTCCCCCCATTGGTCTGGTCTAGAACGGCCCTGCCTCCGACTGTCTTTTGTCTTGTAAATGAGTATTCTCACTCACCTTCCAATCCCCCCAGCGCACACACTCTTTGTTTGTTGTACTGTATACTGTAACTGTGTTTGCTAGGGCACTTGGTTATACACAGTACTTTAATGTATGGAACACTTACTTAACTTACTGGTTTGGTTTAAATATCGCTTATTACCTTATTCAGCAAAATAAATTCATTATTAACGTATTGAAGTATTTTAGTTAAGGATAAAAACAGACCCTGTGCACAACAGTTAAAGCATTTGTGGATGGAGAGGTGTGTGTGTGCGTGCGCGCGCGCTCCTGCATTTCTCCGTTGGCTTTAACACGCACACCCCTCCCCCCGCCAAAAACACACACACAGAGCACTTAACATCATGTCATACTCCGTATTCTCCATTGAGGTTCCTCACCTTCCACTCCTTCTCAGTTTGTCGTTGCTCTTTTGATGGAGTTCTTAAAACTCAAAACATTTATTTATACTGAGAAAAAATGATTATGGGTCACATAATCACAAAGACAAACTAGCACAGATACATACGATCAAGTGTTTAACTGTTTTCATTTGTTTCTATGACCAATAATAATAATAATTATGATTTTCAGCCCAACTCTTTGACTATTTAAAACAAAGTTGTGTCCCATTTTTTGCCCATTGAAGTTTTTGGTTCAACTAAATGTTTTTTAAATACCCAAACAATCCCCCAAAATTAAAACACGCAAACATGACTTTAACAATTCAATTTATTCTTCCAAAACTAGTCAAAGTTAAAACAGTAATTTATATAAAACAGGTGAATACATGTTGTCTTTTTTGCTTAAAGTTCATTAAACTACCTGGATACACCAGCTGCTTATAAGTCTCTATCTATAGTTCTTTTATATTAAAATATACATTTTTAAAAACTATTAAACATGGAACAGTTTAAGTCTTTGTTTCCCCCAAAGTACTGTATCAGACTTTTTGCAGTTCTATGTTCAGAATATACAGTAGACCTGATCAAACATCATTCTAAAGCTGTCGGACTGTGACGTCATCCCTCCTACAGCTCCCTCAACAGCTTGTTCAGGCTCCTCCAGTCCTGTAGCTCCAAAAGTCCAGCCGTCAGCCGTCTGACCCCCCAATCCTCCACAGCGGAGCTCTGCTTAAAGACAACAGGAGAATTTAGTGAAGACAAAGACAAATAAACTTCACAGAACATATAGTTCTAATAAAAATAAAATATATTAATAAACCTATTTACCACAGAGTGTGTAAAGTACTGTTTTGGGAATTCTGGAATGTAAATAATCTGCCTGTGCTAATGTTAACCAGTGAACAGTGTTAGTGTTAACCAGTGAACAGTGTTAGTGTTAACCAGTGAACAGTGTTAGTGTTAACCAGTGACTGCCTGTATTATCGTCTGCATTAAATTAACCGAGAATTTACTCATACAAATAAGTTAAGCGATATAACACTCGTATATGAGCATTAGTTCATCCCTGAAGCCAAACTATAACTTACTGAAGCCCCTCATACCCCCCCCCCCACACACACACACCTCCCTCCTCCTCCTCCTTAACTGATAAACACTTCTGTGTTGTTATTCAGCTCGTTAACTAAGCGCTCGCGCTACCGCGGAAAGTCCCGGCCAAAGTGTATAAAATATAAACCGGGTTATGAGCGTTACTAGCTCCTGTACAGCTCCCCTCAGTCTGTGTCCCTCATCAACTGCATCACATTATATTACAGTCACAGAAATAACTTGCAGATTAACTCTTAACCAGAGAATAAATAAGCGCTGAATTTATCCAGACAACACGCGGTGAGATTCTCTCAGTATTTACAGAGGACACAAACACTCTTCATCGGGTAGAGCAGCTCTTGTAATAGGGACATTAATAGTATTTTCGAAGCTTGAGCATGTTTATGAGTTAAAGTGGAGTGACATTGTGAGTTTGTGACACTGACAGTAAGCTGTAATATTAACTCCAGACTTGGTAAACAGAACATTAAGTTCTCTAAAGTCACATCTGATCGCTGCTGGTGCTGCCAGTGATATTTAAAATGGCCAATAAAAAACTAAACTGGGAAATGAACTAGGGTTGTTCCGATACCACAAAAAAATCTGGCATCGGAATCGGCGAGTATTTGAGTCCACGTACCGATCCGATACCATTTTCCTAAACATAACCTATTTATGCCCGCTAGCTTTGCTAGCTTAGCTTACTTACAGAGTGTCACGGCGTGTGCCTGTGATGGGCGTGCGCCCAAATTGATATCGCTCCTCGCTCACTAGTTAGGCGGCCTCCCCCCTCTTTAGGTATGTGAAGGAGCAGGGCAGCAGAATCAGGCTACGACCCATGAGCTATCGCCGCTAATGATCCCGGCGCTATAAAACACAGCGGGGAGTGTAGCTCGGGGTCTGACTGTTGGGAAGCTGGACGCGGTGGATTTTATGAGAGACAGTGGCACAAGAGCGGGGCGATGACTTTAAAAAGGGGGGCGCCTTTGATCTCCGCGAGAGGAGCGCGTGAACGAGCTGCGCGAGCTCCCGCGGCACCTTCACTTCCGCGTCGAGCCTGCCTTCGCGTCCCTGCCGCCAAAGCGGAAAAGACTGCAAAGAGCCTTTAACCCTTTCCTTCCCCATTTTTCTAAATAAATTACCCTTTTTCCTGTAAGACCTCGCCTCGTGTCCGTGTTTCATGGTGTCGCCCGTGCACTTAGGGTCGAACCCGTTACACAGGGCTAGTAGTATTTTACTTAAAAAAAGAAATACTATATATACACTGTACAGATACACACCCAGGTATCAGATCGGTACTCGGTATCGGCCGATACCCTGAGCCCAAGAATCAGTATCGGGAGGGGAAAAATGGTATCGGAACATCTCTAAAATAAACTGTAAACTACCCCAAACACATTTTATAAAATAAAATATCACTTACCACGAATAGTCCGTTAAGCCGCCATCTTCGTTTCTGTAGTTTGGTAGCGTCAGTTCCGCAGGGGTGGACACGGGTTGTTAAAATCACGTGATTGCAACTCAGCGCAGCTGGCTTGTTTTTAACGTGTTCTTGAGAACGACGCGCCATCTAGTGGTGGCCCCAGGTAAATTAATAAATAGGGCTTGAATGGGCGCGTTTACTGTGAAATCTTGACACGCTTTTCTGGCAGAAAAGGGAGGGGTGATTACGGCGTGCATAGGGCAGTCACACGACGTTTGCACGTCATTTACACGGTCGCGGCTATTTGGCGTGGCTCCCACTGTGCATACGACAAAACTCCAAAGGAAACTGAAAGATAAAGTCCCTTAATTGTTCTTTCTGCAGTTTCAGATTTCCAGAATGGTTAAGTAATTTTGCAGGAGGAATAAGTAATGACTGATGGAATACGCCCTCTGTATAAATCGAAGACATCTTCACAATGCACACATACTCATCAAGCACAAGGATTTCAGCTATACAGTAGTTTTGCCAGGAACTCAGTAACTTTCGGTAAAACCCTCGAACCGTTGCTTCTCCGACACATCATTTCAAAGCTCAATGTTGTTCTGTGTTTTTAAACAGTGTGGTTTCATTTTGGTTACACAGGATGAGAAAAAAGAGACTGCTTCATATGGTGTAGCGTTATACTGAAGTGCAAAACATTATATTTTTACCTCCAGAACCCAACTCTTCAGCTTCATCTCCAAGTTTTTGTTTCGAGTGCATTTGTTACTGGATGTTTATTTTTTCTCCAAGATTTTTTATTTTTGTCTCTGTTTGACAACTAATTTCCACTAGTTCCTGTTTTCACTCTTTTTTTTATTCATTAGTCCTGGAAATGCACTGCTCCAAGTTTCAGATTGGAAGTGATGTTATTACAAACCGCTGCAGGGCTGCAGTTTAACCCTGCTGTTTTGTTGAGATTGCTTTTATCTACTCCTAATGCTGGTTCCAAGAGTGCTGGCCGTGCTGCATATATAATATACTAGAAATTGTACGGAAATTAACTGAGTTTCTGTATTTGTTTCTTTTCACGTGTTTGAAGTGAAAACAATCTATAAAAAGATCTATTTTGATTTCTTAAATATGGATTTCTTACATTTTAAGGCCAGATCATCACCAGGACTGACTTTTTGTGTTGAGATAATGGCTTGTCATGACTACTTAACGTTCACTTCAGTGTTTTTTACCATTTTAAAACACACACACACACACACACACACACACACACACACACACACACACACACACACACACACACACATTAAAATCCCAAATCCAAACAAGCAGTTGGACTGAAGGCTGAAGTGCCATAAAACCCATATTCCAGTCCCAAAGGTACTTCTTATAGATTGCTTAATGTTTCATCCCCAGCAGCAGAGTCTCTCATCTCATCAGTCAACTCGAAGGAGGGAATGACGGAACATAGGACAGAGAGTGAGCTCCTTGCAGGCTTTAGAGCGCCAACCAGTTTCTTCAGCAGGATAAAGAGAATCTGTGTAGATTTTCAGCAGCTCAGTATGACTAACGCCAAATCTCCAATACCAAGCTCGGGTGTTGTAATAGACCAGTTTTAAGACCACTTTTTGAAGGCTTGTTCTCGTCTTGGAATCTCCTACTTTTTTATTTGGTCTCTCCTCCTCAGACAAGGTGGACTCGGGATTTTATTTCAAGACCTGTCAAGGCCACAACTGTGGGGATATCACTAAATTGTCGCTCACACTCTCGAAGATTGTTCCTCAGAATCAATGTTTCACAGGCATTTATTATGTTACTTCTATTATTATTTTTTTCTCATCGAAACAGTCCACAAGCTGCAATATAGCTCGTGTATTTTATACAGCTTTTCCGTATTTTTTATGTTGAATATGTTGTTGGGAAATTTTTACACATTTACTGTATCCCTTACGCAAAGAAAATCTATTTCTCTATATATTAACTGACAATATATTAAATTAATTTGTGTTCTAATCTACTGGTAAATTGAAAATATTTTATAATGTTAATATTCCTCGTTGCTACACTAACTGATGCTAACTAATAATTAACAGAAAAAGAAAGATTCATATTCAAAAATATATTCACAATATACAGAATAATATATTGTATTCATATATTACAGTATATTGAAAAATGCATAAGGAATTGCCGCTTTTCATATATTGGAAAATATATTAAATATATATTTAAATGTATATATTAATGTATGTAACTTTATATTCAACAATATACTTTAATATATAATATTTTTACAGTTAAAAAAAGTGTGTATAATTCTAAACATGCATAAAGTTTCTATATATGTATATACTGTATGTATATATATATATATATATATATATATATATATATATATATATATATAAATCTATATATATATATATATAAATCTATATATATATATATATATATAAATCTCTATATATATATATATATAAATCTCTCTCTCTCTCTCTCTCTCTCTATATATATATATATATTTGTATGTATGTATATATAAATATAAATTAATTATTTTTGTCTTTATTGCTATATCCATATGTGGTGCATTCATATATTGCAATATATTATTAAATTGCAAGCACAAGTTTACTATTTATGGAAATGTATTATTGAATATATTGCATTATATTTTACAATATATTGCCATATATTTTTTTCCTTAAGGAAAGCGTGTTGTTTAAAAAACAAACAAACAAAAAAAACCCCATCAAAAATCCAACAAGAAATTCAGAAAAATATCATGAATGGAGATACTGTACAGCCAAATGTCCAAATGTTTTTTCATTTGATTATAGTGTGTCTCAATATTACGCAAATAACCTCAGACGAACAACAACTAATAACTTTTTTAATTTAACAAAAATGAAACCAAAAAGAAAGAAAAAAAAATTTGCACAATACTATGTACCCCCAAGATTCAATTGCTTGTAGATCCACCTTTAATAATATTAAGTCATTGCTGTATGACTATCGGTCTGTCACATCATTGTGCTGGAATTTTGGCCCATTCTTCATTACAATTTTGCTTCAGTTGATTGCTGTTTTTGCGAATTCGCTTATGCAAAGCTCTCTTAACATCCCATAACAGTGTTTTAGTTGGGTTGAGGTCTGGACTTTGACTAGACTGTTCCAGTCACTGATTCTTTGATTTTTTCAGTAGATTTACTAGTGTGCTTCAGATCATTGTCCTGTTCCATGACCCAATTTCGACCAAGCTTTAGCTGTCGGGCAGATGGCCTTACATTTGCCCCTTGCTCTTGTATACAGAGGAGTTCATGGTCGATTTATTGACTGCAAGGTGCCTACTGTAGGTCCTATGACTGCAAAACAAGCTCAAATCATTACAACTTCAACATAATGCTTGTGTCTTACTGTAGCTGTTTCTTCTAAAATGCTGTTTGGTTTCTCCCATATACAGTATGGCATTGGGCATCCAGGCCAAACAACTCCACTTTGGTCTCATCTATCCATAGGACATCGGTCCCGAAGCCTTGTGCTTTGTTCAGGTGGAGTTTTGCAAATCTCAGTCATGCTTCTTTTTAGACAGAACAGGCGTTCTCCTTGCAACTCTTAGTTTAATATTTAGTTTTAAAGTTTTAGTTTATTTATTTTTTTTATATTTAGCATGTTCAGTGAGGCCTGCAGGGTCCGAGTTGTAACTTGCATTCTTGTGTTTTGTATTTCTGTGAGCTGTATGGTCTGACCTTGGGGTGAATGTGCTGGGGCGTCCACATCTGGGGAGATTGGCAGCTGTCTTGAATGCTGTCCACTTGTGAATAACTGCAGAGTTGAACTGCAAATTGTTTGGAAATGGTTTTATAACCCTTTCCAGATTGATGTGTAGCAACAATGCTTCTCTAAGCGCAATGCTTATGTCTTTCCCTCATGAGATTGTGCTAAAACACACCTTAATGTTCCAGACCAGCAAACTGCCAGAACGGCTGCTTTTATAGAGGTCTGCACACCTGCTGATGATTAGTTAATTAAGGGCTGATGATTAGCAGCAGCTGGCTGCACCTTACCCTCTTAAATCCTGTTAAATCAATAAGGGGTACTTAGTATTGCTTAGGGGTTTTATTTATTTATTTATTTTTTATTTTGTTAAAGAAAATTTTTATTTTGTACAGAGAAAAAACTGTATGTGTATTATGGCAATGTTGATTCTTCTGACCAATTTGAGTACCAGTATGGTCTCGATTTTATTATGAATGTGTGATGCACTAGTTTGGTCTCAACATCTTATAGTCTTGGGGTCCGTTCTTCGTACGTCGCTAACTCAGTTAGCTGGATTTGATTGTTGTGGATTTGTCCTGATCTTGGATTGTTTCGTTCTTCGATGCGCTTCTCGCACTTGTTGTCATAGCAACATGTTCGTAAGCTTGAACCTGCTCGGTAGCAGGTTTATTTCATGTAGACAGGATTAAGGCTGCGCTCCTGCCGGGTTATGATTGGTTGAAATGGTGAGGTCACATCTGATTGGTTAAAGAGCGCTGACGTGGACTGACTCGCGTGGGAAAAGAAAAGTATCACGCATATACAGTATGCCCCCCTGCCATGGATAATCGCTATCAAATATTATATTAGAACATAAATTCCTAGGTTTATTATTATAAAATATGATATTACTATTATAATAAACCCTAGGCACGAGACAGCCATCAAGACCATTAATACATATTCTTGTATAATGTTTATTTTGTTCAGGGGTTTGTCATGAATATGCAAATAAATATTTATATATGATAAAAATAAATATTTTTATAATGAAAAATTGGACGAAATTATTTTATTATAAAATAACCAATATAAAAGTATACATGTATTTGAAAAAAAAAAAAATATATATATATATATTTTTTTTCATATACAACATTTATTTTCACATTGCATATTTTATTTTATTGTCTCATGTAATTTGGAAACCATTAACCTATGAATTTAAGTTCTAATATAATCTTTAATAGTGATTATGTGGGGGGGGGGGCAATCCATGGTGGGGGGCATTTCAGCGCATAACACGTTACAAAATAAATTGAGCCCCTCTTTTGCCATTTCTTCAACCAATCGAAGGGGTTGTGATCAGTGTTTCTACTGTCGATGCATATCGCCTTTTAAACCAACTCACGAACGCGCAATAATCCTAGACAACTCAATCCAGCTATACTAATCATCAACAACAGGTGTGCTCGAAGAATCAACTTAGCCGGAGCGTAATTAGCCCCGATGATCTCATCTTAGATGTGTCAATTCATCTCGGATGTGTCAAGCGACGTACAGTACGAAGAACGGACCCCAGGTCTTGGTACACTCTGGTCTCAGTCATCGCTTGAGTGGTCTTGACTACAACATTACCAAGCACCAACACACAATACGTTGCAGGTGTTCTTATACTATTACATCCAACCCAGTTAATATTGGAAGAGTTGTATTTTTTTAACGCTGCACCTAAAAGCCAATTATGTCAGAGATTTAATTGGGACAGAATAATAGAACTTCAATTCACCTATTTGTACCACGCCATTTTGCTGTTAGCAATTTTATTTAATGCTATGCTGAACATATAAATGTCCTCCCTAATAAGAGCACAGCTTTATCCTGAGGGTTTCATATCTACAGGATAAATGATAAGACACGTTAAATGCATTGTGTTTTATCTTTTTTTTTTTCATGGTTGAATATAAGGCTGTGGCTAATTCATTTTTTGAGATCCGTCCATCACTCGCATTCTGGATATTGGAATTTTTTTTTTTCCTTCGACATCCTAATAACGTTTCAGGTTGGCTTAATGTCCTCACCCTCGCTCTACAGATTTGTCTTAGGATTCTCTAATTTGTGCTGTTCTATTTGTTCTTACTAAATGCCCGACAATTCCGCTATTTTCAGGCAACACGGGCAAAATGCTAATTTCTTTCAATATAGTATTTTAGAAGGTTTTCTACGTAATTTTCGCCCCAATTTGGTCATGTGCTAGTTCTCTCCCAGAGCATCTGATCCAGTCCTGGTCTTTTTCTGACTGATCCTCATTATTGTGTGTTTTCTCAGTAGTTGGTCCTTATCCACATCTATTAGCATCCTTATTTAAAGATAGATTATAAAGTTTTTTTTCTGAAGCCAGTTGTGAGAGAACACTAATCCAAGGGACAAAACTCAACTCGAGTGAGACTCTCTGCAGGTCGGAGATGGTGGCCAGAGGCAATGCACTGTGTCTTAAATTAGTTAATAGCTTTCTCATTATTACCTGCTGCACACTCATCTGCTGTTGTCACTACAAATCACACACAGGAACCTGAAATACGTTCATGCACAAATATTAATTGTAGGTATTCCTAGACTTGTTTAACTCTGGAGTTTTTTACTCTGGTATTTCTTTTCTTTTCCCTTTCCAGTCAACTTTCCATGAATATGCCTTAACACAGCACCTTCTTTGACTTCCCTCTTGGCTTTTCTTCTGAGGAAGGTGTTGATGATTGTCTTCTGTACAACTGTCTTCCTCATGATTGTAGTTTGCATGTACTGAACTAGTCCAAGTGATACGATACACTGAATTTATACCATATGAATAATAATTCATTTGAATTAAAATTCATTGACTTGAATCTAGAATACGAGGTGGTATCTTAAAGTTTCCAGATTAGCTCTGTTTATAAGAAAGTATGACTGAGCTACTTTTATACACCGTCACCTTCAACATAATCCGCTTGCATTGCATGGCTCCCAGCATTCCTACCACTTCCGGAACATGTCCTTGAAGTAGGGCTGGGCGATATGGCTGAAAACTGATTCACGATATCAGTGTTTCATAACGGTCGATATTATTGATATTTTTTATGACCCATTTAAAATAAGGCCCAGGAGAAGAACATATTATATTTAAACATTTTTATTTTAAACTTAACCTTCCTATGATCATAGTCCCATCAGTTATTAAGACAGAAATGTCAACAACCATGGAAAAATCAAATAATTAAAATGTAAACATAAGTCTAAAGTCACAATGAACACTTAACAATTATCTCTTAACATTTAAGGTGCAAAATTAAAAGAAAATGTAAGAAATGCTTAATAAAGTGTAATAAAATAGTGCAATGCGTTTATTATATCAGATGCCTTTAGAGAAAACTACAACAAAAATATATTGTTGTAATATATTTGAGTTTGATGTTAATTCACTGCCGGGCCACCAGGAGGCAATACCGCGCTGTATACTATACAGTGGTGTGAAAAACTATTTGCCCCCTTCCTGATTTCTTATTCTTTTGCATGTTTGTCACACTTAAATGTTTCTGCTCATCAAAAACCGTTAACTATTAGTCAAAGATAACATAATTGAACACAAAATGCAGTTTTTAAATGAAGGTTTACGTTATTAAGGGAGAAAAAAAACTCAAAATATACATGGCCCTGTGTGAATAAGTGATTGCCCCCCTTGTTAAAAAATAACTTAACTGTGGTTTATCACACCTGAGTTCAATTTCTGTAGTCACCCCCAGGCATGATTACTGCCACACCTGTTTCAATCAAGAAATCACTTAAATAGGAGCTACCTGACACAGAGAAGTAGACCAAAAGCACCTCAAAAGCTAGACATCATGCCAAGATCCAAAGAAATTCAGGAACAAATGAGAACAAAAGTAATTGAGATCTATCAGTCGGGTAAAGGTTATGAAGCCATTTCTAAAGCTTTGGGACTCCAGCGAACCACAGTGAGAGCCATTATCCACAAATGGCAAAAACATGGAACAGTGGTGAACCTTCCCAGGAGTGGCCGGCGGACCAAAATTACCCCAAGAGCGCAGAGACAACTCATCCGAGAGGCCACAAAAGACCCCAGGACAACATCTAAAGAACTGCAGGCCTCACTTGCCTCAATTAAGGTCAGTGTTCACGACTCCACCATAAGAAAGAGACTGGGCAAAAACGGCCTGCATGGCAGATTTCCAAGGCGCAAACCACTTTTAAGCAAAAAGAACATTAAGGCTCGTCTCAATTTTGCTAAAAAACATCTCAATGATTGCCAAGACTTTTGGGAAAATACCTTGTGGACCGACGAGACAAAAGTTGAACTTTTTGGAAGGTGCGTGTCCCGTTACATCTGGCGTAAAAGTAACACAGCATTTCAGAAAAAGAACATCATACCAACAGTAAAATATGGTGGTGGTAGTGTGATGGTCTGGGGTTGTTTTGCTGCTTCAGGACCTGGAAGGCTTGCTGTGATAGATGGAACCATGAATTCTACTGTCTACCAAAAAATCCTGAAGGAGAATGTCCGGCCATCTGTTCGTCAACTCAAGCTGAAGCGATCTTGGGTGCTGCAGCAGGACAATGACCCAAAACACACCAGCAAATCCACCTCTGAATGGCTGAAGAAAAACAAAATGAAGACTTTGGAGTGGCCTAGTCAAAGTCCTGACCTGAATCCTATTGAGATGTTGTGGCATGACCTTAAAAAGGCGGTTCATGCTAGAAAACCCTCAAATAAAGCTGAATTACAACAATTCTGCAAAGATGAGTGGGCCAAAATTCCTCCAGAGCACTGTAAAAGACTCGTTGCAAGTTATCGCAAACGCTTGATTGCAGTTATTGCTGCTAAGGGTGGCCCAACCAGTTATTAGGTTCAGGGGGCAATTACTTTTTCACACAGGGCCATGCAGGTTTGGATTTTTTTTCTCCCTAAATAATAAAACCCCTCATTTAAAAACTGCATTTTGTGTTTACTTGTGTTATCTTTGACTAATAGTTAAATGTGTTTGATGATCAGAAACATTTTGTGTGACAAACATGCAAAAGAATAAGAAATCAGGAGGGGGGCAAATAGTTTTTCACACCACTGTATGTGTTGTGTGCACTGAATGCAGTAAAAGAAGAATACCGTTTTTCACCATGCCTCCGTTTCTCACACAAAAAGCAAGTAATATTATAGATGTTAGTTGTGCATATTGATTCAATCATAATTGTCATACCAAAGAATAAACTACCCGCCAATGTGGCTAGTGAGACTAAAGTTATTACCCGCCACAGCTGAATTTTACCCGCACTTGGCGGGTGCCAATGTCAACGCCATCTTGTCTCCGTTTATGCTTCCTGAATCGCGACCGTAATACTTCCGGGTCCTAGAGCCGGTCGCGGAGCGAGTTGCCATGACGGCAACCTAACTAACTTCGCGACCAGCGTGTTCTTCCGACAAAGAATAAAAAATATCGAACGTTCTATCGAACACATTTTTTTATTGATATCGATCACGTGTCTATCGCGAAACACATCGTTATCGTTTTATCGTCCAGGCCTACCTTGAAGTCTTCTTTTTTCGATACGTGTCAAGCACCTTCTGCGATTCGCGTTGGATCTCTACAATGGTGTCAAAACGCCGACCTTTGAGCTGATCTTCACCTTGATCTTCATCTTCGGGAAGAGGGAAAAGTCCACAGGAGCCATGGTGGGTCGGAAGTGAGATCAAGTAGTTTCCGGTGAGAAATTCACCTGACAGAATGCAGGATTTCACGTTCACACTCTTTGTTCTAACTTGCTGTCCATGATGAAATAGCAGATGTAGTAACGCACATAGTCAGAATAGCGCGAGTTGCGCAGCTCCTGAAGTACACCGGACAATGTTTTTTGGACATAAGTGTTCACACTAACGTATGAAAGTCAGTGCTTCCTGACTGTACAGCCTTGTGCTGAAATCTATTGGCGTGTTACAAAACTAGTATCGAAACATTTTGATACCACCTCGTATATGATTGTTTCACTTTTCGATTTAAAATGACAAATTTTAATTTCATTATATTTTCCATTAGAACTGTGCAAATCTGTTTAGCAATTTGGCAGTAAATTCAATATAATATTAATATAAAATAAATAAATAAACAGTACATCCTTTCTTACTGGACAATAAAGGATTTTACGAGAATGTTTAATTGAAATAAGAAAAATTGCTGATTCTTTTCCAATAAGACTTTTTTTTCCACGAAGTTCTCAAATCATGCTGGTAAGAAAAGAGGAAACACAGAGTGCAGTGTCTGTGAAATCAATGTGACAGATTGTGCTTGCAAAATAAATCAAACTCCCGTAGCCCCAAAAATCATTACAGTTTAGTAGAAGTTGTTAAGATTCTGTCTGCCCCCCCCAACCTCACCTCTCGTCTCATCTTATATCGTCTCTTTACTGCTGCTACAAAAAGCAATAACATTACAGCAATAAAAATATGGATGATGTATCAGATGTCTTGGGGGAATTGTCTCTGCGTTATCGGTTTCTTTGGCCTCGTCTACAGATGTTTCTCTACAGTATATATCGCTTTCATTCCTTGTGCTGCGATAATCGGAAGTCAACGTATGATTTTTAATTGAGGGAGAAAACAGAGGGAGAATTGTCACAAGTAAAATAATTTGGGTTTATAAAAAACATTATAGCAGGATATAAAATTAAGTGTTACAAATAAGGATCTTCCAAAGTAGATGTTAAATTAACTTGAATTCAATTATTGTCAGTGACGTGATGTGCTAGGGCTCATGGGAAATGTAGTTCACCATCTTTTTGGAGTTACCCTTTGGCTGATGACACTGGATTAACTGAAAATTCTGTTAATCCTAGTGTTGATCAGGATTGTATGTATATCATGACTTTGACCCAGTTTTACTTTCACAGTGAAATTTAATCCTCTTAACATTACTCCATTATTTGACACTTATATTTCATTTTCATCTTGAGCCCAGGGTCCTTTAATCTTTCACTACTTTATTTATTAAACTTGCTGAAGTACAAGAAAAGAGTTTGTAGGTTAAAACTAAAAATAAGATGGTCAACTTTAATGTAATTCGTGATATGATTATTTCAAGTTGAAGCGCACATACATGTCTGTCTGTCTGTCTGTCTGTCTGTACTGTGAGAGATAAAATTGTGTAAGGTTAAAAAATGTAAAAAGTACTTTGGATAAAAATTAAGATTTGTTGTAAAACCACTCCAATGTGCTGAAATTCACTTATAGCACTTCAGCACTAATATCCAAGTACAAAAGTGTCATTAAATTCTGTATACTGTATAGACATATATACCGACAGACATACAGACAGACTGGTTTCACTGTATGAAAGGTTAGGATATACAGTTAAACCTTGGATTGCAAGCATAATTTGTTGCGGAAGCATGCTTATGTATAAAATCACTCATATTTCAGAGTGACTTTCTCGAAAGGAAATAATGGAAACTCAGATGATTCGTTCTACAACCCAAAAATATTCTTATAAAATAATTATTACAAAATTAAAAGGTAAAATAAAAAATATTAACTTGCACTTTACCTTTGAAAAGAATGATGATTGGTGTTAGACAATATAAGAAGCAGGAGGAGGGGGCTACTGTCTACAAACATGCTCGCGCACGCGCACACACACACAAACGGAATCACGTGTCTCTGACAAGTCCCTGGTTGCTGAAATATAATAATAACTGGAATATCTCTAATAATGCTTGTTTTGACTCCTTTTGTGAATTGACGTTGCATTAATGTTAAATAGATTAATCTCCCGCACTGCCTTTTTAACTTTTTTTTTCTTCACAAGGGCCGTTGTTGCGGTAACGATGCTTTCTGTGCACGCCCACACACATGTGGTTATAAGGTCATAATAAACAGTACACGCGTGCACAGATGTTGATTATACGAGTGATATTCGCACACTGAAACCGATTTTGGAAGGCGATAACCCACAATCCCACGGCACAAGATAGAGAAGAACCATTGGCTCAGTTGTGATGTGACGCTCAGCAGGCAAAGTGTATATGTACTGCAGGTGTCACTTTCACTTTTGTTTCGTCTGGATTTTGCCAGATGGTAGATGCATTACCATTGTTTCTGTGTCTTCATCACACACTGGCTATACACAGTAAACTATTGCATCGATAGGCTCTGTTGAGTGACTCGTATAGCTATGCCTACCTTGAGGGAAAACATGCTATATACACAGGTCCTTCTCAAAAAATTAGCATATTGTGATAAAGTTCATTATTTTCTGTAATGTACTGATAAACATTAGACTTTCATATATTTTAGATTCATTACACACAACTGAAGTAGTTCAAGCCTTTTATTGTTTTAATATTGATAATTGCGGCATACAGCTCATGAAAACCCAAAATCCCTATCTCAAAAAATTAGCATATATTATAGCATAGCATAAATTAGCATGTATATATACGAAGAGACATTTAAAATATGTATTTTCAGAATCAACCAATAAAATCATAGCTTTACCTTTGACAAACTACCAGTCTACAAAACACTGACACTGGAGACTTTTTCCATGCGTTGTTAAGATGCAGGTCCCTGTGAATACGCTGTAACTATAAAAATGCTAACATATTAGTACCAGCCTGTTATTTGTAGCTGCACTACTCTCAGAGCCGCTCTTATAAATAATCAATCAACACATTTTGACCAATCAGAATTCAGCAGTGTGATAAAAGCAGCAACACAACAATGGCTTTTAGAAACTGACATTTGATAAAATGCATTTCAGATGTCTGTGCATTTCAGATTTTCAACCTCTATAGAGAGGCCCTTGAGAGTCATTGTGAAAGCTTAAGCCTTTAGAAGGAGTAAAGCTTAGTCATGGCCACTTCAGAATGAATCGAAGACATTGCCTTTAACTCGGTGCAATGCATTGTGCAATTTCACAGCACAGACTATCAGCTGTATACTGTAGTGTGGCCTATAGTAGTGCTTTATTCAGTTAAAAAAAGAATGTGCCGTATCGCTATAACCTACAAAGGTTAGCATATTATGGATGACCTGTTCACTCTGGGTTCATTCACTCTGGGACTGACATAACCCTAGACAGCAGGGCTCTTCAAATCCGCACCAGTTTCAGCACAGCTTAGAATACAGTGAACTGGGTGTTTTTGCATGAACTAAGTTCATTAAATAGAATTAAAAATTGTAATCTATACTTGCAACGGTAATCAAAAATTTATGTACTGTAAGTGTTAGTGACTGTCTCTGGGCGCATCATTTAAGTAAAACCTCTAAGCAGTGAATCATATGAATTTTAAAAGCAGACTGGATATTCCTAAAGATCCCTAAGAATTATCCCAGGTTGAGAATTTAATCAGAGCAGATGCAGCTTTTGCAGTGTTGTTTGCTCAATTCACATTTAAACAATCTACATAATAAATTTCATGGGATGCTTTATTAAAATATCTGTGGTGTTCCCCGAGTGTACGCTCAGTGGACATGACTCCAGCCCTCACAAATCTCCTGCACCTCTCTTTCACCCTGAATCAGTGACGCAAAATCAATAGGGACTCTCAGGAACTCAGGAGCCTCAATCAGCCCGAATATCTGCAGAGCAGTGCTCTAGCTCGATAATGAGTCAGTCTGGATCGGAAAGTGGGCCAGCAGACAGTGCACAATGTCAGAGATAAATAACTCTCAGTTTGCAGTGTGGTGAGAGCCTCTGAGCAGCTGCTGCACTTCAGCTCTCAGGTTAAAGGTCATATTGCAGAGGAAGTGAGTATAATCGAAAAGATGAGTGATGTCTCTCCCTGTCTTCTCTCTTCCTTGGCAGTGATGGATGGCCGACTGCTGCTGGAGGGTCTGCCAAGATTCGGTGTGGTGCCTACCTACCTGCCGGTGCAGTACCAGGTGCTGAATGCGGATCTAGCCTTCTTCCTTAAGGAGGCCAACCAGGACATCATGAGAAACTCCAGTCTACAGGCACGCACTGAGCTCTTCTTCATTCAGCAGGCCAGGAGGAACCCTGTAGTCAATGCAAGTTATGGCCCTTTCTCTGTGCAGCAGCCCGTACCCATGGAACTCCTTGATCCAGGGATCTTCAACAACCCAGCAACAACATCTTTATCATCATCTTCCTCTCCCCTTTTCACTTTTAACTGGAAGATTCAGACCTTCATCATAAGTGAGCGCATCTATCTCAGCTGGCCCAAGGTCCAGGTCTTGTTTTATGTTGTAGGCAGAGACTGGGACGATTACAGCACTTTGGATCGTCTCCCCTGCATCCGGATGTTTGCTTTCCATGAAACGCAGGAGGTTCGAGGCACCTGTCGTTTGAAAGGGGAACTGGGGCTTTGTGTGGCCGAACTGGAGCCGCTGCCCAGCTGGTTCAGCCCACCTAGTGTTGTGCCTGGAAGACAAAGAGCACCTCAAACTGAAGGCACTCCTGTGGAGCTCTACTACATGGTACAGTCTACCGAGTCTGGCAAATGCAACATGGAAAATTCCCGTAAGGCAGGGGCCATTCGCTCTGAATCACAGGGCCCGGCTGGGTACTTTTCAGGGCCCACACCCATGCGGAGAATCGGCAGTGTACGCTTGTTTCAACCGCTGTCAGAGCAACGCCTGGACAGAAACTTTGTGGTGATGGTTCCTTCCAGGCCAATCAGGGAAAGGGAGACGGTCTCAGTCTTCTTGGCTGCTTCTGCTCTTTCTTCAGTGGAGATCTTCACCCTCAGGTGAGTGACTTATTCCGTTGCTTTGCATTACATTTTGAGCAGGTGATTTCTGCTAAGATGGTTTGATTCTGACTAGTGCCATGTACTGTGAGATAGATGTGTGCTTTTGACTTGTTCTTTAATCCCAATCAATCTCCCAGTCCCATAGAAGGTTTGACAAATTCTACGCAGTACCACAACTGGTTATTTTTGATTGTAAAGCCTTTAAAAGTTAATGAACTTGAGCAACCTAAACATCCCCATGCTATTGAAGATGGCCGTTCTTTATCTCATGGCCATTCATCAGCAACAGTAACATTCTTATATCGGTAACAGTATTTTATTTGCATGCTCTAATCGGTCTAGAGGAATACTTTTGTGGGTTCACATCTGGAACTTGACAGCACCTGATTAAGAGGGACAATTTCTTAACATAACAAATCTGTATAATATTCCCCTTTGTCCTAAAAAGGTGCAAACTACAGACATTAATGATGTCTTAGGTGATGGACTACAATCGTTGTAAAGGAGACATTATGGGCATTTAATATTTAAACTGATTATTTATTCAGTTCACAGCGTTTATATGTTCTTTCCATTAAGAATCTCTTTGTGGATCATAGTGCATCTTGAAATGTATTTACCTTTTATCTGATGCGATTAAACAGGAATCAAAAATTTATTTCAAGCCTTAATAAGATAAATGAGGGTTTGATGAGGCAACAGCAGACAACCGACCTGCGTGTAAATGAGTATGTGAGGAATTAATATTAATAGCTGGTTGTTGTGCTTCCTCACACCTCACAGTCTAAATAAGTACTGGCAGTGTGCCCCAAGTTATGCATCGGCAAATTTGTCAGGCAGTGTGAGTGTTAGCTTATAGCTTAACTGCTTTTGTCTCAGATGAGTGATGAACTTTAGGTGATTTTATACTTCGTAGTACCCTGATGTCCTCATTTAAACATATCAGATATGTGAATAGACAGGGGATGTAAATGTATTTATTACCTTTTTAACCTACATCTCACTTAAAAGGACCAAACAGTAAAACAAACAAAAAAAAAAACCTGATGCCATTAGAATATCAAAAGGTAACAGAAGTACATATATTTCACTGTTTTTGTCCCTTTGCAGAATCACCTTATCTGAAACGGAAGCTGCGTAAACTCTGTCCAACTCACTATTACATGATGTCATAGTGTATATCCCTAAAAAACAGCTTCTTAATAATTATGCAACTTACAAGTCATTTAAATATACACACTGCACATATGTCCTTTATAAACCCTACTAGTCAGTGGCCTGCATTCACAAAAATAAAATAATGCTGAGGAATACTCGACAAATGTTGATTCCAAAAAATTTCATATGTCATTTAATTTTTTATAACAGTCATTAGGAGGTGTATTTGCTTCAATATATAATTACAGGTTGTCCCCTACTTACGAACGAGTTCCAATCTAGGCGCATGTTCATAAGTCAGATTTGTTTGTAACTCGGACAACATGAGTCTTATACACACTACGCGAGTCTTATTTAACACAAATATACAATATAAAGCATACCAATCCACTATGCGTCATTTTGTCTCAAAGTGAATTTAATTATAAGAAATATTGTTCCACAACCCAAAAATATTAATATAAAAATGATTAATACAAAATATACAGTAAAAATAAAAATTATTAACCCGCACTTTACCTGAAAAGAATCACCCTGAGGGGGATATTTCATATACATAAACACTCGCACACAAGTTCGCCATTTTGTCTAAGGTTTTTCTGCATCTTTTTTTCTTGGGAGCATTTTTATAGTGAAATGGATTTTTCATTCTAAAAAAATTTAAATACTAGATTTTTGCCATTTCCACATGTCTGGGCTATTAACGGAGTTCTTGGAAGGCCGGCATTTAAGATGCGTAGCAGGAAGTCTGATCATGGGTCTGGCATACTGAGAAAAGCACTAGAGAAATGCTGTTAATAGTGTAGCAGAGGATTATATAGAGAAATGAAGGTAGTTTTTACTCTTCTAAATGTGTTCTGTTATTCTAGACAAGTCCCAGTTTAACTTAAATGGCCCTCTTATTAGATCTCATCCCAACACCAGATTGAAAAAACAAATGAAGCACAGAGGGTTTTTTCTTTGCCATTTGCTTAATCCATTGAGAGAGTGTCCTAACATCAGAAATGTGTAATTTTATCATCGGGATGTTTTTTAATTCAGGCTTAGTGAGAGGGAAAAGAGATGAAGCCGTGGTGTTAAAAGTGCTGGAGGTAGCCGAATTCTTGCGTTTTCTTTTGTGATGATTAGATCTTCCGAAAGGATTCAGTCTCATCTCTGCCCTCTTGCAACAATGACTAAATGTCTTTTGTGAAGCCTTCACAGGAGATAGGAGCTCTCGCTCTGTTCTCATCTCAGCCTGGAATCCAGCTTGTGTATTTTTTTCCACTGGACAGCTGAGTGATTCTGATATGGAAGTTGTTTTTTTAAAGGTTATCTGGCCATAGATGTGTGAATGTGTGTCTGTTAAAATCTTGCTCTTATAGCCAGATCTCATCATCATTTGAACAGAGTCTTGGACGATCCTAACCGTAAGCTTCCAAAATTTGATGTGCTTCATGAAATATCAACATGCATATCTCCTCTTATACTGTACATTACTTTTACAGTATGACTTTATAAAGTTTTGTCAAAAATTTCTGGCATTTTTCTAGCATCTTTAGCCTCGTGGCTTCAGGACGCTGAAACTAAAGATGCAGACTTTAGACACCAAATGTGGCTCAGTAAATTGACTGTGTTTGGGTTAAATGTGATGGCTTGTTTACATTTAATGTTAAATCTGATTTACGTTTAATCTGCTTCTAATGATTATAAATACATACCAGACTGTATAAAGGATAGGGATATGAATTACCAGTCAGCACCTAATACAATATTGTCACTATACTATACCTATTTACAATTTTTAACCAATGGCACCTATTACTTACTGTATAACATAAATTTTCCCACCTAAAATCCAAGGGCAGCATTTAAATTACACAAAACAACTTCAAATACATGAGTTTAGTATTTAACTTAAAATTAAATTAAGCACAAAAAGCTAAAAGCATGTATTTCTGTCATCGGCCATAATTGTTATTTCTAAACACAAATAGTGAATAATTAATTTCTACCACACAGAATGAAAATGTATAAATAGTTCAGTCGACCACCTGTAGGTTTATAAAGAAACGGCGGTGTCTTTAACCTCCTCAAACGCCTCCATAGTCTTGAAAAAGTTGAACTTGACAGTGAGAACTTGACAGTGAGTGCGCAAGTTCGAGTGGCTGAGAGCACACAGATGCATGCGGCAAATACGCGCACACGTAAATTTCGCCTTACTTGCCCTCGCAATGTTTTGAGACTTTGTAAATGTAAGTGTGCGGAAGTGAGCGGGTTTGAGACTAATTCTCTCACAGCGTCTGGAGAAAAAGGCAGATTGGAGGCTTTTAACGCATATGAATTTTCGATAATGTAACGCCATAAAAATGCGTTTCTGTTGCAGTACTCGGAAGCGTTTGCGCTCTGTACACAATCATTTATACCTGAGATTTCCTAACACACAGTATGACTGTAGATCAATCCCTGCTATCTGTTTCACCCAGATGAGGATGGGTTCCCTGTTGAGTCTGGTTCCTCTCAAGGTTTCTTCCTATTGACATCTCAGGGAGTTTTTCCTTGCCACCGTCGCCCTCAGCTTGCTCATCTGGGACTATCTGATCATTTTGATTCATACACATTCACATTCCATACAAACGTCCATAATTTCTCTTGATTTTGTAAAGCTGATTTCCGACAATGACAGTTGTTCAAAGCGCTATACAATCTGCTCATGGAAATCAAACCGGCCAATTCTGGTCACTTGGCCGATCGACTGGTTTATCCCTATTATAAATAATTATATATTTTTTAATTAATTTTATTAATTGATTTATTAATCAAAATCTTAAAAACGCAGCCCGTTTAATGTAGATATACCGCGGTTTAAAAAAAAAGTCACGGTATCAAAACAACTAAAGGTTTCGGTCATACTCTTTCCTGTGGCATAAGCTGTATTTTTTATGACTTGTCAAAGACAAACAGCAGAAATCCCTCGTGTGCAGTGTGCAGTAATATGGACCGTCTTCCTCCAGTTGGTTGGGGAGAGCGGTCAGTCAACTGTGTATGATGGCCGAAAGAGGTTTCCCCCGAAATGTTACTTCAAAGAGCAGCGAGGAGAATTAAAATCCTAATAATCCTGTGCCTTACAGCAGCACAGAGAATTTAGTTAATGTTAACTAATAAAATGGAAAGGCAGAAAAACATTCTTCATTTTTTGGAACGGATACAATTTTTTTAAACTAGTGTAATTGATTCCGGTCATGCAACAACACAGGCGCCCCTATACACTTCGCTACTTAAACATATAGCACTACACCTATGCTCCTTACAATATGTGTGTACATCAACATTGAAACAATAGAAAAAATATTATAGCATTATTTGATATTATTCTTATTTCTACGAGTATTATCTACTAGTAGTAGTTGTTTTCCTTTTTTTCCGGGTAAGGCAACTTGATGAACTGCAGGTTGATGCTCCCTTAAGAGAATGCATTTATTTAAATTTTAGTTAGAAGAATTTAATTATTTTAATATTATTTTGATATTTTACTATTTAAATTTTTCCTATTTTAATTTGATCTGTTTGCTAATGTTGCTTCCAGTTGAAAAAATATTTTAATCTTGTTAATCTGTCATAATCTGTGATTAATCATGATTAATCACAATTAAAAAAATACTCAGATTAACTTGTATTATAAATGTACAATGTTCGAATGAAGAAATGCATGACAAACTGGTTAGAGGAAACAGATCGTGCAGTTTTCTTTCTTTCTTCCTCTTGGTTCTGACATGAACATGTTAATTTTCGCATGTTCTCATTTTGTCTCTCTCTCTCTATCTGGTTCATCTTAGAGCGAACATTTACACATTTTCCACTCTTTGTTCTCCCAGGTTTTACCTGTCTATTGATGTTAACAGACAGAGAACTTCTTGACACTTACAGTAACATGCTTACGTGTCTGACGGGGGCTCTTCTGATATCGGTAAACTTATTGAAGCACAGAGAACAGACCTAGCAACTCTTTCATTCATCTTAAAATTAAAAAAAAAAAGGTTATAACTGCAGTGCCGTTAAGCGGTGATATTTTTGCTTAAGGGTATCATACTATCAGAATGTCATACCAGCCCATGGGCATATCATCTGGGTGATTTGAAGAACAGTAGTAGGTTTACAATAGGATTTATCTCTCATATATAGAAAAACAATGAAAACACACTTCCCTTATGAACAAATTATCACCCTTTTAAAAGATAGATAGTTCCTGCTGTGCTGGCATCCTCACTGAGCAACTCGTACACGTTTTTGCATGTTCATGTGGTATGAATGCTAATGAACACAAAGAATGGTATTCTCTCAGAGGAAACAGTTTTTTTTCCTTCACCTCACTGAGATGTTCATTTGTCTCACAGTGTATGATGGGTTTAAAATCATCGCTCACAAATGTGTAGGTTTATGTAGCATTTCGAAATTTTTTACCCTCTCGGTCAAGATGTACAGTATGTGGGACTGAGGACAAGGTAGCTCGAGAAAGCTGAGGGGACTGAGGACAAGGTAGCTCGAGAAAGCTGAGGGGACTGAGGACAAGGTGTATAGCTCTAGTGAGCTGAGGGGACTGAGGACAAGGTGTATAGCTCTAGGGAGCTGAGGGGACTGAGGACAAGGTGTATAGCTCTAGTGAGCTGAGGGTACTGAGGTCAAGGTGTATAGCTCGAGTGAGCTGAGGGGACTGAGGACAAAGTGTATAGCTCTAGTGAGCTGAGGGTAATGAGGACAAGGTGTATAGCTCGAGTGAGCTGAGGGTACTGAGGACAAGGTGTATAGCTCGAGTGAGCTGAGGGGACTGAGGACAAGGTGTATAGCTCTAGTGAGCTGAGGGTAATGAGGACAAGGTGTATAGCTCGAGTGAGCTGAGGGTACTGAGGACAAGGTGTATAGCTCGAGTGAGCTGAGGGGACTGAGGACAAGGTGTATAGCTCTAGTGAGCTGAGGGGACTGAGGACAAAGTGTATAGCTCGAGTGAGCTGAGGGGACTGAGGACAAGGTGTATAGCTCTAGGGAGCTGAGGGGACTGAGGACAAGGTGTATAGCTCTAATGAGCTGAGGGGACTGAGGACAAGGTGTATAGCTCTAGGGAGCTAAGGGGACTGAGGACAAGGTGTATAGCTCGAGTGAGCTGAGGGGACTGAGGACAAGGGTGTATAGCTCGAGTGAGCTGAGGGGACTGAGGACAAGGTGTATAGCTCTAGGGAGCTGAGGGGACTGAGGACAAGATGTATAGCTCTAGGGAGATGAGGGGACTGAGGACAAGGTGTATAGCTCTAATGAGCTGAGGGGACTGAGGACAAAGTGTATAGCTCTAGTGAGCTGAGGGGACTGAGGACAAGGTGTATACGTATGGATAGCTAAGGGGTCAGGACCACACGCATGGTTCAAGATAGTTGCGTTGCAGAACTAAAATATCTACAGAGAGGTGAGGGGTGCGTCTTGGTGTACAGGTAAAAGAGAAGGTGAGATCCTGTATATTACTTGAGCGATTTGATAAGAGGTTTCTGCAAGGGGGTTGGTCCCCAGGTGTATCCTGCAGAGAGGGTACAGGGGGCTGGGCTGGATAGGCCCAAAAAAACTGTAGATTGTACAACAATATTTGTAATTTTATTTCTTCTTGTCAAGAATGGTTAATATGGAAAATGTGTTGCAGGGGGAAAAAATTTTAGAAACAATGTACAAAATTGTAGCATATTTATTATTTTTCTTCCAAATATAAATGTGACATTTTTTGTCAACACGGTAGCTTAGGAAAAGTGTAGCTGAAAACATTACATCTGCCAGACATGCTGTTCAGAAAGGACGTTGGGAATGGTATATTCTTAGACCGCCCGCTCCCGTCCAAATTACACCAGTTTCAGACCGCTACCACGTTTTGTTTGTAAATTTATTCCCGCGAGCTGCAAAAAATCTTGTCGGGTCCCGCGGATCCTGCGGGAGAGCCGCGGGAATGCAGACCTCTAGTGTATAGCTATTGATAGCGGAGGAGGCACAAAATAAGGCTTAACATATTTGAGTTGCAAAGCTAAAATTTAGCTTTATTGAAATAAGCTAACTGTAAGAAATCTGATTGTGTGACTCATGGATAGTAGTATAAGTGATGAGTGATTTTTTTTGTGCTTGTAAACACAGAGCTAATTCAAATAATAAAAGTATGTTGTATAAACTGTATAAACAAAGTTCTCTGTCCCTAAGCAGCTGAAATTACTTTAATATGAAAGAAATTTTAAATGAAGATGCTATAATAACTTTTAATTTGTCTTTATTTGTTTTATTGCTGTAGGAAGGATTAATGTTAAACTTAATGTTAAAATATTAAAATCTGTCTTCATATACAGGTCCTTCTCCAAAAATTATCATATTGTGATAAAGTTCATTATTTTCTGTAATGTACTGATAAACATTAGACTTTCATATATTTTAGATTCATTACACACAAACTGAAGTAGTTCAAGCCTTTTATTGTTTTAATATTGATGATTGTGGCATACAGCTCATGAAAACCCAAAATCCCTATCTCAAAAAATTAGCATATTTCATCCGACCAATAAAAGAAAAGTGTTTTTAATACAAAAAAAGTCAACCTTCAAATAATTACGTTCAGTTCTGCACTCAATACTTGGTCGGGAATCCTTTTGCAGATTCTTGTGTCTCTCAACTTTCTCTTCACAATATCCCACAGATTCTCTATGGGGTTCAGGTCAGGAGAGTTGGCAGGCCAATTGAGCACAGTAATACCATGGTCAGTAAACCATTTACCAGTGGTTTTGGCACTGTGAGCAGGTGCCAGGTCGTGCTGAAAAATGAAATCTTCATCTCCATAAAGCTTTTCAGCAGATGGAAGCATGAAGTGCTCCAAAATCTCCTGATAGCTAGCTGCATTGACCCTGCCCTTGATAAAACACAGTGGACCAACACCAGCAGCTGACATGGCACCCCAGACCATCACTGACTGTGGGTACTTGACACTGGACTTCAGGCATTTTGGCATTTCCCTCTCCCCAGTCTTCCTCCAGACTCTGGCACCTTGATTTCCGAATGACATGCAAAATTTGCAACCTGTAGCCCATTTCCTGCACACGCCTGTACACGGTGGCTCTGGATGTTTCTACTCCAGACTCAGTCCACTGCTGACTCAGTACATTACAGAAAATAATGAACTTCATCACAATATGCTAATTTTTTGAGAAGGACCTGTATGTCTGGGTTTTAATATTCATCAAATACATTTGAGATTCATACCAGTGCCATATAACACTCTGTAAAAAATTTAATTCAATTAACTTAAATTTTATTTATATAGCGCGTTTAACAATGGTCATTGTCTCAAAGCAGTTTCACAACAATGAAAAGAAAATTTGGAAAGAAAATTTATGGAAGTATGTATGTGTGAAAAAAATGTGTCTATGATGAGACACATGATCACAATAATGAGATTGTCGCTGATGATCAAGCCAAGGGTGAAGGCAACAGTGGCAAGGAAAACTCTCTGAGATGGCAGTAGGAAGAGACCTTGAGAGGAATCGGACTCAACAGGGAACCCATCCTCATCTGGGTGATAACGATATACATCACTCCTTGGAGTTGTGTTGAACATGTGTTTGGGGAAAAAAGACAATCCGCCAGGAGTTATGCTTTAAATGTGTCATCATGGCCAAGAGTGTAGTCTTAGATATTTGGAATTTAGATCTTGTTTCAGTGGGGAATTTATCATGTAAAGATGCATGCAGCCAAGATGCTAAGGCATTCTTTGAGAGAGAAAACAGAACAACTACTTGAACTAAGACTATCAGGACAGGACAGTGACAATAGCAAATGCGAGACAAAGACCATAATACACAGTTCACAGGGCAGAGCGCTCTCCAGGGCTTTCCCTGACAGAATGAAACAAACATTTATTGTATGGGGATTTTTCTATATTTTATCCATCATATCCAGTAATCATAGCTACATCATTATAAATATCATTCAGTGTGTTCCAATTGAATTTCAAAAAAAGATATGAAATTATAATATCAATGATTACATTAAAGCTGATCAGCTTACTTTTAGCTTTAACCTTTTAAAACCTTGTCTACTAGGTACTTACGCTAGTCTACTTTAAGTCAAATTACCACTGTGTACAATTGTGGTGAACAGACAATCATCTCGGAATGCTGAACATTGAGGAGGATTACACCTAGCTACACCAGCAGGAGACCACGTTGGGTTCCATTACTGACAGTCAAGAACAGAATGCGGAGGTTGCAATGGGCACAGACTCCCCACTACTGACAGTTGAAGACGGGAAAAACATAGCCTGGTGTGATAAATCTTGATTTCTGCTGAGGTACACAGACAGTAGTTGGTGTCAACCAACTATATACATAGACACGATCCTTCCATCCATCGATCTATCGCCTGTAGTGGAAGGAAACCGGAGTACATGGAAAAAACATCAATCACGGGGAGAACATGCAAACTCCATGCACACATGAACTCGAGGCTGGAATTGAACCACGACCCAGGAGGTGTAGAACAACACTACGTCACTGTGCCACTATACATCTATTATTTTTCGGTATGACGATGGTAAGAAATGGTAAGAAATGGTAATGGTGTTTATTAGCTGCAAATCGCAGGTTTATGTTGAACCTCTTTTAATAGCTGTTGTTTCTATAAGTATGGTTGACAATTCAAAACAATGTCTCTCATATCAGTTTCTTAACCAGTAAATATGCCTGAAATCTTGCGAGTTTTAATCAGTCTATCCCTTCACAGGAAAAAGATCTTTAACCTTACGCAGCTAAAATTTGATTAATCTTATTCATTCATTTAAGATTGTGGTGCTTTTTTATGCTAAAGTTTTTGCTGTTCAATGTCAAACATTAAAAATAAAATTAAAATCTGGCTTGATGTAGGTTTGGGTTTGAATATTCATCAAATGAATTTTGCACATTCAAGAATCACATCAGTGCCCAGGGCTTTTTAATCAGCATGGCCCCAAAAAAGATATAAAACTCATTTTAATCGTGTTGGACATATTTAGAAAAAATAAAATAAAATAATAATAATGTTTATAAAACGTGTCCTCATTGTGGCTAGCAGACATGTGGATGGCTGGAGTTTAAACCCTTGATGCAATAGACAATTAAACCATCAGCACTTTGTGGATTTTTAATTACTCAATCATGTATCATATCTTATAATTCCAGAACCAACTGATTACACCATATAAACCCATATATACTGTACTACTATACTATATGTGTGTGTGTGTGTGTGGTCCATTTGCATTACAAAATAGGGATATTTTTCATGCTAAAAATATAATATCAAATATCTCTTCTGGAACTAAAGAAAGTCTAAATGTTTCTATAAACTCAGTTCACTTTTGAATTTAGTAGACCATTTTTGTGATGTGTTAGGAAAATCAGCAGGAATTATGTCATGTAACTCAGTTACTATAATCTCCAAGGAATGTTTTTAACATCTTGTGGAATCCATTCCATAAAGACTCGAGACATGTACAGTATTACATACTGTATATAACACTGTACTGTATTTGTATATAAGTACAGTACAGTGTTATATACAGTATGTATGCACTGTATTCAAAAGATTTTTGACTGAAAAGACGTAAATTTTGTCACTTTCCAGACTTTTTCTAAAGAAGCAAATAGTATTAAAAAGCTCATCCAGAAAATTCTACGCATGATTGATGAGTGTTAAAAAGCCTAATATATGATATAATATGATTATATAATTACTGCATATGATTTTACAAAATGTTGATAGTTGATATCAATACTGTAATATGATTTTTTTTTGCAGTAAGCCATACTACTAGTATTAGCAAAAAGAGTAAATAATTTGATGTTCACAATTTTTTTATTACAAAATATTTGAACAATCATAAAAAACATTTATTAATTTACAATATGCACAATGTGTCAACAGCCTCCACCTCTTAGTTCCCCTAAGTAGTTGATGACAGCCCAGTGGTTTGAGTGCAATGACATTAACCGACTTCCATATTCTTTAAAAGTCAAACAAAGGCATTAAGTACTTAATTAGTAAATAAGCAATTAAGTACTACTACACTCCCTGGTTCAAAAAAGTTTCCTTTCCTTTCTAATTCGGGCTTGGGACTGGCATTGCAACCAGTGGCTGGAGTTTGGGCACAGGGGGGTGGAGGGGTTAATGAGAAAAAAAGTTCAGTTTGCTAGGGAACATAAAGATCGGACATTGGAACATTGGAAAAGGGTCAAGCAGACTTTTAATATTCCGGAGTGTTGGGTGTGTCAGTTTTAAAATGGACGCACCCATCATGCATACTGTATCTCTCACTGCACAAGCCACTGGAAGGCATTTTATGATCTGGAGTTGTTCTTGTTGGTCAGGTCTATACTCAACAAAGTTATTCGACAATAATATTATTTAATTTTTTATTTTAATTTTAAGTTTGAGAACACAAAGTGAGGCTATTGAGGGAAGACCGGTTCCCAGCAGCTATAAAATAACTTAAACTTTGTTTTACGGACTTTCACAACATTTAAAAGTGACTATAAACAGAAAGTATGATGTGGTGTTCATAATACTATCATTCGGAGATCGCGAGTTCGATTCCCAGGTGATGCTGTAACCTTTTGCAGCCGGAGGTCTAGAGAGAGTTGATTGGCCAAGCTCTCTCAGAGGGGAGGGATGAGAGGTACTAAGTGCTCCCACATTAATCAAGGCTCTACAGCCAATCAGGGGCGGATAGCGCTGTCCTCCGAGTGTGTTACTCCTCCCCCAACAATGCGTGAGCGAGCGTTCAAAAAGATGCTGAGCGCTAGCGTCATGTGGTTTGGAGGAAACACGTAATAGTCTTCGGCCCTTCCAACTGAATGTTAGCCTTAATGTGGGAGCCCCCTAGTGACGGGGAGGACTTGGACACGACTAAATTAGGGAAAAAAGAAAAAACACTTTTCGATGTGCTATTATGGGGAAAATAACCAACTATGGGGCAGTAAGAGTTTATAAGGTGTTCTCTATGTGATGTGCTTTCTGTGTGTTCTTAAAGGCTGACAGAATATAAGGTATAAATTATTTTGGAATACTTGTATGAAGACTTATGGAATGCCCTTTGCTTATAAATTACTGAAAGAGTAAAATTCTCCTTAGGTCATTGGTGGAGAGTTAAGTTCATATCAGACCCTATTACTCGTCAAACATGCCTATATTATATTTTGAGAAAGCTCCACTTCATCGGCAGGCTTTAGCAAAATATTGCAACTGTGATGCAACTTGTGTGTTTGTCTCAGTTCGTTGTCTCCACTCATCCGTTTGATAATCCTGTGTCTCAGTCCCACAGCAGTAAGAAAAAAATGCCCAACACACTGCTGCACCGAAACATTCAGTTCTAACAAGGGGCATATAAAGCTCTCTCTCACACACACACACACACACACACACACACACACACACACACACAGTGCAGGTGCAAACTACTGGTTCCCTGTCCTCTTCATTACTTTGTCCTTGTTCTTTCTTTTCTTTCTTCTTGTTTTGCAGGGAGATATTGTAAAAGGAAAATAATATGAATACAAAAAGAAATATTAATAGAGTGACAAAGAAAGACAGGAGCAATATGAGAAACGGAATAATACAACTCAAATAGAACGCAAGTTACTGTGGACTAAAGTCATAATACTCAAGGCACAGGTTAAATGTTAATACTATTGCCACTACCACTCATAATATCAATCATCATTGGGGTGATCAGCCTCAGTCCTAGTGGCGGATTAGTCCCTACATCCTCCTTCGGTTCCACAGTCATTATAACGCGTTCTCTATCTTCTCCTGGTGTCTCGTCTTTTGGTGTCTTGTCCTTTCTGCAGTCCATTTATTCCTAACAGAATCCGGGTCAGAGATTGGCCTGTGGAAACCCAGCCTCCAGTGGCTCGCATCAGGTCCTCCTATTTGTAGGACCACCTACTTGTTAGACTCTAATGATAATGCTGTGTATGGATGATGCAAAGTGGTTTTGATTTTATCTGGAAACTTTGAGCTGCCTTGCGATGGCAAGCAGTCCTGTCAAGCAGCTGTTTTGATGTGGTTTCCGTTCCCCAGTTTTGATAAAGTCGATGGATCATCCGTCCCATAATGCTTTTGGCCAGCAACTGAGGATGTGTTCCAGGGTGTCCCTTTTTTGGCGAAGTTGGCACTTTGGGGTGTCTGCCATGCCTCAGCAGTGCAGGTTGACAGGGCTAGGTGAAACATCCTAAACTGACTGGATGAGGAACTTAACATGTGCTGGTTCAGCTCTCCAGAAGTCTGCGCAGGTGATCTAATGATGTTCTGCCTGCTCCCATCTGGTTCAGGCACCCTGTTTGCTCATGTTGATCATTCTGTTGCAGCGTTCTTCCTCCGTCTCAGCAGGCATCTCATTCAGAACCAGCTGGCGCTTTTTCTTCCTGTGGACTTTGACATATTTTGATGAGGTATCCAAACCAAAACATCATCGATTTAACAGAAAAAGGAAGTCTCACAAACAGAAATGGACACTCACTTTCAAGGGCTATAACAATACAAGTTGAGAGCGGTGTAGAACCTTGAGCATCTGACACATTTCCTTATAGTTTCAAAACAATAAATCAGAACGTATGTGCGCCACAGTGAACTTGCTTCCAACTCAAAAATGCTACCATTTCTGTTTTTTGTGCTTATCTCAGGTCTTTTTTACACTGTTTATTAGATGACGTTGGAGGTGGAATTATATTGTGACCTGGAAACCCTGCACACTCGGTATAAATTCTCGAATATCATTGGTCAGATGCTGTGTATAATTCTGGTGTAACAGCGGGGTAGTCCGGGCAGTAAGATGATTCAAATAGTATTGTTACTATAGTAACAGCTCATAGACAAGGACTTGTATGACATTCCATCCACATATTCTAATAATAATGATAATAATGAAATGTATTTTGATATTGTTGCATATATTTTTAGGGGACCTATTAATGTAACGTTTGGAAGAAATCGCCTGTGTCAGCAATTAGAAAGATGCTTGGGTCATTGTCATGGTCTCGCCTGTGACTGGCGCACGCCCTAATTTTCTGCTTCTTGCTCACAATGAGAAACAGAAATGAACTAACTCATTCAGCAGTGTAGTCACCCCATCGACAGGGATGTGAGGGGGTGGGGACGCAAGATATGGCACGGCTGGTGGCACATCTTTATTTGTTGCCTTTGATTCTCTGCTTTGAATAAGTGGCGGTGAGAATGTTGCAAGGCTTGCTCCGAGTGCCACGGTGAGTTTGCGTACTCTTTCAGGCTTCAATGCTGAGGAGTGTTCTTCGCCACTGGGCAGACTGCCAAGGGTCAGCCAATGATGGACTATGACCGCTGCTTTGGCACTTCCGCCTTTAGTTATGGCCAGCTTTTCAGATTCATTCACCATTAAGATGTCAGCTGCTGCCATGACTTTTACAGTGTGTCTCCCAGTTCTGGTCCATTGTTGGCACTGCTGGATTGTGATAGCTACGTTAGCTCCTTCAACCTAAATTCAGGATTTGCTACCACCACTGCCGATGATTGGCTTTTATGCCTCCAGTTTGCTTCTAACCCTACTGGACTGTGACGGGCACGTAAGCTCCTTTGGTTTTAACTCTGGCCTGCCGCTACTGCCATCAAACTATGATTGGCCGTGCTATCTGTGAAATAGTGATTGCTGCCTCCACTTTACTGCACAATTTTTCGTCTGGCCTTTGCCACAGCTCACTGGCCTTACTCACTGATGTCATGTCTGACACTGACACTCACCCACACTTTCTTCGTATTACTTGTAATTCTTCTCTTCCTAAATCCCTGGCACAGCCTTTTCCTTTATTATATATATATATATATATATATATATAAAAAATACTATTTTAACAACATTTTCGTCTTGTGTCTGTGTGTCTATGGTTCTCTCAGTCAGGCTCTTGTACTGGTGGAGAATGCGGGGGCTCGTCTCAGACAATAGTCCCAAACAACAGTGAGGTCTTATATTTATTATTTTCGGAAGGGCAATGTGCGACAGAGTGCTTAGTGGTGAGGGAGAGGAGAGATGTCATGGTTTCGTCCGCGCCCTAATTTTTTACTTCTTTCTGACAAGGAATAATCGAAACTAACAAGCTAATTCAGCACTGTGGTCACCCCATCAACAGGAATGTGTTATTGTCTTATTGCTACTGAATAAGAGGCAGTGAGGGCACCAGTTAAAAAGCTCTGGAGAAATCAGAGATCAAGGGTTAGAGATGGTACAGTACAAGGCATGCTGTGAGTGTAAGAGTGTGCTCCCCGAGTCAGTCTCATATAGTCAATAATAAGCATGTGAGAGGACCATTTTAGAAGTAATATTAAGGAATGGAGTGAAGGTCAACTTCGTTGTTTTGCTTTCCTCTTTGTATTTATTGGTAGCTTGCAAACCAACTAGATGCAGACTGCCACCTACTGTACTGGAGAGTGCAAAAACACAAGGCTTCTTGGGTAAAAGTGGAAACAAAATACGAAGAAAAAACTTTATTGTTGATTGCATCCATGATTTGTTTTTCTTATACCCCTATGCGGTTTGACTCACGGTGAGATGCGGAGTTAGGCACCGTGAGTCGCTGCGATTGCCCGCCAATGTTCCGCTGGTGTTCCGTGAAGTTCTGTAAGGACCACAAGCTTCTACGAGGACCGGGCAATGTTTAATTGTTCGCCCGGTCGTCGTAGAAGCTTGTTTAATTTTTCGCGCGGAAAGATGGAAACGTACTCATATTCCCAAAAACTTGTGGTGAATCATGATGAACCGTACTTATGGCCACCGCGCGAAACCGTGTAGGTGAGATAGGGATATTACTTTGTTTGTACCCTTTCACTTTTAGAATTGACTAGTGTTTCCTCTTTTTTGTGCTTTTTTTTGTTGCAATTTTGCTCTTCTCTTAAGTCAGAGAAAATTTCATGAGAGTTCGAGAGCACAGTTGCCAAAACCCCTCTGTTTTCTCAGTCAAAATGTTTGTCTGATGCTTGAAAAAAGTGTCATAATACATTTCTAATTATTATATATTTTTAGAGGAATTATAATCATTTAATTCATAGGCTAAACAGAACCATTGGCCAACAGATGGCAATAAAAACCTATAAAAACCTATAAAAACCTTTGGATGCTTCCATGCGTTCTGCTTCTGAATGGCTTACAGATTGCTCTTACTGTAGATGCTTCGGCCATCAGGCTTATGCAGAGAGAACGTTTTTAGAGAATGCATGAGACAGATGAATGGATGCTGAGCTGTTTCGGATTGCCACAAGCACTCTATCACATAATTATGAAAACCACTATCCAGTTCAACTGTTATAAAAAAAACCTCAGTTTTATAAAACTCGGATATAGGTGAAAATAACAGTAATAAGGTTATGCCATCACTCCATGTGCCATCAAACCACATTTTGTTTATTTCTTTAACTAGCATCCCTCGGCACAGCGTTCACAGCATCACAGATCTTTTGCCCTGCTGTGTTTTGATTTACCTGTAAAGCCAGTGCTCACGCTCTGGAAGATCACATGTTTACTGTGTTTAAGTTGATTACAAAGTACTTCGAATCCACTACTGCTGTAGTTCTTATTATTATTACTGTTCCTTTCTTTGGTGGCATTTCTTCAATTCTACTGTCCAATTTGCACACAGCACTACATGCAACCGCGCTTATATGGTGTTTAGGTTGTGTTAACTATGCTAATTACATTTAGGGCTGCAACTAACGATTATTTTGATAATCGATTAGTTGGCCTATTATTTTTTTTCCCGATTAATCGATTAATCGGATACAAACTTCCCGTGAATCATTGTATTATTTATGTATAAAAGTAAACTTGTAAAAAGTAAAGTAAAAAAATGCAATAGCCACATAGAGTTTAATTATCTTTCATTTTGACATTTAAACCTTATTTTATGTAAATCAACATTTTTGTTTTTAACAATAATGGCCAATGTGGCTAGTGGATTTCCGGAGTCACTCGCCATTCAGCCTTTTTACTAGCCACAATTTTGTTACCAGAAAATCGCAGTTTTTTCTTCACCATGATACGTTAATGTTTGTTATATCTAGATTTACTTATAAATGACAGCATACACTGTATCACTATAGTAGTAGTCAAGTATTCAGTACTGTTAAGATCGCTCCCAATATAAAAACATGCAAACATGAACAGTATATTCTGCTTATTGAACTTAAATTCAAGCCTCTTACCACATGAAATTGAAAAATAACAGATTCACTACAATTGAACTCATTCTGATATAAAAAAAATACAGCAACTCAGAACATTTATCATTTTAGTGTGTTATGTACTATTACCAGGTATTATTATTCATTATGTATTATTATATCAGAATTCAGAGTTAGGACAATGGACTCTGGTCTATCTTGTAATGTTGACTCTTTATAGTGTGAGGTAATTCAATCAATTGATGAATTGGAGAATCACTCTCCGAGATGACTCGTTCATCTGAGTCATGTTAAAGATTTGTTCAAAAAGAACGAATCGTTCATGAATGACCCATCACTAGTGTGTGTGTGTGTGTGCGCGCGCACGCAATGCGCGTGTGAACATGTGTAGAGAGAGATTAAATGTCATCATTATATTCATGCGCGTTTTATGCGCGTAATATTACGCTGCAATGCATTTATTATATCGGATGCCTTTAGAGAAAACTACAACAAAAATATATTGTCATGCCAAAGAATAAACTACCCGCCAAAGTGAGACTAAAGTTATTACCCGCCACAGCCGAATTTTACCAACATTTGGCGGATGGGTGGGTGCCAATGTCAAACCCTGATATATATATATAGACCATTTTGCTATACTAGGCGACGTAGGGAGAGAAAAAAAAATAATAAATCGCCGCTACTGGGTTCACTCATTATTTTGCCATTTTCCCGCATTTCCCTATGGGATTATCTGGTCCTCCGAAGTGTAAAATGAACATGAAGAAAACGAACTAGAAGTGTTTTCCTTGCATTCATTGGGATTTGAACGCCAAGAAAAAGCTGCATGCAACGTTTTTTTGACACCATATAACCGCGCAGCCAGACAAACGCACGTCACCAAAGCCCGTGTGAACACTCTAACTGACTCCTATGTGTAGAAAACCCTCTGCGCTTCATCCGCGCTCACCGGGCGCTACGAAGACCTGATAAAAAAAAAAAAAAAGCTCGATTTTAACTCCCGATAAGAGGCGTTTAATGTAAATTGCTCCCATACCTGGGAGGACTTGGTGCGCGCGCTTTTTCCTGCAAATGCTTCTGTAACCTCCATGTGTGTGTCTTTGTGTATTTGTGCATCTTGTGGTCGCGCTTCTCAGTAACTTGAGCAGCCTAACCAATCGATAACCGCATTCGTTGACAACGAATTTCATTATCGACAATTATCGATTAGTTGTTGCAGCCCTAATTACATTCTAATCATATCCTAATCCTATGCACCTCCAGAATAAGATCAAGTTGGATTCATCATTCAGTAAATGGTAAAGGCGGATTGGGATGTTGAACTTTTGGTGCATTTGTGCCCGTATTACAGTACCTAAGCACCTCAGAATCACTTGTAGAAATCGGACTCAAACTTTATTTAGAAAATATTCCTCGCTCAAAGTAGGACATAAAAGTTCTTTTTTTTTTTTCAGGGAGGAGTAAGAATGCGCCATGGAAAACATGTGACATCACTTTTTAAACTGGTGGAAAAATATAAAGAAATAATTAAAGCAAAATTCTGCCCAACTTTTACTTCTAAAGAGAAAGAGTGAGTGGACGGCAGTTTGTGAAAGCATCAATGACACCTGTCAGTTTTCTGCACGTACCCACAAGGAGTCGGAAAAACGGGGGTACAGCGTATTAATTAAGTGATGAAGTAACCGTCATAACAGAGAATCGGAAAAAAACAACAACCAGATTTGTACACTCACAATTTTATATAATTATATAAAATGTAGAAAAAAATATGATTATTTTAATGTGTGTCATGGATGATACCCATACATTTTTTATTTAAAAGAAAATGTCTGTATTATATGTATTTATGTGCATATTTGTCAAAGTATGAATCTGCGAATGATCTGTGGTGCTGTAAGAGCGTAGTTAAATTTTTTTTATTTCCAACATTGTCGGCTGTGACACTGATTCAAAGTTGCATCTTGGCTATTACTTAAAACACATACAGTAAAAGTCACTTACGGAGACAACATAGGAATTAGGGCTGCACAATATATCGAAAAAATATTGTTTTCGCAAAGAATTTTGATAAATTAAATCGATGAGTGTATGGTTACACGTAAATAGAAAGTAAATGTTTGAAAGTAATTCATAGTGTTGGCAGGTTTATAGTAACAGCAAACCAGAAGTCAGAATATCTGAGGGGTTTAAGTCATTCATAGCCAGAAATCAGACGAATATCTGTTACCTGTTTATTTTAGTATGATCATTGCATATATACAAGATAAAAAAAAAATTGCCAATAATAATAAAAAATGCATTTCTCTAGGGAAATGTTATATCGCAAGAAATATCGTTATCGCAATATTCAACAATATCGCATATCGCATATTTTCCTAATATCGTGCAGCCCTAATAGGAATGTTTGTAAATGGACCAGTTTACGAAATCGCCAACAATGAAATCAATCCTTTGCTATTAATTTCCTTTTTAAGACTGCTGACGTTCTGGTCTTACGCCTTCTCCTAAAAGTTGGACCAAAATTGCATCACTTTGAGAATTTTTGGCCACATAGAAGCGATTTTCTACTCTCAGACACTTGGTGATTTATATTTATACTACATTATTTATTCATTCATTTTCTATACCGCTTAATCCTGTGTTCAGGGTCGCGGGGGACCTGGAGCCTATCCCAGGAGACTTCGGGCACTAGGCAGGGTACACCCTGGACAGGGTGCCAATCCATCGCAGGGCACACACACATACACACACTCACACACCCAATCACACACTACGGGCAATTTGGGAACGCCAATTAGCCTAACCTGCATATCTTTGGACTGTGGGAGGAAACCGGAGTACCCGGAGGAAACCCACCAAGCACGGGGAGGACATGCAAACTCCATGCACACAGAGACGGGAATCGAGCCTGGCCGGGGAATCGAACCCAGACCCTGGAGGTGCAAGGCGACAATGCTAACCACTACACCACCGCGCCGCCACATTATTTATTTATTTATTTATTTATTATTATTTTTTTTTTTTACAGAAATTTAAAAGAATGTTCATGCATGAGGTACAATATTACTAATGTAAAAGTTGATCAGAAGAAGAAGGTGGTGGAGAGGGGTTAGGGCAATTGTACCAGGAACAGGTTAAATCAGTTGCTCCTAGTGTGAAAGCAGTTTAAGACTTTGTTTTGTATTTTTGACTTAGTGTATGTAAATTACCATCTTTTCAGCACTGGAGATGAGAATTTTCTCACGTCTGAAGTCTTTAGATATCAATCTTTTTAAACTTTATTCGAAAGATTAAAAGTTTCTGGTCGGGGACAACAAACTTTGACGGTGGAAGAGCATGAAAAATAATCCTTCAATATAATTTTCTGATAAAAAGTTCTGTAAGTAAATAAAAAAATATCTAGGTACTTTTTTTTTTTAAATCCTGGAGGTGTTGAAAGTATAAAAAAAACATGATCTGCTGATAAAATGGATTAAAATATATATATATATATATACTTTTCTCTTTTTTTCCTTTCCGCTGGAATATTTTTTTATTGAACAATAACTAGTTAAGAGGAGAAAAACAAATATGTGTGTGTATATATATATATGAGTGTTGATGGAAGCAAATTATAACATTTTTTATCATCAATCATTTTATTTTATTTTTTTTATAATATACACACGCATACACACGCGCGCGCACACAAAGCTACCTATAGTGATCACCTGCTGAAGCAGTTGTTCAGTGCTGGACATAATAAAGTGCGAATCAGTGTAATGTGCTCACTGATGCGCCGGCTTTAAAGATCAAACCCAAATTGATTTATTCCCAGCACCGCTGAGCCATTAGCAAATAATAAAATGGAATGCAGCAAAAATGGGCACCAGGGGACCAAAAACCTCATTCCACATTGCCGTGAGCAGCCGGTGGAACCGCACATCAGAGCTGGGGAACACTACCCCTCTGCGATCTTCTGTACAATTGCTCAGAGGTGTCTCAGAGGTTATGCGCCGAGTTCTGCGGATGTTTACAATGAAGTAAAAACCTCCCACCTGCAGCAATTCACTTATTTAGTCACTCAGCTGTCTGTTATCTCTGCAAGGACGCACCTCGAGACTGATTTCACTTCACCATTTGTTTCTTTGTTGAGTAATGAATAATGCATTCGGGCAACGGGACAACTGTTGCTTGACAAACAATTATTGCGAAACTCCCACAGGAGGTAGAGAATTAATTCCACACAGTTTTCCCCAAAACATGACCAAAAAAAACAAGACGTGTTTGGATTCTGAAGTTTGTTACTTGCAGTCATGCTGGAAATTTGCAGTTGGAATTCTTTGTCTCGTTGTGAAATCAGGGCTGGAATTGTCTGTCTGATTACTAAATTAAATTTAGCAATATTAATTCAATTTCTGTGTACACAACAGTGATGTTAAAGTCTGCAATTGATCAGAAGGTCAGTTTAATTTACTATAACAGAAGAGCTGACGGCAGTGTAGCTGCAAATCACAGGTTTATATATACAGTATATACAAACCGGATTCCAAAAAAGTTGGGACACTAAACAAATTGTGAATAAAAACTGAATGCAATGATGTGGAGATGGCAAATGTCAATATTTTATTCAGAATAGAACATAGATGACAGATCAAATGTTTAATCCAAGAAAATGTGTCATCTTAAAGGAAAAATATGTTGATTCCAAATTGTGTCAACAAATCCCAAAAAGTTGGGACAAGGCCATTTTCACCACTGTGTGGCATCTCCCCTTCTTCTTACAACACTCAACAGAAGTCTGGGGACCGAGGAGACCAGTTTCTCAAGTTTAGAAATAGGAATGCTCTCCCATTCTTGTCTAATACAGGCCTCTAACTGTTCAATCGTCTTGGGCCTTCTTTGTCGCACCTTCCTCTTTATGATGCGCCAAATGTTCTCTATAGGGGAAAGATCTGGACTGCAGACTGGCCATTTCAGTACCCTTTCAGTACTCCTCCGCAGCCATGATGTGATTGATGCAGAATGTGGTCTGGCATTATCTTGTTGAAAAATGCAGGGTCTTCCTTGAAAGAGATGACTAGATGTTGTTCTAGAAGCTGAATATATTTTTCTGCATTGATGGTGCCTTTCCAGACATGCAAGCTGCCCATGCCACACGCACTCATGCAACCCCATACCATCAGAGATGCAGGCTTCTGAACTGAGCGTTGATAACAACTTGGGTTGTCCTTGTCCTCTTTGGTCCGGATGACACGGCGTCCCACATTTCCAACAAGAACTTCAAATCGTGACTCGTCTGACCACAGAACAGTCTTCCATTTTGCCACACTGCATTTTAAATGATCCCTGGCCCAATGAAAACGCCTGTGCTTGTGGATCTTGCTTAGAAATGGCTTCTTCTTTGCACTGTAGAGTTTCAGCTGGCGACGGCGGATGGCACGGTGGATTGTGTTCACTGACAATGGTTTCTGGAAGTATTCCTGAGCCCATTCTGTGATTTCCTTTACAGTAGCATTCCTGTTTGTGGTGCAGTGTCGTTTAAGGGCCCGGAGATCACGGGCATCCAGTATGGTTTTACGCCCTTGACCCTTACGCACAGAGATTGTTCCAGATTCTCTGAATCTTCGGATGATATTATGCACAGTTGATGATAATAACTGCAAAGTCTTTGCAATTTTTCGCTGGGTAACACCTTTCTGATATTGCTCCACTATCTTTCTGCGCAACATTGTGGGAATTGGTGATCCTCTACCCATCTTGGCTTCTGAGAGACACTGCCACTCTGAGAAGCTCTTTTTATACCCAATCATGTTGCCAATTAACCTAATTACTGTTAATTGGTCTTCCAGCTCTTCGTTATGCTCAAATTGACTTTTTCCAGCCTCTTATTGCTACTTGTCCCAACTTTTTTGGGATTTGTTGACAGTGAAATTTGGAATCAACATATTTTTCCTTTAAAATGATAAATTTTCTCGGATTAAACTTTTGATCTGTCATCTATGTTCTATTCTGAATAAAATATTGACATTTGCCATCTCCACATCATTGCATTCAGTTTTTATTCGCAATCTGTTTAGTGTCCCAACTTTTTTGGAATCCGGTTTGTATATATATAATATATATATATTTTTTTATACTGATAATGTGAAGGGTCTGTACAGTGAGCGATGGAATGTTTATACAGTGGTACCTGTATAAATATTCTGCCTGTATAAATATACTGATGCCCTGGTTTTAGAATGTATGTCCTAAGAACAAAAATTTTGCGAGAAATTTGCCTCCGTATACGAAGCATTTTTGGGATACGAGCAAACCGAGAGTAAATGAAGGCCGGCTGAGTTGCGTGTACATCCAGGGATTGTTCAAAACTTGTTTGCGTCAGTGGAAAGCCAAGAAAAGAGTTTTTTTGTTTGTTTGTTTTTTTGCTCTCTGTGTAAGATTTACTGAAGACCTAGCACCCTGAGTTCCAAGAATGGTAACAAGGACGGCAGCAGGAGGAAAACGGAGCTAGCTTTCAGTTTTGTTTTTAAAGAAGCCAGTGCCAAGAGGAATACTACATGAAGTTTTATATCTATTTAATATCTATTTATTTCATATTTTACTTTATTTGCATGTCTTTTCTATGCAAAAATATAATTATAGTGTTGGAAATTGATAATACTGGTAATATTTTTGGGTGGATGGAACGAATTCTCTGCATTTACATTATTTCCTTTGGGAAAATACATTTTTCATCTCAAGAACTCGCGTGTGGAATTTGCATGGTGGCACTGTAGGCAGCACGGTGGCTTAGTGGTTGTCTTGCACCTTCAGGGTCTGGGTTCGATTCTCGCATGGAGTTTGCATGTTCTCCTTGTGCTTGGTGGGTTTCCTCCGAGTACTATACAGTAGTTTCCTCCCACAGTCCACAGACATGCAGATTAGACTAACTGGTATTCACAAATTCCCCGTAGTGTGTGAATGAGTCTGTATATGTGTGTGTGTCCTGCAATATATTGGCACCCTGTCCAGAGTGTACCCCTCCTTGTGCCTTCTCCAGGCCCTGCAACACTGTATAGAGGATTTATTATTATTACTTGCTTAAAACATATATAAACTTTTTGTGCAGTTTGCAAAAGCTACTCAAGTACTTTTCATACGTTTTCATATTTACAGTAATAAAATAAGGAACAATTAGTTAATTTTGTTTCCTTAATATGAATTAAGTCTTAACTAAAGGTACAAATGCTAATCCAGTCCATAGCCCTGACTCCGCCCCTAAATTTTCATGCTAATTGAGGCTTGTTTATTTTTTCAGCATTGGCAAAATGGATCGACGTTTATTGTCAATTAAAGTGATTAACTTTATATCAAATGCTTTGATATCATTTTAATTCAGTGCTTTGACTTTTAATTGAGTATGAGTACAGAAACCCCTCCCAGTTTAACCTTTTACTCTTGTGCCAGTAAGCATGTTGCGATCCGAGTTTAATCCAGATTTGTCCTGCATGCTGTGTAGCTTTAATTACATTTCTGATTAAATTGTTTACTCATCTTTGTAATCCCAAGTGCATGCAATGTTCGGTAATTTTTTTTTCCCCATAAATATGGGATGATTTACACATTAGCTTGAGTGCAAAACTAAAGAAGGAAACTTGAGTTTTTAAACTTTGTTTGGTGGAAATCTTCCACTAATTAAAGAAAGTTAGCGTCCTCTTACTGTATCTGTGAGGTTCATGTCATCTGGAGGAGAAAAAGACGACAAGATGAGGCAGGTTGGCTTCGTGCCCATTTGGTGTCTCGGGTCAGTCCCAAATGTAATCTTTCTGCAGCATGCTGTGATTCATTTCATACGATAATGGAAAAATCAATTGTTACAAAAGCAAAGAAAATTATTGTAATTTTTTCCCCTCCGCAGTAACATTTGATTACCTTGCTAGGCAGCACATGCCATTTTGGTAATAGCTTGATTTCATATTTACCCGAACAGATGCTGCCTTGCGTCTTGTTACCATAGCGACCATGCCCCACATCGCCGTTCGTATTTCACACACACATCTTTCCCATCGGCCCTAATTGTAAGTTTCATAAGAAGATGAAATCTGAATCAGTGTGAGCCACCCTGTCCAGGCGTCTCGGGTCAAGTACTTCAGTTTTGAGTAAACGGCGTTATGCCCATGTGATGCCTCCCTATGAGATTAACCTTCTGCTGTTGTCATAGACGAGCTCATAAACAACAGAGGAAATAAACAATAGGCCATTACCATGTTAAAGGCAGTTTACCATTCAGGAGCTTAATTCATTCCCATATGGCTCAGGTGATGGAGTTTAACTCTGTTTCATGCATCAGGAAGCCTAACATCACAACGAGACACAAATGACTCTCCTTACTGTGAAATGTAGCCAGTCAGGATTCTGTTGTTGTGTCTTAAAATAAAAAAAAAAGAAAAAAGAAGAAAATAAAAAAAACCCAGTGAGACTAAGTGTGTCACGTTCTGCTATGATGTTGGACTGTGGGCTTGGTGTTGAGGCATAAATGCAGAGGGGATGCAGTGAAACAGAAAAGAGTCTTTAATGTTAAAACAAACAAGCAAAACATGAACAAAATATGAACTAAGAGTTGGCTAAAAACATGGAGCATAAGAAACGGAACTCAAACACTTCGACATAAGACAAGGGATTACACAACTAATATACAATACAGACATGGGGACACAAACTGGACAAGACAAGACACACTAAACAGCCTAACGGACTAAACACAAGGGACTATACATGCAAGGGGTAAACAAAAAAGACAGCCTTGGCTAGGTCTACCACCTGTTCTGCACATTAGCTGCTAAGCTAGCTCATAGCTAATCAGACTAATGGCTAAACAGGCCAGTAGCCTGAGACCCAAGGGAATGAACAGACAAGGTACACAGCAGACTAGGTATGAAACAGACCAAGAACTCTAAAGGTTAGTGGCTAAAGATGTTAGTACCTAAACAGACTAAGAGCTAAGCAGACAAGGAGACTAGACGGACTAAGATCTAGACATGTTAGTATCACCCTCATTAGTATTGAAACAGACTACTAGCTAAACATGCAATGGGGGTTACTTACACAAAAGGGTAAACACAAAAGGCTAATTCTCCTAGAGGCTAATCCTGCTAGGAGACACAGAGACATAAACTAAATCAAAGCAAATACAAACTTAAAGAGCTCCAGAAACTAAATGCCAACTATAATGAAACCAAACTCAAACAGAACAAAACAAAACGCACATAACAGAAATTAATGCTCGACCCAGTTTCCCAGAACAAACAGGTATTTATAAACAGTGCTAATGAGCCTCCTCAGTTCAGGTGAGCATCCACGTCACCTGACCGAGGAGGCTTCTGGGAAACTGAGTCTAGGAACAAAAACTACAAACTAAAAACACTGCCCTCTAGTGGGCAACCCTCACACAGTGGGACTGACGAAAAGGATTAAAGACTAGAAGCTCACAAGCTAGTGATAATATACTGATAAGCTGACCCTCAATTATGAAAAAAAAAAAAAAAAAAAACAGGAAATTAAACATATATTCACACACTGTATGTAAACCATTATTTGTATCTGCATTAGGGCTGCACAATATTAGGAAAATATGCGATATTGTTGTTGAATACTGCGATAATGATGTTTCTTGCGATATAACATTTCCCTAGAGAAATGCATTTTTTTATTATTATTTCCTATTTTTTTTTATTATTTATTTATATGTAATGATCATATTAAAATAAACAGGTAATAGATATTCGTCTGATGTAATTAAATCTAATTCAGGCTAAAAAGAAACTATATGTCAAGGAAGTTGCAAATATTTAGACTTCAGAACACTATGAATGACTTAAACCCCTCAGCAGATATTCTGACTTCTGGTTTGCTGTTACTATAAACCTGCCAACACAATATGAATTACTTTAAAACATTACTTTTTATTTACATGTAACCATACACTCATCAATAGTGTCTTAAAACAAGAGCATCTTTGAAACTAAATATTCTTTTTGGCTTGCCTGTTTTTTTTAAATAAAAATTATTAAACAAAAATGTTATTTAAAAAATACTATTTGTCACACACACACACTCGCTCTGCGACCGGCACTAGGACCCGGAAGTAATGCGGGCGCGAACCCGGAAGTATAAGAGGAGTAAACAAACCACCGCATAGAGCTTAGTCACTGAGTTCGCCATGTTGGTTCAGATTGTTTACTTTCTGATTCGAGTGTGTGTCTATAGGATGCGGGTTAAATGTGTGTTTTCCCTAGGGTTGGGTACCGTTTGGGTTTTTTTCGATACTTTGAAAACGGTACCGGTGCCAAAACGGTGCCTGAACCGATACTTTTAAGCCAAAAAATTATAGTGGATGACTCAAGAATGAATTTTTATTGAACAAAAAATTTTATGCTTAAAATTTAACAATATATTAAAAGTTTAAAGTATATATGAATATGTAAGCTTCAAATTTTATTTTTTTATTTTATCATATTTGCCTTTTCTGTCAAAATACGACTCCTTTCCTGACTTATTGCCCTGCACAGGACATACATAGCCCTCTTTGGAATGGTAAATGGGGTCACTGTTGTAGTGCTACTAGTACTAGCTGGAAAGCCATAATTATAAACAGAATCCATGTTACATTAGTATTTTACAAATCGTTGGACTATTTGTTAGTATGAATGCAAGATTTGCATTTTGCTATTAACATTACATTATCCTACTACTAACCTGCGGAAAGGCTGCTGACGTCATCATAATCAGTGACTCCTTTTTGCTACAGTTGGTGTGACTGGGACTGAGGGTCGTCCACACCGTTAGTGCCAGCTGTTGTCCACAAGCTGTTAAACACGGTGCCTCCCTCTGCTTTAAACTTTATTCCGTCTGCCCTCGAATGTTTCAGTAGATTTGACGTGTTTCCGCCTTTACACGCAACTACTGTGAAACATTTGCTGCACGTCGCGGTGTCGGAATCCTTTCTTGTGAAATACAGCCACACTGTCGACCGTTTAGTTTTAGGCATTTAAACGAGAGTTGTTTACTTTAGCATGCTAAGCTACTGTATCGGGAGACCGCCTGCTGCCGTCAGAGCGAGTGTAACGTTAGCTGCTGCATTCACGCGCATGTCGGATGGTCTCTCATTTCCGGATGATTTGTGCTTTTATTTATTTTTATTAATCTAATAAACTATTAATGTACAAAAATATATGAATCTAGAGAACAAATATTTCAATCGACAGTTCAGGCATTTAAGTGGCACCGAAATGAGGCACCGAAATTCGCGTTCTGTTTCGGTCCGGTACATACCGGTTCTATAGGTACATAGGTTTCGATACACAACCCTAGTTTTCCCTTGCTCCCCTTCTGTGAGAGTCCTTAGACTAATTCGCGTCGTTATCCTGCCTACTCACTTGCTTCCGCGTTTGGGTTTACCATACACGCTACAAAGGGCTAACGGCTAATCGCTAAGTCGGGCTAACGGCTAATCGCTAAGTCTTCTGATCATCCGGGCTTAGTTCGCGACAGAATGAAGTATAAAGATATAAATAATATGGGGGGGATCCTCTAGGTACTGTGAGTTGCCATGGTGGAGCCTCCATGGTTTAGACTCGTTGTTTGTCCAGTGCATTTCATTGGTGCTTAATTGCTTTGGGATCTGGGAAATTTTGAGGCCAGGTTGGTGGCTTTGGCCTTTTTGCCATGTACGTCCACCAGCATTCATTTTTTTTTGTTGACTTTTGGCCACTACTGTATGTATACTGTATTAAGAATGTCTCGGCATCTCATACACACAAATTCACCACATTGTGGAAATGAATTGTAGCATTTTAGGTGCTTTGATGTAGTTAGGACTCTACTGTGCTGTATATGAATTATTTTTCTCTCTATGATTACTCCAGTGCTCTACAGTGTGATTAATGCTTGAAATGTGCTTTTTTTTTCAGGGAGACTATTTGGGCTGTGACAGCTTTGTGCTCATTTCTGCTGATAACACCATGTTGTAGAATATTTTACATATTATGTTGTCATGAAGACCTCTTGACTTTCAGTCGTAATGCAGTCGGTTTGTCCTAGCACAGTGCCATATTTCAAGGCAGAACAAATCGTAAACCCCAGATTTACGTGCAGGCCAGAGGGACTGTGTGTGTGTGTGTGAGGCTGTGTAAGGAGTGTGAGAGAAGAGAGATGTGAACACTGGTCTGGTCTTCAAGACTTCATATATGGAATGAGTGATGTGAAGCAACAGCAAACTATTAATATAAATTGTATTGTCTCATCCTATAACTCTTTTTAAAATATGTGAATATAACACACAGCATGAGTAAATATTGTACTTGTAAGCATTTCCCTCTATACAATACGTACAGTACTATGCAGAAAATGAATGAATAATCACTGTGAATTAATTACACAGACCAAAACAGTCACGTTCTTTGTCTATACTGTGAGCTCAACTAAATGCATCATGAAGATTTCTGACAAGCGCAAAAATGACTGTTGCATCTCCGAATTTGTATCTGTTTAGAACACAATATCTGCTCATTTGCATGAATATGGTTATGTTTAGTTGCATCCCTAATAATTCAATTCAATTCAATTCAATTTTATTTATATAGCTTTTTTAACAATGGTCATTGTCTCAAAGCAGCTTCACAAAAATGAAAGAAAATTTACAAAAAATTTAATTTTTTTTAGAAAAGAAAATAATTGGAAGTGTGTACAGTATGTATGAGAAAAATGTGTCTAGATAATAATGAGATGAATGAAATGTCTCTGATGAGCAAGCCAAGGGTGATGGCGACGGTGGCAAGGAAAAACTCCCTGAGATGGCATTAGGAAGAAACCTTGAGAGGAACCAGACTCAACAGGGAACCCATCCTCATTTGGGTGATAACAGATACACATGCAGAGGAGTGTGGTGGTAATTGTTTTTGATGACTGTTACAAGTACATGTCCTAAATAGACTCCTGGAAGAGGAAAACTAAAAAAAAAAAAAAACATTTTAATGGCTCAGGCATACTGAGAAAACTTTCTGAAACGCTGGCCTCCCAGGAACTCCTTTAATGGCCCAAACATGTGGAAATGTTGGCTTGAAGCGTGGGCAGGACTGTGTGGGGGACGTGGCAATCACTTCCAGCCGAGTTCCTATAATGTGCAAGTGGTGTTGGTGGATGGTTATGTGTTGTGTAGATTTCTCACAGACAGATGTTATTTGTCGATTTTGAAGGATCAGATTTTCCGCTCGCTGCATATTCATGAGAGCAACTGCGGTAAGCTCAGAGCCACTTCACCCAGTATTGTCATTCACGGATGTACAACCTAGATGTGAAAACCTAGAAAATATGAGTGTGAATACTTAAATTACTTACAGCAGTTGTTTCAATCTTACTGAAGAAAGACAAAATAATGGTCATAATCATATAGATCATATAGATCCGGCCAAGAAAATTTGAAGAAACTTAATTGTACTGTATAATTGTACTGATATTTGACTAGTGTTTGGTCATTTATAGTACAACCTCAGAATTGTATTATTTTGCAGTACAGTATGTTCATGATAACTCTTTGATTCTCATGAGGACGAAGGCAGATTACAGTGATATTAACCCAGTTCTCAGTTCTTAGCTCACAACTTTAATCTTCTGTTTTCTGCCTTTCTTTAAATTTGGGTCTAATAATATTCTATCATGCCTCAGCCCTACCCATCTGACAGTTCACTATTACAGCCCTTAGGAGAAGGACACGACACGACACAACACCACACCACACTAGCATTAAAATGGTTTGTCACCTTGAAAAAATAAAAAATGAAAAAAATTTGAAAAATCTGGATTGAGTCAGTCGTGAAAGTTTAAACTATTATTTTTTTTAACTGAGATGTGTGTAAACAGGTAGTTTTAAATGCCACTTTATTTAACTTTATTTACGATTTCTTTGAATTGGTTTCGCTGGTTCGGTGCTTCAGAGCAAAGACTGTGGTTCATTTCATTTCAGTGTCCTTGCTCAGCCCTCAGAGCTTTTCATTGTAGAGTGATGAATCATTTTTATTCAGTGAAGCTCATCACTAAAGACTACCAATCTGCTTGCCGTTTGCGCAGCCACTCTCGTGCTCCACTTTTTTTTCTCAGGAAAACTCTGCACTTTTGTGTGCATTGATTAGACGGAGCAGCGAGACGCTCCATCAGTCTCATTAATGTGCTCCATTAGCCCGGCTCCCTAGGCGACCCAGGGTGAGTTAGTCAGATGGTAAACACAGATGCGCTCAAAAAGTCATGTGACACTTTGTTCTTTCTCTCGTGACAGCCTTGATGCAGACTTGCTCACACTGTCACTCATTAACCTGCTCACTCTTATTAAGTAAGTAATAAACACGGCTCGCTCTTGTTCTAGTACAGTACTGAGTGATGGTGTGTGATAAAGCGGAGTTACTTTCACCACATGGAAGTTGATTATTTTCCCACACCCAGAGGTGGCAAGTAACGAAGTACTCCATGTAATATATGTATATGTAATATTATTACACTTTATTAAGCATTTTTTACATTTTCTTTTAATTTTGCACCTTAAATGTTAAGAGATAATTGTTAAGTGTTCATTGTGACTTTAGACTTTACATTTTAATTATTTGATTTTAATTATTTGAGTTTTCCATGGTTGTTGACATTTCTGCCTTAATAACTGAGGGGACTATGATCATAGGAAGGTTATGTTTAAAATAAAAATGTTTAAATATAATATATTCTTCTACTGGTCCTTATTTTAAATGGGTCATAAAAAATATCAATAATTATCGATATCGACTGATATGAAACACTGATATCATGATACAGTTTTCAGCCATAACACCCAGCCCTAGTTTCACGTGAATAACAATGTCTTTTTATTTTTTTTTTATAAAAAGCCTTTATAATGTTTTGCCACATCCTTTATAACCTTATTGCATTCTGTTTGCATGCTTGCAATTGTAGTAACCAGCTAGCAACACTAGCAAAGTAAAGAAAGAGACTATCGATGCTACAGTACCTGTTATTTGTGCAATTGATTTCAAAACTTGTCACTATCAATCTCCACTGAACTTGCACTTCCATGTTATCAACAGCATCTTCTTCAGTTGTACTTAAAATAATAAATACATTTAATTTAATTCAAAATGCTGTTTAGCAGTATGGTGGCTTAGTGGTTAGCAATGTCACCTTAAGTCCTTGACTCCAACAAAGGGTTCAAGTTTGATTCCCACCTCGAGGTCTGTGTGCATGGAGTTTGCATGTTCTCTCCGTGCTTGGTGGGTTTCCTCTGGGTATTCCGGTTTCCTCCCACAGTCCAAAGACCTACAGCTCAGGTTAATTGGTTCTCAAATTACCTGTAGTGTGTGAATGAGCGTGGGTGTCCTGCGATGGATTGGCACCCTGTCCATGGTGGACCCTGCCTAGTGTCCTAAGTATCCTGGGACAGCCAGCTGGCCCCCCGCGACGCTGAATACAGGATAAAGCGGTATACTGTAGGTGAGTGAGTGAGAGGAAAATGCAGTTTATCAGCGACTCAGTCGGACAGATATCCAGAAAAGTCTGCTTATTTGTCTGCTCTTTTGTACTTAAAGTGCTTTTTTAGAGCATGTACTTGGAATTTCACCTTGAGTAAAATTTTGAAGTGGTACCTCTGCTTGTATTGGAGTACATTTTTACTTTGAGTATATTTGAAGTAGCCTATTTGAGTAATTCTGATACCTTTACCTACGACAGCATGTGTCTAAATGTTTAAACCTTTTCTTCAACAGCTTCAACATTTCTTTTATTATTTAAATGAAACATCATACTTTTTATATGTTTATAGAGACATTTATTGCTGTGGAATATATATATATATATATATATATATATATATATATATATATATATATATATATATATATATAAATCCATCATACAGTTTTATTAGACATTATAATGGGTGTCATAAACACTATGAGCAGTTGTTTCCTCACCAGCTCTGTCCCTGACTATTACAAGGCACTTACGCTGGCACGTCTTCTGTGTATGTTAAATAAAAATCTCAATGTGGAAAAGTTCACAGTGACAAGATCAATGTTATTTTTTTGAAAGAGAAATACTGGTGCAAGAACAATCGGATATAACTTCTATGCTTAACGTGATACCTACAGTAAGAAGGTAAACACATGCTTCCTCCAAACACATCGGTTTCGAACTGCGTCACAAAGTAGAGAAACACACTTGAAGGAAAGCTGCATGTGCCCCTTTTTATATATTTTGTATGACCACACAAAATGCATGCTGCTGTGGCTGTGATTTACAGAGTACAGAGAGCATGACCACTCCTCCCACCCAGAGATCATGACCAGTTTTGCAGACGAGTGGAGCTCATAAATTCCTATTCTTTTTTCTTTGTTTCTCTTGGTAGTCCTTATGGAGACTTTATTTTAAGGTCTCATTTTCTACTATTTCTTTAACAAGTTAACACAGGTCACAGAGCTCCTCCAATGTGTGTGTGTTAATGCTCCTGCTGAAATACCAATCAGACTTTGCAATCTGCAGAGTTAAGCAACAAGCATGGGGAGGATATCTTTTTATACAAGGGTCACATTTAGGGTTGTTCCGATTCCGATACTGGTATCGGAAATGCTACCGATACCACAAAAAAATCTGGCATCGGAATCGGCGAGTACTTGAGTCCACGTACCGATCCGATACCATTTTCCTAAACATAACCTATTTATGCCCGCTAGCTTTGCTAGCTTAGCTTACTTACAGAGTGTCACGGCGTGCGCCTGTGATGGGCGTGCGCCCAAATTGATATCGCTCCTCGCTCACTAGTTAGGCGGCCTCCCCCCCCCTTTAGGTATGTAAAGGAGCAGGACCGCAGAATCAGGCAACGGCCCATGAGCTATCGCCTCTAATGATCCCGGCGCTATAAAACACAGCGGGGAGTGTAGCTCGGGGTCTGACTGTTGGGAAGCTGGACTTTGAGACGCGGTGGATTTTATGAGAGACAGTGGCACAAGAGCGGGGCGATGTGATGCGCCCCAGAGACTTTAAAAAGGGGGGCGCCTTTGATCTCCGCGAGAGGAGCGCGTGAACGAGCTGCGCGAGCTCCCGCGGCACCTTCACTTCCGCGTCGAGCCCGCCTTCGCATCCCTGCCGCCGAAGTGGAAAAGGCCGCATAGAGCCTTTAACCCATTCCTTTACCATTTTTCTAAATAAATTACCCTTTTCTCTGTAAGACCTCGCCTCGTGTCTGTGTTTCATGGTGTCGCCCGTGCACTTAGGGTCAAACCCGTTACACAGGGCTAGTAGTATTTTACTTTAAAAAAGAAATGCTATATATATATATATATATATATATATATATATATATATATATATATATATAGTATATATACACTGTACAGATACACACCCGGGTATCGGATCGGTACTCGGTATCGGCCGATACCCTGAGCCCAAGTATCGGAATCGGTATCGGGAGGGGAAAAATGGTATCGGAACATCTCTAGTCACATTAGGGGGAAAATCTACCTGGCTTGTTCAAGCCCTGAGCAAAAAAAGAAAGAAAGGTAAAACAGGAAATATTTTGCTCATGGTCTCGTACATATTTGTACATGTGCACTGAATCGCCATCTTCCGGATCAAATGAGTAAAAAGTAATATTTTCATAAAACTTTTTAGGTCAGCTTTCAATCATAGCCAGTGTTTAGCCAGATGTTTGGATAAGTTTTTCATCTAGACATGAAGTGTATAGTAACTCTATTTATCTGTGTCCACCTTCTCTCCTAATCCTGATCTTCAGAATAAAATCTGTGTGTGTGTGTGTGTGTGAGAGATGTTTGTCTAAAACATAGAGTGTCCTGCTATCATTGTCTCGCAGAGGTCCTGAAGCTCAACTCCAGGGCTGGATATTACACTCACCACAGCTAATCACCTGCTCATTATTTTAACACATAGAGAGACAAGCCACGTGATGGCAGTAGAAAGAAAGTGTGTGTGTGTGTGTGTGTGTGTGTGTGTGTGTGCACATGTGTCTTTGTTTTCAATAAGACCGACAGAAACTAAACGCTTCGTTAGAGATTAACTTAGTCTGCCGAGGACTATGACTCCGACGGCGTTAATCTCATTTCCCATTTGCCGTGTTGTCACGGCCCAGTACGTTTAACAAGGGCGATAATGAAAAGTGAGGCATCAGCCTCATTAATTAAATTAGCTCCCTTATCCACACATCTCGCCAAGTCCACTCCTAAAAGCTCTGATTGGGTTTACCCTTCTGGATTGTACTCCGGTGAATGCCACACATCAAAAAATGGGCTGCTGTGGTGTTGCTTTTACTTTCATTTCTCTTTCCTGCAGCTGTCCGCCTTCAGGTCTGCACTGTAGTGGCATTGTCAAGGTGTGACTGTTCCTATGATTGCAGATGGCAGATTTATTTTTTTCTTTTTTAGTGCTGTGGTTCTCATTTGTGTCACCAGCAGCCACAATTTTACAATGAACTTTAACACAAACTTTAACACAACCATCAACATGAACGGTACATGGACTTCAACAATGGCAATGACTTGCATCTAGAGCATTCATTAGGTCATCCTTAGTAACTAGCTGGTCATGGTGTTTTAAAGGTGCCATGTTTTACTTGTTCTTTAAGCTTGTATAGGTCATATTTAAGTGAACCTCATTTTATTTCATATCCAGTGTTGATCCAGAGAACAGCAGAGCTGAGCAACATGCTGGAGAGGGACTCTTCTTAAATGAGGTCACAGTAGACCAGGAGTGGCGAACCTGTTTGCCATAAATGAGCCAAAAAAAAATCTTTATCGCTGCAAAGAGCCACACAACAGATGTGCAAACAACAGAATCACAACTTATACACTTAATTACATAATACCTCTATCTCACCTATGCGGTTTCGCGCGGTGGCCGTAAATACGGTTCATTCTGATTCACCGCGAGTTTTTGGCGCTGTGAGTACGTTTCCATCTTTCCAATTAAACGTTAAATTTTTTTGCCGGTCCACGCGGAAGTCCTTACAGAACTTCACGGAGCGACAGCGGAACGTCGGTGGGCAATCACGGCGACTCACGGCGCCTAACTCCGCAGTTCTCATGGATTTTAATCAGCCTACCTCCTTTTATTTGACTTAGTGGGACACTTGGTTTCCACAATCTTTTTAAAGTCTGGCTTGTATTCAGTTGTGGCTACTCGTAGTAAATCTTTCACGTGTGACAGTAAGAGCAGAACGATGCTTTTCACTTGTTTCAGTGTCGAAAAAAGGGATTCACAGATGTCATTTGACCCAAACATTGACAGTAGTTTGAGTGGAGCCTGTTTGACATTGGGATATCTCTCAACCGGCACAATCTTTCAAAACTCCACGGTTCGTTCCTTGTGTTCTATGCTCATCTTCGTATTTGCGCTTAGCTGTACGCTTCCCTGACTCTGCCATGATGATTGACAGGCTACTAACGAACTTCACATCAGTCGTGTTAGTCCATGTTAAATCACGCGAGAGGTTGTGTAAAAAAATCATTTAAATACAAACCCCTTTATTGGAAAATTATGTTTTAACATTTAAAAAATAATTTGCAAGTGTAAACACAGAACGTGGATAAATTGAAGAGCCGCGGACGAGCAGTGAAAGAGCCGCGGGTCCCTGCGATAGACCATCTAAATGTCTAAAAGTTCCTTGAAAGTGAATTTTGCATAAATGGTGTCCTTTAAAAAAGGCTACTACTTGAGTCATTTTGTGAAATGCAACCAACTAAATATGGCAAGGTATATAATGAAATCCATTCATCTATCTAGGAACCTCTGTAGTCCAACTAGGGACCGGGGAGTCCAGTGGCGACCTTTTAATTATTCCAATAACACACATAGTAGGACATACAGTATGCTGAAATACCACAGCATACAGTAACTAATGATTCCTGCATGTCTAGAATTAAAAAAGACCAATGTGCTTCTTTAGTAAAAGCTAATTATGCAATAAAAATAACATTTTAGGCCACAGCCACGTTGAGTTTAAATTTAAAGACCTTATGGATAAACTCTAACCATATTCAGATTAAGACGGTGGCATTGCATTTCACCCAGACTATGGAACATCACATTTTGTAAACCATGAACATCTATCTAACCAGACATCTGTGATGACTCGGTTCAGAAAGCTTCATCTTTTGAACAGAGTTTCATTAGAGACTATACTGTACCTTTTAAAAGTATAAGGATTTAGCCAGCTAAATGCGGTTTATGTTTTTTTCGAGCGCCTTTACCTTTTTATAATGAAACCTTGGTGTTTAATTTCTCTTCTTTGGCATATCCTTTTAGTCATGCTCTTTGGTCTGCTGCTTTTTGGACCAACACTAAGGTTTATACTCTTCATTTCCTTTCTTTTATTTTGGCAGCGCTATAGATGGAGGTCTGTATATTTTAGCTCCATCAGGCTCTGATGCTTGATGTGGGTGTAAAGTTCAGCTTTTTACAGAAGCTGATTTTGCACTTTCTCTCTAAATTCATTGATCTTCACCTTCTCTCTTTCTCTCGCTGCGGCATTCCTCTAAAAGAGGTCAGAATTGGAATATTTTATTTCTTTATTTCTTTTAGCCTCTTTATACCTATCATTTTTAAAGCCTTCTCTCGGCTCACCACAGGAGCGGCAAACCTTTCAGAGCACATTAAATGATCTCTGTCATATATTGATATTTTGGACGAAAGCCCACATGCTTTTACGCAAGCATGAACAGGGCACTTAACCATGTAGCAAAGGCGGGAAAAAAGAACATAAAAGGCTTGTGGTTTTAAATGCACAGTTCGAAATGTGATTAAAGCGCTCCTGTTCGCTTAACTATAGCTCACGGAGACTTAAGACTTCAATTTAATTTCTGGGGCGTTTAAAAACCCACGAAACTTTTTAACCCTATAATTAAAAAAATGCATGGTCCTTTCTTTCGTTTTTTTATTTTATTTTATTTAGATCCTACAAAAAAAGGAAATTTACAGCTTTAGCAATTATACTTGCGTTTGTTTTTCTTCGCTCATACAGTACTAAAAATTAGTGAACAAATGCCATCTCCAAAGGTGCCTTGTGGTATCTGGGACCTACAGTACGTCCTGTAAGGTGGAGTCTCCATGGATCAGACTTGTTTTCCCAGCATATCCTACAGATGTTGATTGAATTGAGATCTGGGGAACTTGGAGGCCTTGAAATCTGTCATGCTTCACAAACCATTTCCGAACATTTACAGTGTAGCATATTGCATTAACCTGCTGAAAGAGGCCACTGCCATCAGGGAACATTGTTGCCACGAAGGGGTGTACTTGGTCTGCTGCAATGTTTATGTAGAGTACGTGTCAAAGTAACACCCATATGAATCCGAGAACCCAAGATTTCCCAGAAGAGCATCACAATGCCTCCATTGGCCTGCTTTTGGCTGGGGAATTTTGGTGCCATGCACCCGGCATGTAACGAAATTTACATTAGACCAGGCCGCCTTCATCCATTGCTCCGTGGTCTACTATTGATGCTCACCATGACTGGTCTGCAGCTACTCAGCCCCATATTAATCAAACTATGGCGCGTCAAACTGTGATGACAGCTTTCTATCAGGGGCAGCAACACTTTTTCAACAATTTCTGCTATGTAGAAACCAGGGTGCCCATGAGCTGTCCTTCCTTGAACCACATTCGTTAGTTACTACTGTAACTACAGGTACTTCAAACCGGGAACACCCATCATCTAGCCATTACAACTTTCCCCTGGTCAAACTCTCTTAAATCCTTACGCTTGTCCTTTTTTCTCATGTCCATATGTAGACTTTTCCCACTTGTGGACAGAAAGTTGAAAGCACACACTTGTACTAGTGTAAATCTCTTTGTGTGCTGTACTGTTCCAATTTTCATCACTGACACTAAGGGGACACATCACCACTCCCCAATTTAGCTGGTTTGCCAAGGTTAGCGTCCAAGCGCCCAAATGATCTCAACTGAATGCCTTTGTGCTGAACCGAATTGCTGTCTGCATCTCAGGCCTCCTCACCCCAACATCAGTACCTGACCTCATTAAAGCTCTTGTGGCTGAATGAACACTGTCTAGTGAAAAGCCATCCCGGGAGAGGAAGTTATTATAACAGCAAGGGATGACAAATCTACAATATTAAGTAAAAAAAAAAGACACAAATGTGATGTCCACATACCACATGCTCTAAAAATTTATTCTGTTTTCAACATCAAACAGCATTGATGAGCCACAGCCACCAGATTTAGTCCCTCTTGTTACAGAATTCTTTGCCTGAAGTACCATAAAATATTTTTCATACAAGAATGATTTTTTTTTTTTTTTTTTTTTTTTAAACAAACAAAGTATTTCACACATTTGTCCTTGTCTGTTGACTGTTAATCAGTCATTTTTGAGATATCAAATAAGCAGGAATTTTGGATGGATGAAATCACGGACAATTTAAAAAAACAATGACTTTACAACCTAATAAAGAAGGCAAAAATGCAGTCATTGTACGTTGAAATACAATAAATTTTGCATGATTGAAATATTCTTAATTTGCAGAACCTGGGAGATCCTGCTGATCCACCATGTCTTCATTTATTGCCAAAGCATACAAAACAGTTTTATACATTTATTTATTTATTTATTAGACAAGAGTACATAATCATTGTACATTGTAATTATTATTTATTTTTATTTTTTAGCTGAAATTTTTAAGATGAAATGTTTTTACATTGTTCATATGAAATGATTTCAACAATAATGTAGTTTTAATACTCAATCATTTAATAATCACAATTTATTATGATGTAAAATAATGTATAGATGTTTTTGTGGCCAGGTTTTCAATAATACCTGTTTTTCTTGGGGCTTCCATGTCACCCAGGGACTTTTGATTTTCCAGAATAACAGGACACAGTTATGAGAGTAAAAACTCCATTTATTTCTCTATATGAGTTTTCTGCTAGCGAGGTTTTCACTGTACACTGGAGCCATGATTGGACTGGCTGTAGAAAGACCCGGAAGTACATGAGTTACTCAAGGTTTTTGTAGAACCTTTGCTAGATCTAACAATAAGAGAGCTATTTTGTCTTTGTTCAACATAATGCATCATAAGGAGAACTTTTATAAAACATTTATGCCTATTTTTCTTTAATGTCCCTTTAGGGCACGTATAAATGAGGTTTGTTATTAGTGTTAGAAAAACTAAATGTGAAGATCGAGTAATCATAATGTTCTACGTTTAAATTAGCAAAAATGTAATGATAATAAAATGTAATGCCTGATTGTGGTAACTTTAAGTGGTTAATTTGAAAAATGTTCTCCTTCCATCAGCGCAATGAGAACTTTGAAGCATGCTAATCGGCTAATTTGGTCGTTTTTTTTTTTTTTTTTTTTTTACATCAGTTAACTATGGTGCGGGTGGAACTGTGCTAATCATAGCCTCGGGCATGCTGCGTTCAAAGCCTCAACGTTTAAAGTGTGTTTTTGTGATGCAGATGTGTTTTATTCATGCATTTTTCTCCTCCTGTGGTCTCTGGAAATGACTGAAGAGCTGCAGGAACAGCCGTCTGTGGTGTCTTTGCTGCGTTCGTGCGCTTCGATGAGAGAAAATAAGCAGAGATCATTTGAACACAGGAACAACAGGAGAGGACGCTAACGGCGCTAACAATCTCCAGATTTTTCCCAGCATGTGGCGTCCCTGTGTGCAGTTTATTGATTCACACATCCTACAGAAACCAGCCGAGAAGTCAAACACTACAAAGAAAAGTCAGGCTAGTGTGTGTGTGTGTGTTCACACTCGCGGGATGTTTTTCCCTTTGACCTCTGTAGAATATTTTTACATGTGATCCTGTGGGAAGCGGCCACAAGGTGTTCGGAAGGCAGCCGGATTTAAAAACGTACAGCCGCCGGCGTTTTACTCATCAGACCACAATGCTCTGTAAAGTACAAAAGTTTGCCAAAGTTCGGTTTACTGTATCACAGAAGCGTTGAGTGTGTTTTTATTTTATAGCCTGACCAGTTAGGGAGTTAATTTGGGTAATTTTACAAGATTCATTTTTTCATTAGTTAATTAATCTCCCATTTGTGCTATTACTGTAGACCAGTGGTTCTTCCCTTAGCATGCATATTTAGTTTTAAATACACTATCTATCTATCTACAGTGGTGTGAAAAACTATTTGCCTCCTTCCTGATTTCTTATTCTTTTGCATGTTTGTCACACTTAAATGTTTCTGCTCATCAAAAACCGTTAACTATTAGTCAAAGATAACATAATTGAACACAAAATGCAGTTTTTAAATGAAGGTTTACGTTATTAAGGGAGAAAAAAAACTCCAAATCTACATGGCCCTGTGTGAAAAAGTGATTGCCCCCCTTGTTAAAAAATAAGTTAACTGTGGTTTATCACACCTGAGTTCAATTTCTGTAGTCACCCCCAGGCCTGATTACTGCCACACCTGTTTCAATCAAGAAATCACTTAAATAGGAGCTACCTGACACAGAGAAGTAGACCAAAAGCACCTCAAAAGCTAGACATCATGCCAAGATCCAAAGAAATTCAGGAACAAATGAGAACAAAAGTAATTGAGACCTATCAGTCTGGTAAAGGTTATAAAGCCATTTCTAAAGCTTTGGGACTCCAGCGAACTACAGTGAGAGCCATTATCCACAAATGGCAAAAACATGGAACAGTGGTGAACCTTCCCAGGAGTGGCCGGCCGACCAAAATTACCCCAAGAGCGCAGAGACAACTCATCCGAGAGGCCACAAAAGACCCCAGGACAACATCTAAAGAACTGCAGGCCTCACTTGCCTCAATTAAGGTCAGTGTTCACGACTCCACCATAAGAAAGAGACTGGGCAAAAACGGCCTGCATGGCAGATTTCCAAGGCGCAAATCACTTTTAAGCAAAAAGAACATTAAGGCTCGTCTCAATTTTGCTAAAAAACATCTCAATGATTGCCAAGACTTTTGGGAAGATACCTTGTGGACCGACGAGACAAAAGTTGAACTTTTTGGAAGGTGTGTGTCCCGTTACATCTGGCGTAAAAGTAACACAGCATTTCAGAAAAAGAACATCATACCAACAGTAAAATATGGTGGTGGTAGTGTGATGGTCTGGGGTTGTTTTGCTGCTTCAGGACCTGGAAGGCTTGCTGTGATAGATGGAACCATGAATTCTACTGTCTACCAAAAAATCCTGAAGGAGAATGTCCGGCCATCTGTTCGTCAACTCAAGCTGAAGCGATCTTGGGTGCTGCAGCAGGACAATGACCCAAAACACACCAGCAAATCCACCTCTGAATGGCTGAAGAAAAACAAAATGAAGACTTTGGAGTGGCCTAGTCAAAGTCCTGACCTGAATCCTATTGAGATATTGCGGCATGACCTTAAAAAGGCGGTTCATGCTAGAAAACCCTCAAATAAAGCTGAATTACAACAATTCTGCAAAGATGAGTGGGCCAAAATTCCTCCAGAGCGCTGTAAAAGACTCGTTGCAAGTTATCGCAAACGCTTGATTGCAGTTATTGCTGCTAAGGGTGGCCCAAGCAGTTATTAGGTTCAGGGGGCAATTACTTTTTCACACAGGGCCATGTAGGTTTGGATTTTTTTCTCCCTAAATAATAAAACCCCTCATTTAAAAACTGCATTTTGTGTTTACTTGTGTTATCTTTGACTAATAGTTAAATGTGTTTGATGATCAGAAACATTTTGTGTGAGAAACATGCAAAAGAATAAGAAATCAGGAGGGGGGCAAATAGTTTTTCACACCACTGTATCTATCTATCTATCTATCTATCTATCTATCTATCTATCTACGGTATCTATCTATCTACGGTATCTATCTATCTATCTATCTATCTATCTATCTATCTATCTATCTGTCTGTCTGTCTGTCTATCGGTCTGTCTGTCTGTCTGTCTGTCTATCTATCTATCTATCTATCTGTCTGTCTGTCTATCTGTCTGTCTGTCTATCTGTCTATAATTTACTATTACACAATAGTAATCTTCTGAAAGCGGAAGTAATCAAAAATGCACTCCAGTTAAAAGAAAAAACAAACTTTTAATATATTAAAGTATTGAAAAATACTTGCATCTCCAGGATCAAAGCTTCTACAGTATTTGCTTGGAGTTTGCATGTTCTCTGCTTGGTGGGTTTTCTACGTGTCCAAAAACATGCAGAGTGGGCTAATTGGCTCGTCACAATTGTGTGTTTGTTTGGGTGTTTGTGTGTGCGCACATCTAGGATGTACCCCGACTTGTGCCCCAAGTTCCCTGGGATAGGCTTCAGGCCTCCCCGTAACCCTGTATAGAATTGTCATGCACACTCAATCTGCGCCCGGCACTAGGACCCGGAAGTAAGGCGGGCGCAAAACCAGGAAGTATAAAAGAGGTAAACAAACGATGGCTTATCGCTCAGTCATTGAGTTTCGGCCCATGTCGGTTTCGGCTGTCCGTCTGCTAACTGTGAGTACTCATTATCTTTGGTTTGGTTTCCTGACATTGTGTGTGTATCTATAGGACGCGGGTTAAATTTGTGTTTTTCCCTTGCTCCCTTTTCGTGAGAGTCCTTATACTAAATCGCGTGGTTATCCTGCCTACTCGCTTACATCCGCGTTTGGGTTTACCATCCACGCTACATTGGGCTAACCGCTAAAGCTACGTCTTCTGGTCACCAAGGTTAGTTCATCCTGACAGAATGACTGAGCCCTCCGCTGTGAACCCAGCGGATCATGCGCACCTCTGCGACGTGGTAGATCGGCACGCCGCGCTTATCGACAAGCTAACCGGAGAGATCGCTAATCTGCGCCGGGGCCTCCAAGACGTCGCGGCCTTGCGCCGCGAGGTGGCGGAGCTCCGGCGGGAGAACGCGGATCTCCGCGTGGTTGTGGATGGCGCGGCTGGTCGGCCCCCCGTCGCGGCGGCCGCGGCGCCGCACCAGCCCCCCCCCCTCCTTCTGACGTATTCCTTGCACTTCCAGATAAGTGGGATGGCACCGACGGACGATGCAGTGAGTTCTTGACTTCACTAAATCTGGTTTTTGAGTTCAATTCAACCCAAGTACTCCACCGATCGGCTACGCATTGCTCTCCTCGTATCATTGCTATCCGGGCAGGCAGCTGAGTGGGCCACGGCAGTGCTTCGATCAGACACTGACACCGCCCATTCCTATACTGAATTCACCCGTCAACTCAAATTGACTTTTGAACACCCTGCGGGCGAGGTGGAGACCGACACCAAGCTTTACCATCTGCGGCAGGGAGGATCGTCCGTGAGCCGTTACACCGCAGAATTCCGCACCCTCGCGGTACAGACATCATGGGGAGATGCCGCGCTCCGGACGTCCTACTACGAGGGACTGGCTTCCCGTATCAAGGACGAACTAGCCGGACGAGAGCTCCCAGCCACCTTGGAGGGATTAATTCAGCTCACCCTCCGCATTGATCAGCGCCTCCTCGCTCGTCCGAAGCCAGCCCCGAGGACCCTGCCACCTACTTCCACCTATGCCCATACTCCATCTCGATCTCCAACCACCTTCACTCCTGCCACCGCTGAAAATGTCGGATCTCCACCTCCTGCCGTGGTTAACACCGGAGCCGGGGAACCCATGCAATTAGGGCGCGCCTCCCTGACCGTGATGGAACGAGAACGCCGGTTTCGAGAGGGTTTGTGTGCCTATTGTGGGTCGGCGGCCCACCACCGAGCAATCTGTCCACTGCGCCCGGGAAACGCGCAGCCCCGGTGAGCCGGAGGAGAGACTCACCGGGCACCATCCACCGCTCCACCACTACCAACGCCACCACATCTCGCCTCACGGTTCAGGTAACCCTCCAATTTGGCCACAAACGGGTCCTAAGTACTGCGTTCATCGATTCGGGTGCCGCAGGTAACTTTGTTGACTCTACTTATGCCAAAGAAATGGGGGTGAAGATTGAGGCGTTATCCCAGCCTCTTCACATTACATCAGTCGACGGTCGGCCCCTCTCCACCAGCCCCATCACTCACCAGACCCAACTCCTCACCTTCATCATCGACCAACACCAGGAACAACTGCAGTTCTACCTCACTCCCATCTCGTCTCCTCCTATCATCCTCGGCTACCCCTGGCTGCTACAGCACGACTCTCTCATCTCCTGGGCACAAAACCGGATCCTCCAGTGGGGGCCGACCTGCACCGAACTCTGCCTACGGGCACAGGCTGGGACGTGCTCCAAGGAGTCCGAGGCCCCCGAAGTCGACACCGATGCCATTCCACCGGAATATAGAGACCTGGCTGAAGCCTTCTGCAAGAAAAGAGCCACCCACCTACCACCACATCGCCCATACGACCTGGCGATAGAACTTCAGCCAGGTTCCATTCCCCCCCGCGGCCACCTTTACTCCCTATCGGCCACCGAGACACAAGCTATGGAGGAATACGTCGCCAACGCTCTACGGCACGGCACCATCCGGCCTTCCTCCTCGCCAGCAGCCGCGGGGTTCTTCTTCATTAAGAAGAAAGGGGGCGAACTTCGCCCGTGTGTCGATTATCGGGGGCTAAACAAGATCACCATTAAAAACCGACACCCTCTACCGCTCACCAACTCAGCCCTGGACGCCCTCTCTGGTGCCACTGTATTCACGAAGTTGGACCTCCGGAGCGCCTACAACCTAGTGCGCATCAGAGAGGGTGATGAGTGGAAAACTGCATTCATCACACCCACTGGACACTACGAGAGCCTGGTCATTCCCTTTGGACTCTGCAATGCACCCTCGGCCTTCCAGCAGTTTATCAACGACGTCCTCAGGGATATGCTGGGCCGATGGGTGTTCGTCTACTTAGACGACATCCTCATTTACTCCCATAACCTCAAGGAGCACATCAAACATGTTCGGGCCGTCCTAAAGAGATTGCTCGCTCACCAACTGTACTGCAAGCTGGAAAAATGTGCCTTTCACAAGCACTCCACCACGTTCCTGGGTTTTGTCATCTCGCCCCAGGGTGTGGCCATGGACCCACAGAAGCTCGAAGCTGTAAGTCACTGGCCCCTACCCAGGACACTCAAACAGCTTCAACGGTTTCTTGGGTTTGCGAATTTCTACCGTCGCTTCATCCGGGGCTACAGTACAGTTGCAGCACCACTAACCACATTGACCAGGCCCTCGCACCATCCTTTTCGACTCACCCCCGCTGCCAACTCCGCCTTCCAAGAGCTGTGTCATCGCTTCACCACCGCCCCCATCCTTCTCCACCCCGATGCCAACAAACCTTTCGTTGTGGAGGTGGACGCGTCGGATGTGGGCGCCGGCGCCGTTCTCTCCCAGCGAGGTCCAGACCAGAAACTGCATCCTTGTGGTTTCTTCTCCAAGAAATTTAATCCCACTCAGCAGCGATACGGAGTAGGGGACCGCGAACTGCTGGGCATAAAGTGGGCCTTGGAGGAATGGCGTCACTGGCTCCAGGGCGCCAGTGAGCCGTTCATCGTCTGGACCGACCACCAGAACCTCATCACCATCAGGAACCTAAAGCAGCTCAACCCACGACAGGCACGCTGGGCCTTGTTCTTTGAACAATATGACTTCCATCTGTCCTACCGCCCGGGGTCCAAGAATACCAAGGCCGACGCACTGTCAAGACAACACGACGAGGACCTTCCCCGGGCGGAACCCGTGCCTGTCATCAACTCTTCCCGGATCATCGCACCCCTTCAATGGGATTTGGAGACAAGGGTCCGCCAGGCACAGGCTGCGGAGACCGAACCGGCAGGCGTGCCGCCTGGACGACTCTTTGTACCCCAGGACTTAAGGCTGGAAGTTCTCCAATGGGGGCACTCTTCTACCGTCGCCGGACACCAGGGAGCTCGAAGAACCCTGTCCTTCATTGAACAGGCGTTCTGGTGGCCCGCCATGAGAAAGGAGGTCACAGAGTTCGTTCAGGCGTGCCCGGTGTGTGCCAGGGCAAAGGATACGAACCAACCATCTCCTGGAGAGCTCCAACCCCTTCCAGTTCCTCGATGGCCCTGGACGCACATCGCCCTGGATTTCATCACGGGCCTGCCGGTTTCCAATGAAAAGAACACCATCCTCACCATTGTTGATCGGTTCTCCAAGGCTGTGCACTTGGTGGCCCTCACCGGACTCCCATCAGCTAAAACCACCGCTGAGCTGATAATGGAACACGTAGTCCGCCTGCATGGGTTCCCCAAGGACATCGTCTCGGACAGAGGGCCCCAGTTCACCGCCCGATTCTGGAAGGCCTTCTGCCGTCTGATCAACTCCACCAGCAGTCTGTCATCTGGTTACCATCCCCAGACTAATGGTCAGACGGAACGGACCAACCAACAACTGGAGCGCTACCTAAGATGTTTTGTTGCTGATCGCCAGCGCTCCTGGGCCCGCTACCTCACATGGGCTGAACTGTCTCATAATCTTCATGTGTCCTCTGCCACCAACTTAAGCCCATTTGAGGTGTGCTACGGTTTCCAACCTCCGATGTTCGCCCATCAAGAACCGGAGGTTGATGTACCGTCGGCCCAACAGTTGGTCCGTAGGTGTCGACGGGTCTGGAATCAAGCCAACCTCGCTATCCAGAGAGCCAATAAACGTTACATCACTCAGCACCGCCGTCGACACCCTCCGGGACGCATGTACCACGTAGGTGACAAGGTATGGCTATCTACACGGAACCTACATCTGCACACAGAATCCCGAAAACTTTCGCCTCGCTTCATCGGACCATACCGCATCACAATTCGAATAAACCCTGTCACCTACCGGCTCCAGCTGCCTGCGGCGCTCCGGATTCACCCCATATTCCACACATCCCAACTCAAACCCTTAATCACCTCCCCGATGATTACACCCACCCCCCCTGCTCCTCCTCCCCAGATCATCGACGGCGGTCTCGCATACACCGTGCGTCGGATCCTCGACTCGCGCCCTCGGGGCAGAGGTACCCAGTACCTGGTCGATTGGGAGGGCTACGGCCCCGAGGAGCGGTCTTGGATTCCGGCCCGGTTTATCCTCAACCCCGAACTAATTCGAGACTACCGTCGTCGGGTATCCTCCACCTCAGGACCATCAGGAGCCGGTCCTGGACAGGGGGGTACTGTCATGCGCACTCAATCTGCGCCCGGCACTAGGACCCGGAAGTAAGGCGGGCGCAAAACCAGGAAGTATAAAAGAGGTAAACAAACGATGGCTTATCGCTCAGTCATTGAGTTTCGGCCCATGTCGGTTTCGGCTGTCCGTCTGCTAACTGTGAGTACTCATTATCTTTGGTTTGGTTTCCTGACATTGTGTGTGTATCTATAGGACGCGGGTTAAATTTGTGTTTTTCCCTTGCTCCCTTTTCGTGAGAGTCCTTATACTAAATCGCGTGGTTATCCTGCCTACTCGCTTACATCCGCGTTTGGGTTTACCATCCACGCTACATTGGGCTAACCGCTAAAGCTACGTCTTCTGGTCACCAAGGTTAGTTCATCCTGACAAGAATAAGCTATATAGAGAATGTTCTTAGTCATAAAATTGGGTAGGAGTTTTAAAAATTGGAAAGAGTATTAAATCATTTATTCTACACTTGTTTGGATTCTTTCAACATAAACCTTATATGTGAAGAAAAAAGAAAAAAAAAAACTATCTAAATAACAAAGGAGCCCATTTTGATTAATATATAGCAAATGTATAGTTAGTTGGTTGAGAGAGGAAGAGACCCTTCAAAGTCAAGATAAAATTGTAAGGCATTAAAAATATAGACTCTATATACAGTATAGTAGAGCTCTGCGCGTACGCCTCGGCTCTCAGTACGGACAGCTCTGCTTTAGTGTGTGTGTGTGTGTTTTAATACAAGGTCAAAATTTGTTACACCAAATCTCTACCCATTAAAATCCAAACCGCCTCCTCAGTGTGAATTTCCTACTCATCAGCTTTGTGGTAGTCGTCTCGACTACGAAGTTCCCTTTCAGTTTAAGTCAGTTGGAGAGACGTCAACTCAATGTGTTTGCTCACAGCATCACAAGTCAACACAGAAGTTTTTCTTTTTTTTTACCTTAAAATGAATTGTTCTCTATACAGGGATTTCCTTTTAAACAATCGTGCAATCTTGGAGAAATATTTGCTTGACTTTACAGCTCATCCTAGTTCAGCTGCCAGCTTTTGCTAAGACAAACATGGAGTTTTTATTTCCATTATTATCTATAGATCTTTGTACCTGTTCGTGGCTAGGCAAGAATTCTATGTCCGGTCTTATACTGTAGATAAAATTCACAAAATAATCTGTTTAATCTGTAAATACAGTATGTGCTTTAAAAGTGGCATTAAAAACTCGCTTTATTGTAAGGATGTTCCGGTTTGTTTTACTCAGGACAGATGTTGGTGTTTATTACATGTCCATCTCTGAAGGATACACAAACACACTCTCTCTCCCTCTCTCACACACATGCACACACACCTAGTCTTCATTACAATTTCATAATGAATGAGAAATGAGAATCAGGGGATTTTGTACACATTATTTCACGCGGCTGATGCAGGGCCTGTGACGGCCTGTCAACACGCTGACACGTTCTCTCTATCTGTTATTAAAATCCATTTCTCTCACTCGCTGTCTCTTTTATCACCCCCCCTGCCACTTTCCTCTCTCTCTCTCTCTCTCTCTCTCTCTCTCAGGCTCTGCTGATTCTCTCATCAAATTTGTAAATACTAATTTAATTGATACTTAAGTTGTTTGGAAATTAATGAGTTGGTGTCCGTGTGCTGGTGCGTGGCGGCCGCGCCTCTCGGCTTAAAATTGGTTTATCGGACCTTATTGCATTTCAACAGAAATCATATTAGCCAGACCAATTTCATTAAAACCTGCCACTTCCTAATTAACCCTGATTGCTTGTTTTTGTGCTTTGTTGTTTTCACATGCAGCTTTTTTTATTTTATTTATTAAATTGTTTTATTTTATTTCAGCCAGATCATTGCTGTAGATAATGTGTGATTCTTTCCTGAATTTGTGACCAATCATAAAGTAGTGGAGCCAAAAGATTTACTCAGCCTGTTTATAGCAAAATTGATGTCGCGCTTTAGTTTCTTTCCTGATTTATAATGTATGCTCACATACTGTAGTAATACGACTCTGTAATAATGTCTCGATCTCTTTTTCTCATATATAAAAATGGGAATACAAAGCATTATCCAGCTCATATAAGCTTTTCTGCATATATTATCTTGCGCGCAGGAAAATCTGCTTAAAACGGCTTTCGTTGTGATGGAAAACTCATGAGTATGCTATAGCAACATCATTGGATGTCAGCTGTTGTAATAGTCGGTAATCCCGCAGTTTCTATTACAGAAGGATTTTTAATTCGTACGTGTATGTCACACAATTTTTATTATTATTTTCTAGCAGTGCTTTTGCATATTTGGCAAATCTTAGTGATCTCTTTAAACAGTATAGCCCTTTGCAAGCACTTTGTTCAGCTGAGGCAGGCAATACAAGTAATTCCTACTGTAGGATTGGCCGCAGTTCAGGCAGTGATCGATGGTCGTCTTTGGATGATCCAAGAATGTAGGTGCTGTAAAAGACTTACTTGTTTAAAATTCCTGATATATCATATCATTATATCATTTATAAATGTAATAAATCTATTTATTGAATTACTTTTGATTAATATCTGGGTACTCCCGTTTCCTCCCACAGTCCAAAGATATGCAGGTTAGGCTAATTGGCGTTCCTAAATTGCCCGTAGTGTGTGATTGGGTGTGTGAGAGTGTGTATGTGTGTGTGCCCTGCGATGGATTGGCACCCTGTCCAGGGTGTACCCCGCCTAGTGCCCGACGCTTCCTGGGATAGGCTCCAGGTCCCCCGCGACCCTGAACACAGGATAAAGCGGTACAGAAAATGAATGAATGAATAATATCTGTGTTTTAATAACTGTAAGATGATTTATTGATCGTTGAAAAAAATCTACTTCATTTTACAGATTATTTTACACTGTTAAAAATTGTACCGTTAAAAAACAGTAAGTAACTGGCAGCACGGTTGCCAGCAAGTTACTGTTAAATTAACAGTGTCTTGCTGTTGTTGAAATTTACAGTTTGTTGCTGTTTTTGAAAATACAGCATGAAGCTGTTATTTTCTACATTAACAGTAAATTGCTGTCAAAAGAATTAACAGTTAATTAATGTTATTTATTTCTGTATGTTATACTGAGAAATGAATGCTAATAAAAATGTTTTAGAACAATGCACAAACATAAAAAATGTAACACAATGCAGTGTAACTTCAAAACTTGCTTTATTATACCTTTGAAAAACAAAAGCCACTTTTAATCACAAGGTATTACTAAAATTAATGGCTGTAGCACTTCAAGTGGAATGACTAAACAAACATAAGCTTCAGAATTAACTTTTAACTGAATAAACAACATTCATATAACATTAGAACAAACTAAATGACTCAGAGAACTGAGTTACTGAATTATTAGTGAATATAAATTACAGGAAAAAATTCAATGTAGAATGAAGTCAAATATGTACTGTAGGTATTCAAGAATGAACACCTGAAAAAAAATTGTGCGATTAACACACTAAAAGCATGTTTTTGTCCTGAGTGAAAAGTATGTATAAGGTGTGTGCGCGTGGTATATCAGTGAATGAGTGGGTTCACTTATATGAAGTCCCACTCGAAGTCCATTAGCTTCTTAAGTAGACTTGCAACCCGAGTGTTGACTGTTTTCTTCTTGTTAGAGACCTTCCCTGTCCGCTTTGTTAGGACGTTTCCACCCTTGGTGCCTTTTTCAGGGTTTATACCAATGAAGCGCCTGGAAAACAAATGCGTAAACAAGAATGTGAAGAGAAATTAATATATGAATCTAAGAATCTAACCTCTGAATGAATTCCAATGTGCATGCAGCTTCCACTTGGTACTCCACATTGAAATTGTAGAAAATTGAAAACACAGCTGCAAGACCAGACAGAAAACTTGGCTGGATGCTCTCACAAATTACTTGCCCCTCAAAACTGATCATCCATTTATTAATGTAGCTTCCTGGTTTTTCACCTAAACCATTCCCAAGAAAAAAAAACAATGTCAGCAGTCACATAAAATATAAATTTCCTACTGCCAGAAATCATTTTTCTTTTATCATAACAAATGCATTTCAAAATGTTGATTGTGGACAACATGAAGTCAACATGTGTATATTGTATATTGTGAAACTGTTGCTGCAATTGTTATAATTTAACTCAATATTTTTGCTCAATATAGATGATGCATTAGATAATTAGATATGATATAGATAATGCATTAAAATTTAGTAAGTACCTTGCCACCTTCAAAGAAAAATTTAAGCTATTTTTAATATTCTTTCATTATTATTGTTCATCCATTAAAAGTCCAGTCAAAACCGTGCTCAAACATGCTTGCCTGACAGACAAGAACAAACTTCATTGGTTCTCACATGTCAAGTAAGCATGTTTCAGCTTTTTTGCTCTATGTATGATGAATGTTTATACATGAATGAACAAAATTAAATCAATACATTTACAACAACTTTATGAACGTTTTGAAGCATTAAAGTTTTTTTTTGGACTTTCAATAGATGAACAAAAATGATGAAAGAATTTTAATAATATAATCATTTGTTTTCTGAAGATGAATGAAGTCTGAATGGGTCCGAATGGCATTAGTGTGGGTAAAAGATGGCAGAATATTTATCTTGTGTATTTGTGTATATTGCTTTGTACTAAATAATTTACCATGTTTGATGAAATACAGAAAAAAACACCCTTAGTGGCTTATGTAAAAAAAAAATTTATACATACCAAGGAGAATCAGTCGAGGAGTTGCAGGTAGTTCAAGTGTTCTTTCTACATCAGCTGCAGTTGAAGATGCCTAAGACACAGTTACAATGATGAGGACATAGAGGCAAAATACACTAATAATAATGCCTTGTATGCATTTATTTTTTTAATTAACAATAATACCATTATAGAAAAAAAAACAACTTACATTTGCAAAAAGGATCAGACCTTCCTGAGTCTCAGAAAAGTGAGCCATGAAAAGTTGGATGACGCAGAGGGAAAGCTCGAGGTCTGGACGCAGAGAAATGACTGCCCTGACATGTGCATTGGTGGGTTTGTTGCTGAAGAACTCCACAATGGCTCTTCCACACTCTTCCATGGCAAGCTCAAGTGCATGCATAACTTTGATATCAGTAAGAAGCTCAAAATGAGCATGAAGCCCTTTCTGAGTGAAAAGGTATGGCCACTGCTGTTTTAAATCAGCGATGGTGGGTGCTGGTAATATATTTATTTGCTGCCGCTGGAGGCAAAAGGTTGTTTCCATAAGTTGCTTAACCTCTGCTTTTTCAACCCCATTTATTCCATCTCGACGGTATATCTCCTCCAGTCGCTGACGTTTCTGCTCTATGGTTTCGTCTGTCTCCTCCGGTGGGAGATCAGGCTGAAATCTGGTGCAGCCATATGTATCAGTAGGCCCTCTCTTCAGTCCATCACCAGATGAACGGTGTTGGCGAAAGCTGGTGGTGCGGTTAAGATTTTCAATTCGGTTTTTAATTTGAATTAACAGTGAGGTATAACCATTTCCTAATACCTGACCATTGTCACGGAGATCGGCAAAACTTTGAGGATACTGGCGGATGATGTTTCGACAAACTGTGACACATTGTCCACGTGTTGGGTTTAGCTCATATTTCCTCATCTCATCTGCCAAAACTCTGACCATTTGTCTCCTTGCTGCTGGTGAAGGTCTCTTGCCATCAGCCAGTGCTGAACGAATGTCCATAGGCATTGCAGTCCAAGGAATCTGAAATGCCTCTGGCCATGTTTTATTGATTTGGGAGGATGGACCGCAGTTTTCGGAGCTGCTAGATTCTAGATTTGAGAGTCCACTTGATGCACTGGAGCAAGGAAGGACTGAAGGAGAGCTGACTTGTGGTGTAGGCGAAGGAAGAATTTGTAGGTCCAAAGATACCATCTCTGTCTCTGAAATAGGAAAAGCAGAGGCAACTTTAAAAAAAAAAAAAAAAAAAAACCTCTAAGTTTCTCTAAGGTCACCTCTAAGGCCTGTAAATAATAAGAGATGAATTATGAGATTAAGCAAGTTTTTATTCATCATTTAAAAAAAATTATAAAATATTCATCCCCTCGAAGGGCTGTAAATAAAACATTAATGACTGGAAATATATGTATCCTGTAAAGGCCTGTTAAAAAATATGAGATTAAACATAGGAGATTAACCAAGTTTTGTTTTACAATAATAATAATAATAATAATAATAATAAAAAAATAATAAAACATTGGTCACCTTGAAGGCCTGTAAATCAAACATTAAGTTATTGGAAATATCTGTCACTTGCAGGTCACATGCTAAATTGAGCACAATGTACACTTACAACTATTCCCAACTACACCAGTATGTTCTTCTGTCACCATATCACTGTCAATATTTTGAAAGCTTTCAGCTACAGTCTCAAGCAATGGAGCAACAATGGATTCACTTAGGTTTACCTCTGTTGAATTTTTATGTTTCCTTGATATGTGAGAGGTAAAGGTAGATATCACTGAAAATGATTTATCACAGTGCTTAAAAGGGCATGTCACTCTTCGTCCCTCTTTAATGTGCACTTTAAGATGGGAATAAAACTGAGTTAGTGTATCACATTTGGCACTACACAAGTCCACATGGCATGCAAGGTCTACTACAGGGTACAAATGTGATGTACGTAGGCACCACCACACATGCATTGTGGTGTCTGTAAAGATGTGATTTCAAAGCTGCTAATTGTGTGAACTTCCTGTTACAGTCCTGGATGCAACAATTAAGAAACAAGTTAGGGATATTGCTGTGAATCCTCATGTGCTTCACATAGGCTACTGGAGTATTGCATTGTTGCTCACATAACTGACATGCAAACATGCTGACAAGTCAAAATGGTCAGTCTGTAACTCAAAAAATCTCCACTAGCCTGCTGTACTGAAGTAGCACTGGTAGCACTACAATAGGAACCAACAACACTACACTTTTGAACAGGAATTATTCCTACTAATAGGTGAGATAGGGGTATAAGTATTCAATTGCGTGACTTATTCTATCAAACTAAGTTTCAACTTTTTTAACTTCAAAATACAGCCAACATTAAAGAAACTAAACAGCAACACTAGTACAGAAAAACTCCCCTCAGAATACAGTTTTGTACAACTTAGAACAAACTTAGCCACATTTACAATCACGGTTACTTCTATCTCACCTATGCTGTTTAAGATGTGGAGTTAGGCACCGTGTGTCGCCGCGATTTCCCGCCGACGTTCCGCTGGCGTTCAGGGAAGTTCTGTGGACCGCAAGCTTCCGCAAGAACCAGCGAAAAAATTAAACGTTTAATTTTTCGCGCGGAAAGATGGAAACGTACTCACAGCGCCGAAAACTCGCAGTTAATCATAATGAACCGTATTTACGGCCACCACGCGAAACCGCGTAGGTGAGATAGGGGTATTACCGAAATAAACGTGGTACATTTAAGGTATATTAGGCAATAAATGAAAAGATACTGTAGCAAGCTAAAAATTGCAAACGAGATGACGATAAATTCAGCGTGCTATTGAGACATAAATATCACTTTGTTGCTACGGTGTATAAAGGCTTACTTTGCAGACGAGTTTATAGTATATGATGTTTAATTGAACTCACCTTATAATCGGGAATATTTGAATGGGAAATCCAGCTTCACTCTATGAAGCAGTTAGCATGTTGACCTACTGAAATGAACATATAAAATGTTACAATATCAGCTTCCACAATTATTTGCATTTGCAAAGGTGTATTTTGTTTAAAAGGAGCAAGGAAAATGTGCACTTACCAGTTAAGTCACAGAATAAAGATGGATGAAAATCCACGTGTGCTCTGCAGTTTTCAGTTCCCGAAATACTGTTAAGTACTGTTTTTTTGCCTTCGTCCAATAAATACGCTAAAACCCTGTTAAATTTTGTCTACATAATTTCACCAACCGTAAAAAAACAGTAATTCACTGCTTTTGAGCATAACAGGATTATACTGTTAAAATTTTGCCGTTAATTAACAGCAATTTTTAACAGTGTACAGTGGTCTTTTTTGTCCGTTGTTATTTGTCTTTTTCAATCTTTTATTGTTTTTTTCTTTAATCTTTTATTTCTTTTATCTTTTATTCCTTAGATATTTTGAATATTGAATTGAATTATTATGAGTTGAGATCCTATTGGATTTGTTGATGTAAGTTTAAATGAAAATGAAGAAGAATGTGATGACGATGATGATGATTAGTAATAATATTAATACTAGTACTACTGATAATAATTAATAGAATTAATAATAACTGGTGGCATGCTGATTTAGTTACAGTACCACCGTCACCTTGCACCTCCCGTGTTGGGGTTCATGTCTATCCTCGCTTGGAGTGTGCATGTTCTCCCCATGTTTGATGGGTTTCCTCCAAGTACACGGTTATAATACAGTAATAATAATAATAATAGTAATATTTATAATAGTAATAATTATACTAATAATAAATGTCTCATGCTATAACAATTGCAGTTTAGTCTTGAAATGAATCTGGACATACTGTATACGTTAGCAGACATTACCAAAGTTTGGACACACGTTCTCCTTCAGTGGTTTTTCCTTATTTTTATTATTTACAACATACAGCAATACTGAAAACATCCAAACTATAAAAGAACACATATAAAAGAATTATGTAGTAAACAAAACAGTGTGAAACAACCCAGAATATGTTTTATATTTGAAATTGTCCAAAGTACTTCAATTAACCAATTAACTTCGGCTCAATCTTGGTTTTGTCACATGAGAATCACGAGGTTCATCTGGATCACAGGTTTGCAAGACTTCATCTGGATCACAGGTTTACAAGACTTAATCTGAGACATTTCTTGCCTTCTTAATGTGCTTTAGACCATCAGTTGTCCTGATCAGACAAGTCAGGAGCCCTATTAGTGTTACTACAACTAGTGTAATGTACATATTATGGCAAGAAGCACCGTAAGCAACGAGAAAAAACTGAAATGAAGGTCAGTAAAACTGAAAAGTCTCAAGAACTTTGAATCTATCCCCAAGTGCATTCGGCAAAACCATCAAACGCTATGATGAAACTGGCTCTCATGATGAACGTCCCAGGAAAGGAAGACGAAAGAGTTACAGTATCTCTGTTGCAGAGGATATTAGAATGACCAGCCTCAGAAAGCACTGATTTACAGCACCTCAGAGTAGAGCCCACGTAAATGCTTCTTGGCAGACATATTTTAACACCCACTGTTCAAAAGGAGACTGTGTGAGGCCTTCATGGTTGAATTGGCGGGAAGAAACAATTATTTCGGAAAAACAAACAGAAAACACTTGTTTGGGTCAAGAAATACAATGAATGGATATTAGATCAGTGGAAAACTGTCCTTTGGTCTGGTGATATTTGGTTCTACAGTATGATAGCTGGAGAGAGAGTGAACAGACGGTTCCCGCGTGGTTCCCGCTGCGGCGGAGGAGGGGCACGGTGGAGGAGATGTGATGGTGTGGGTGTGCTTTGTTGGTAACACTAGGAAAATTGAAGGCACACTTAACCACAGCATTTTGCAGTGACATGCCGTACCATCTTATCTTGTCTGCACTAATGGCGCTTTTCCACTGCATAGTACGGCACGACACGGTTCAGTTCAGCTCACTTTTGGGGGGTTTTCCACTGGGAACAGTACCTGTTACCTGGTCCTTTTTTTAGTACCACCTCAGCCGAGGTTCCAAGCGCGCCGAACCGTTACCAAAACGTGACGTGTAAACTCTGCTGGTCACTGATTGGCCGGAGAAAATCGTCATTACTGAGCGTCACTGAACTTGCGACACGAGACACAACAGAACCGCTATATTTAGAACAGCCAGAGAAGGATCGGACGCACCTTTTTGTATTAACCAAAAATTTTTCTTTGGCTGCCATCAGCCTCTTTTGAAACAAACTCCTTCGTCTCGCTGTTAAAAACATCCACATGCCGAGAATGAAGAACACCATGCCGTCCATATGCTCCATTGTTGTGTGTTTGTTTGTGGCGCGTTTACGATGACGTCACGGCAGTAGCGGCGCCGCGACACGTGAGTAATCCCGCCCACTCTAAAGCATTACTAAACTGCAGTGGAAGCGCAAACCGAGCCGAACTGAGCGCGAACCGAAGTGAGCTGTACTGAACCGTACTGTGCCGTACTATGCAGTGGAAAAGAGGCATTAGTGGCACCATTTTATTTTTTTTTGTTTTCCAATAGGCCAATGACCCCAAACAGACCTCTAGGTAATGTAAGAGCTATTTGTCCAAGATGCAGAGTGATGGAAGAGATGATCTGGCCTCCACAGTCACTTGATCTAAATGCAGTTGAGATGGTTTGGGGTGAGTTGGACTGGAGAGTGAAGGAACAGCAGCCAAGAAATGCTCAATATCTTTGGGAAATCATTCATGATAGTTGGAAAGCCATTTCATTAAGCAAAATGTAGTTACGTTGAGGAATAGAAAATATGAAAGTTATTTAACATGTTTTTGTTGACTACATAATTCTATTTTGTTCTGCTATAATCTATATTGGTGTGTCCAAATATTTGCCTGGTACAGTATATATTTAAGTATTATTAGGTTTCAGTTTACACGGATGAGAAAATTTTATAGTATAAAATGCACGTACTTTTACAATCCATTTACACTGTTAACAGCCTGCAAGAAAATAACATTTGTGTAAATATTAAAAAATTTGGGGCCAGGTTTCGCTGGTATTCAGGTACTGAAAGTCCCACTACTTTTTCACTCTCATACAGTATTTGTGCCTTTAAATAAAAACTTTTTCTTTACCCCTGCTACATTTTGTATGTCACAAAAAAGAAGGAGTAAAGAGCGAATGCATCTGACCCAAATGTATCCAGATGTCCCTGTCTATGACTGTCAAAAAAGCCAAAATCGGGATATTACCCTACAGTAGCTTAGCACGGATATGATCAAAGACATAGAGGCATGAGAACCAAGAACCCTTTGAACTGAGTGCAAGATCTGCCTGCACCATCTCTGTAACTCTGAGACACTCTTAAGTGCTTCGGCCTCGTGCGTCACTTTGGATATTTTCCCTTTTACGCTTCTGTGGCGTACTTGTACTCTCTGTTCTACCTGCACATACTTAAAGTGCTTTTCATTTATGTTGGAATTTAAAGACACTTTGTATGAATTCTGGATATTATAGCGACTAATTCGTATTCTGAAACGTTTGCAAGAGAAACAGCTCTGTGTGTGTGTTTCTGGGGAATTTAACGATACAGAGAGGTATATAAGGATAAGGATAAGGAAGTACTGTACGTGTGCGCGCATCAAAGCGGATGTGGTGAATAACCTTCCTCTCTGCTCTCCTGCATTCTGGGCCGCAGCATCAGCAAATAGTGTTGAATGTGAATGAAAAGACGAGTGGAAAAAACACTCCATGGCCGTTGAGCTTCTGTAGAATGCAGTGCATGCTCTTACAGACATGCTCTTACGGCTCTTACAGATTTTCATACAGAACCGTCTCTAGGGTTTACAAAGAATGTTCTGAAAAAGAGAAAATATCCAGTGAGTGGCAGTTTTCTGACCAAAAATGCATTGTTGATACCTGAAGAGGTCAGAGGAGAATGGCTAGACTGATTTGAGCTGATAGAAGGGCAACAGAAGCTCAAAGAACGTCTCGTTACAACCGAGGTATGCCAAACAACATCTCTGAAAGCACAACACATCAAACCTTGAATGAACATAAACAGGATGGAAACATGGATCCATCCTGCCTTGGATCAGTGGTTCAGGCTGGTGGTGGTGTAGTGATATGTGTTTTCTTTTAGTTGGTACACTTTGGTCCCCTTAGTATCAGATGAGCCTTGTTCAACTGCCACAGCCTACCTGAGTATTGTTGCGACCAGGTCCATCCATTGGTGAGCACAGGATAATGCACCATGTCACAAAGGTAAAAACATCTCAAATGGTTTCTTGAATGGTGATTACTTTCACAGTCACAGTATCTAAATCCCATAGAGCACCTTTGAGTTATGATGGAGTGGAAGATTTTCATTATGGACAAATCTGCAGCAACTATGGGACACTATCATGCCAATACGGACCAAAATCTCTAAGGAACGTTTCCAGCACCTTGTTGAATCTACAGTATGCAACAAAGGATTAAGGCAGTTCTGAAGGAAAAAGCGGTTGGACCCAGTACTCTTGCAAGGTTTACTTAATGAAATGGCCTGTGAGTGTATTTAAAGTACATGCACGGTTAATGGTTGGTGACAATGACTTTTAAAGAGGGAATAATCACATCTGGAGATTTTGAATTATGCATCAATCCAATTCACATGTACCTGCTTACTGGCTAACCAGTTGGGATTGGCCAACACAAACGTAAGCAAATGGGATGAAACACCTACCCTTTAGCTAGATCACACTGACTTTTCAAGAGGAAAAAAAAAACATGATGCTCCCAGCTTTTGAAACACCACGTGTTATTCAGAAATAAATACTCATTCCTCTTTATACTGTACTGTACATTATGGACCATTTAACTATTATGAACAATCAGTTCACTCTGTGTTTCATCTATCTAGAAAGCAGTTCTCCAAAAGGCTTGTAATCATCTGCAAATTAATAATATCATTGATTTATTTTAATATCATTGATTTATTTTATTTTAATAATTGTTAAAATATTTCTCTGTAGTAGAAGCAGCTTATTTACAGTATAGTTGGATTACTAATGGTGTTGATTTGTTTTCTGTAAGGAGATAGACAAATAGATTTATTATTTATCCTAAAGGAAATTTCTAAATGTTGCTTTATCCTTTAAGTAAGGAGTCTCCAGTGTTAGCACATTCAGTCAGAGGTAAAGCTTTATTAACGGTGAAAGCTTTTTTGTTACCATTGAAAAGCACAAAGGGCAGAGTGGTTTTTATTTTTATCAAGCTGTGTTATCTTATTGTATTAAGTTTGAGGGAGAAAAATAAGGAGAGGACAGTGAGTAGGTTGATTTTTTTAAAACTGTAGCTGATATAACAAATAATTAGGGTTGTTCCGATCCCGATACTGGTATCGGAAATGCTGCCGATACCACAAAAAAATCCGGCATCGGAATCGGCGAGTATTTGAGTCCACGTACCGATCCGATACCATTTTCCTAAACATAACCTATTTATGCCTGCTAGCTTTGCTAGCTTAGCTTACTTACACAGTGTCACGGCGTGCGCCTGTGATGGGCGTGCGCCCAAATTGATATCGCTCCTCGCTCACTAGTTAGGCACCCTCCCCCCCTTTAGGTATGTGAAGGAGCAGAGCCGCAGAATGAGGCAACGGCCCAGGAGCTATCGCCGCTAATGATCCCGGCGCTATAAAACACAGTGGGGAGTGTAGCTCGGGGTCTGACTGTTGGGAAGCTGGACTTTGCGACGCGGTGGATTTTATGAGAGACAGTGGCACAAGAGCGGGGCGATGTGATGCGCCCCAGAGACTTTAAAAAGGTCGGCACTTTCACTTCCGCGTCGAGCCTGCCTTCGCATCCCTGCCGCCAAAGTGGAAAAGGCCGCATAGAGTCTTTAACCCTTTCCTTACCCATTTTTCTAAATAAATTACCCTTTTTCCTGTAAGGCCTCGCCTCGTGTCCGTGTTTAATGGTTTCACCCGTGCACTTAGGGCCGAACCCATTACACAGGGCTTGTAGTATTTTACTTAAAAAAAGAAATGCTATATATATATACACACACACACACACACACACACACACACACACACACACACACACACTGTACAGATACACACCCAGGTATCGGATCAGTACTCGGTATCGGCGGATACCCTGAGCCCAAGTATCGGAATCGGTATCGGGAGGGGAAAAATGGTATCGGAACATCTCTAGTAATAATTGCAGAAAAAACATTGTTGCCCAGACGATCCACAACATTAAATGCAACTATACAAATAAAATGTATGAAAGGTCATTCTGTAAATCAGAACATACAATTTACAGTACACCTGAAAGGATTAAAGTATGTGCTGTTACAGGAAGCTTTGTTTAGCTTTTGGGTTGGAACAGTAACTCTGCTTTTCTTACACATAATGCTGTGAATCGTAGGTAGACTTAACCTCTAATTCAGTAACTTTTTATTCTATTTTTTTGGCATTGCAGTTTTCCGTTCGATTTGATTCAGAACCGTTGGGCATGTTTATGCTCTGATTTGTTTCAAGTACCTATATTTCTTATAGGATTTAAAGTTTTAAACTATAAAACATGTTTCTTACAGTCTTCCACTTCACCCTCCAGTCCAGTAGGTGGCAGTAACCACCAATAAACTAAAAAAGAAAAAGAAGAAGCGACACTATGGCAAAAATATGACTACAGATGAAGTTAAAAGTTTACACTTTCAACACATCATCATTAAATCAGATTTTTTTAACCCTTTCTCGGATTTTGTGATGAAGCCTCTCGCAGCCGGGGGATTAGAGAGAGCTGATTGGCCGAGCTCTCTCAGCGTGGTGGGATGGGAGGCACTTAGCGCTCTGACACCAGTCTGTGGGCATCTGTGAGCTCACTCAAGCGGAAGGAGCAGACAGTGCTATCCTCCGAGTGTGTTCTGCCGACCCCCATTCAGTGCCTGAGTGAGCAGTTCGAAAACTGTGTTCAACTGGCGACAAGTGATTTGGAGGAAATACGTGATAGTCTCCAGCCCTCCCTGACTGGTTGTAGTAGCCGTCATGTGAGACCTCCCTAGTGACAGGTGGTAATTGTACAGTATATGACTAAATTAGAAAAAAAAAAAAAAAACTTTCTTCAGATTTCATGTTAAAATAAACAGTTTTTTGGCAAGTTGGTTAGAACATCTACTTTACAAAAATAGTTTATAGCTAGATTATTTTACTTACATTGCATCCAGAAAATATTCACAGCGCTTCGCTTTTTCCACATTTTGCTACAGTATGTTACAGCCTTATTCCAAAATGGATTAAATTCCTCAAAATTCTACAAACAAAAAACTGTTTACAGTGTGAAAGAAGTTTATTTGAAATATTTATCATAAATAAAAGACCCAAAAAAATATATCACATACGTGTTAGATATTCACAGCCTTTGCCATGACACCTGTGGTAAATCTAGTTGATTAAAATCTAATGATTTCAGAAGAAACACACCTGTCTATATAAGGTTCCACAGTTAACAGTGCATGTCGGAGCACAAACCAAGCCATGAAGTCCAAGGAATTTTCTGTAGATCCCTGAGACAGGATTGTATAAAGGCTTGAATCTAGGGAAGGGTAAATAAAAATTTCTGCAGCATTGAAGGTTCAGATGACCACACTGGCCTCAGTCCATGAAATGTTAGTTTCTTGGATGTGACCAAGAACCCGATGGTTAGTCTGAAAGAGCTCCTGTGTTTCTCTGTGGAGAGAGAGACACCTTCCAGAAGAGCAGCAATCCTGTTGACTTAAGACTTAAGGCTGTAATTGGTGCCAAAGGTGCTTTTTCTTTCTCATGTGCTGAGAGTCCTTCAGGTGCCATTTGGCAAACTTCAGATGGCTGTCATGTGCCTTTTACTGAGGAGTGGCTTCTAACTGGCCATTCTACCATACAGACCTGTTTGCTGGAGTGCTTCAGATATCGTTGTTCTGGAATCTTCTCCTCCCTCTTGCTACAGAGATACACTGGAGCTCTTTCAGAGTGACCATCGGGTGCTTAGTTTGACTGGGCGGCCCACTTTAGGAAGAGTGAAGTAATATCCCCTGGTCAAATGAAAATGTTTGTCCATAATGACCATCCTTTGAAGAAAAGGTGGGACTTGCAAGCCGAAGAGCAAAATTCCAACAATATAGCATGGGGGTGGTAGCACTGTGATGTGAGGGTGATTTGCTCCAGGAGAGACTGGTATATTTGACAACATAGAAGGAACCATAAGGAAGGTAGATTACAGTATGTGGATAAATTGAATCAACTGCTCAAGACATCAACCAGGAAGTTAACACTAGAAGCGCCGCGCCAGTATGACCTACTTATAACGCGGTTCACGGTCATTTTGACCTCCTATTGTTTTGAATGGGAAGCTGTTGCTGACACACAATGATCGCTAGATGGCGCTTTCACCCAAAGCAAATAGTTTAGATCCAAGATCAACTTGAACTTGGGCAATGCGCCGTTCATTCCCGCGTTGATAATCAACGGTATTATTTTTTAATTTTCAACTGAGAAAACCTATCACAGCGTCTCCAAGGGGAGTGACTAAGTCTCTACTTAATTTTATAACGTTTTAAGAAAATTCATTAGTTCGTTCATTCTATTTGAAGCTTCTGAACTTCTCGGATGTTTTTTTAGTGTGACAGTGCTTTAGATTAGTTCTGAACTCGATTCCGTGAAATTATCGCTAAAACAATGTAATGACCCTCCTGAGGATATAAAGCTTTATTATTGTGTTTGAATAAATCAAATCTACCACAAACTGAACAACTTCACTTTTCCATTATGGTAACATAAGCACCTCGGATACCTGTCGTTGCTACTGTGGAAATATTACGCTACTGATATTAAATATAGAATATTTATTGAAACAAAAACAAATACCATTATAAAATATATAACTAGGCGGCGCGGTGGTGTAGTGGTTAGCACTGTCGCCTTGCACCTCCAGGGTCTGGGTTCGATTCCCCGGCCAGGCTCGATTCCCGTCTCTGTGTGCATGGAGTTTGCATGTTCTTCCCGTGCTTGGTGAGTTTCCTCCGGGTACTCCGGTTTCCTCCCACAGTCCAAAGATATGCAGGTTAGGCTAATTGGCGTTCCTAAATTGCCCGTAGTGTGTGATTGGGTGTGTGAGTGTGTGTATGTGTGTGTGCCCTGCGATGGATTAGCACCCTGTCCAGGGTGTACCCCGCCTAGTGCCCGAAGTCTCCTGGGATAGGCTCCAGGTCCCCCGCGACCCTGAACACAGGATTAAGCGGTATAGAAAATGAATGAATATATAACTTATTGAAACTTTATAACTTATCGAAACTTATTCGATTAATTGATCAAAATGGGAGGAGGCCTACAAACAGCGTGCAGTTACACCAGTTATGTCAGGAGAAAATTTGGCATCTTAAGAAGATTGTGGAAACTTTTGACCCAAGATAAACAAGTGCATGTAATAGCAGAGAGAAATATTTATTCCCACTTTTTTATATAGAACATTTCTCATTCTTAAAATAAAGTCGCCATCCTAACTGACTTAAGACAGGGAATGTTTATAGGGTTAAATGTCAGGAATTATGAAAAACCGTGTTTAAATTGCTAAGGTGTATATAATCTTCAAGCTTCAATTGTATATTTTTAAGAAATTTATACATTTTAGACAAATGAACATTTGTAAGTTTATCTCAAAAAGTATGAATCGATTCTGAATTGAAAACTGACGATGATTAATTGAAACGGTGACGGAACGTGATTAAATTGCATCATCGATTCAATCGCACAGCTCTTTTTACACCTCCCTGTCACTCAATATTTCAGTAGACCCACACACACACACACACACACACACACACACACACACACACACTAAAAACCTTTTGGAGCAGTAAAACCTCTAATAGTTGTTAGAGTTCAGTCTTTTTTTCCACTCGTCTTGTGGTCATCAGTTTATTTTTGCTGTCAGCAGCAGGGTTAGTGCACACGATAAGGAGGCTCCAGTCCCTCACACTGACAGGGTGGTAATTGCTACCATATGTTTTGAAGACATTGTCTCAGTACACATTTCTGCTTGATTATTTTTTTTCCGTGCTACTCTGCATGCATTTTTAATTAATTAGGTTCCGTTTTATTTGTAAGCTATTGTCAGTGCAGAGAATTATCTGTCATCCATGACTTATCCTTTTTGGACCCTTTGCATTTCTATTCAGTTTTATCTGCTTGTGATAAGCTGCAGGGACGACAGGACACAGCTGCACAACTGACACATGGATATAATGATCTGTACTGAGAAGTGTTGAGTCCATTTACAAATATCCTTCAATTTGTGTAAACCTTTTAGTGTTCTCATTCATCGCGTGCCAAAATTCACAATTTATGCGCATTATATGAGGGTCATTCAGGTGAAACTGAGACTTTTGATATGTGCAGACTATCAGAGCACAGTTATGAGAGTAAAAACTACCTTTATACCTACATGTATCCCAGCGTTCTACTAGTCCTTTTAGACTGTCCAGGTAAAAGGTTTTCTTAGTACCTTGGACCCATCATCAGAACTAATTCACGGCTGAAACGCTGGCCTCACAGGAACTCCTTTAATGGCTCAAATGTGAAAATGGCTTGGAGCGAGGTCAGGACTGTACGGTACTGTATGGGGGGGGGGTGGCGATGACTCCAAGCTGAGTTCCACGAAAGCAGTGATGTGTAAATGTTGTTCTTGACTGATTGTGTGGACAGTCATCATAGACAGATGCATCTCTTCTGCTAGTTGTTGACAAATTTTCCATCCGTTTTCAAGCATCAGGCATTCCTCTCACTTACAGTGCCTAATAAGATATATTCATATGAACCTACACTTCATATCCAAATCGGTAATCCAAAAACTGTCAATCTTGAGGGGGAAAAAAGCAGAAGATTTTGAAAGAAAAAGCTAAAACAAAAGAAATATTAAGGAATTGGAGTCAAAAAAGAGTGAAAATACAGAGATTACATAAAGATTAAGTCATAAATCACTGGATTTATGACTTATTTTTAAATCTCAAGGCAGATACAGGCCTCAGTAACGGTTAGAGTTTAGCGTTTAGAGGATATTTAAAGCATATGCACTCACCCAAGTAAAAATACAATTTTGCCAGAATCCTTTTATGCAATTTCTGGCATTGTAAAAAAAAAAAAAAAAACGTGATAATAGAAATGTTTCAAAAAATAGAAGATGAGTAAAGGTAGGTTACATCTGATTTAGCAATGAATAATGTATGATTTTTTTTGTTCCTGAAACCATTTATAGAAAGCTAAGAACTTTTTGGGCCACAAATTCCTGTTGCTGTGCTTTAACAAAAAATACTTGCTTATTAGAGAGAACAAGAATTAAAACACAAGAAATCATATAAATATAGTTAAACAAACAGGTTGATTTAAAAAAAAACAACTTTAAATTCTGTATTTTCTGTCCAGTATCGATTGCCAATAATTTACTTTTTGCTTCCGTCACTGATAAAATTGTGATCATGAAGTTTCATGTAAGCAGCAAGTTAAATGTAATGTATATAGGTTGGTACATGTGAGCAGCATAAAGATGCACAGAGAGACAGGTACAGTAGATAACACCTGTTTCTCTGTGACAGGGTGAAGTTGAAAGATGCCGTGGCGTTTTTAGGAGTGAAGCCCACTAATCCAGTGCAGTGGACCGTCAGTCAGGACGTGAGGAGCGAAGGACACCAAGTCGTCACCCTGCACTGTCGGAGAAAAGACACCAGCTATGGCCAGAGGTCAGTAACCCATCCATTTTAATAGAATTTTTATTAAAAAAAAAAACGCATTAATTACTATTACTAATCATTTTCCTTGGTGGTGGATTGGTTGGTGCAGCTATTTTAAGGTGTGTTCTTGCCTCATCAAGATGCACACTTTGCAAAAGGGAAACACAGTTTTAATCTTAAATGTTCCTCCAGTGTGAAAGTTAATTTGATGCAACTTTTCTGATGGTGCTTTTGAAGTATAGATTCTGATTGGTCACAAAGGGTTGAAATTTATACTGTATGAAAGCCTTCATTCTAACATGTTATCATTGATATCATTTACAGGCACTAACTGCAAGCTCATTTAGAATACAAGACATTCATGTGTACATCTCAAATGAAATATCATAAACTTAATTGAGCCCAAAGCATCAAATCATTTTAATAAGCCCCATTACATTAAAGTATAATAACCATATACACGGTTTTGTTTGATTCCTATCATTATCATTATCTGCACTTGCGATCTGTTTCTCATTCTTAGCTGGTAGTCTGAGATATTGGCCGTGTTCAAATGGGGGTGGGGGTAGTCCTCCAGGTGTGTTATGCCGTCCCCAAAGTTGCATGAGCAGCAGTTAGAAAAAAAGATGCATTTGGCTGGTGTCACTGGAGCCTATCCCAGGAGACTTCGGGCACTAGGCGGGGTACACCCTGGACAGGGTGCCAATCCATCGCAGGGCACACACACATACACACACTCACACACCCAATCACACACTACGGGCAATTTAGGAACGCCAATTAGCCTAACCTGCATGTCTTTGGACTGTGGGAGGAAACCGGAGTACCCGGAGGAAACCCACCAAGCACGGGGAGAACATGCAAACTCCATGCACACAGAGACGGGAATCGAGCCTGTAGATGTTTAACTGAGAAGGAAATAATTTTAAAGCTGAACTCTCTGACTTCTGTGTTTCTAATTTTTCAGCTTTCATGTAACATGCATATACAGTATATGAAGCTTGCCTATGAAACTTGACTATAAGATTCAGGATATGTATGCATTTGGAAACTGCACTTAAAATGAATCACATTAATAAATCAAATTAATCAGGTCTCCGAGTTCCCCCAAAATGTGTCTCTTTCAAAATAGCCCCAGCTGAAATACGCCTTACAGTAGATCTGTGTGCATTTAGGGGCGTGGATGTGGAAGGGTGGGCTGCATTGTTGCGTCTGGAATTCTATTTCTGTAGTCAATAATAATTTGACTACAAGTTACCAAAGACAATCATGGCACAAAATTTCATAAATTACTGTACAAAGCTTTCAGAGAGCTGAAAATGGCAAAATAAGGTCTAAACAGTGCTATTACTTTTTTCCTTCTGTGTACTGTTTTTGTTAATTTATAAGTTTGTTTAAGTTTTGGCTATTTTCAATATCGAATGATGAAGTTCCTCAAACATGTAATTAAATATTTGTGTACAGTTGAAATAAATAAAAATAAATCATAAAATAAGTGATTTTACAGTTAATAGCCTAATATAGTTGCTGCAGTTTATTATATGATTTTTAAGCTGACTAGTCAAGGACAGAATTTACAAAATTATTCCTTCATATCCAATGGGGCACAATGTTTAGCATTTTAAAAATCAATATCAATTATACTTAGCTATTTAAATGGCAAGGTAATGAAATTTCAATACAGTGGAACCTTGGATTACAAGCATAATTTGTTTAGAAAATGTCCTTCTATATCAAAACACTCGTATATTAAAGCACATTTTCCCATAAGAGATAATAGAAACTCAGTGGATTCCATAACCCAAAAATATTAATATGAAAATAATTAATACAAAATGTAAAGTAAAAAGTCATCCTACACAGTAGCCCCCTCCCTTCTCCTCTCTTCTCGCCTTACATTTACATTTACTGTAGGCATTTGGCAGACGCTCTTATCCAGAGCGACTTACTTTTTTATTTTTTTTGCAGTGTCGACAGGTATGTGTGCCTTCACACATTTACACACAAACCCACACACTAACAGAAACACTGCTTCACACACACACACACACACACACACACACACACACACACACACACACACACACACACACACACACAAACAAACAAGCACACACAAACACACACACACACACACACACACACTAACAGAAACACTGCTCTGCCAGGAAACTTCTTTAACGCTTTTTAAGGAACCACTCTAATGGCACTCGCTTGTGTGTGCACAAACTCATGGAATCTGTGCTTTCTGGCAAAGACAGACTCTAGACTGGATCTTTACCAAGGAACCTCTCTAATGACACTTGCTGTTGCTTTATACTACATGCACACACGTTAATATAAAAATTACACTTTACAACTACATGATCTTATTACTGTATATACACAAACACGTTCTTTGTCAAATATTGAGGTGGAGAAGGGTGCAAGTACAGGCATGATTCTATTAAATAAGACACATACAAACAAACAAAACACAATGTTGTACTAATATCGAGGACTAATATAGTCTGATACCATTGCCTGTACTGAGGAGAGAGCAGCTGCCTGCCAAAATCCACATTCAAAACCAGTCATAGAACACAAACAGGAAATACAGTAGAATGCAAATGTGATATCATTCATTCGTTCATTTTCTATACCGCTTAATCCTGTGTTCAGGGTCGCGGGGGACCTGGAGCCTATCCCAGGAGACTTCGGGCACTAGGCGGGGTACACCCTGGACAGGGTGCCAATCCATCGCAGGGCACACACACATACACACCCAATCACACACTACGGGCAGTTTGGGAACGCCAATTAGCCTAACCTGCATATCTTTGTACTGTGGGAGGAAACCGGAGTACCTGGAGGAAACCCACCAAGCAAACTTGGGGAGAACATGCAAACTCCCTGCACACAGAGATGGGAATCGAGCCTGGCCTGGGAATCGAACCCAGACCCTGGAGGTGCAAGGCGACAGTGCTAACCATCATAGATTTTGACCCTGTTGACTTTTTAAACGTCATAAGTGTATGTTCAGAAAGTCTGAAAACTCTCCTGATCTCGACCATGATCTTTCTGAACATGAGCGTTTCTGCTAAATGGATGGTCATCTCATGCACTTCCATCTAATTCCAGTGCACATTCCTCCTCATAAACAGCATTCAGCTCCAGCCAGCATGTCGACTCTGATTGCCTGATCCCTCACATCATCCACAAATTTGAGCTTCCAAACTCATGAGGATTAATAGTCCAGATACATTCCATCGCCTCATTTGATTGACAGCTGAGGGCTGTTTGGTTGTGTGTCCATCTTCTCCAGCATTTCTTCCCTCTGGCATTTACATACACAAACGGACCTCATGAATACTGAAATTTCCCAATCTTCAGCTTGATTGAGGGAAAGCAGGAAGGAAAAAAACATTTCTGATGTTAATTAAGTGCTATAGGATTTACTTTTGCATCTTAAATTACATTGATTTCCTGACATGTGTCAGTTTATCTGATAGCTGAAGGGATAGAGAGCAGACGTGATGCACAGAGCTGGAAGTTATGACAAAGTACTGTAAGTTTTCCCCTAAAGGAAAGGGGAAAAATTATGAGCATTAGGCAAAATGTGCTTCTTTGCCTCCAGCTGTTGGTATAAATCATATTCTAATAAAGCACGCTTATTCGGTTAAATCTCTCATTGAAATTCGTATTTCATGTCTGCGTACCTGAGTTCATATCATGTGCTTCTGGCGTTTATTAAATTTTCTGCTCCATTGCAAAGCTGAATGATAACGTTTACATTTCGCATGTGATATTAAAGTTTTACGATTCTGAAAGGGTTTATAACAGCATCATACATGTGTGTGAACATCAGTCCCTCAAAATGTTAACATTCCAAAACATGCATGTATGAATGTACAGTACTCCTGAAGCAGAACGATTACGTGATTCAATTCACAAGGTGATTCGTTTAATCAGATCTTGTAGCTCTAATGTATAGGTCAGATATAGAGGTGAAACTCTAAAAATTAGAATATTGTGCAAAAGTTCATTTATTTCAGTAATGTAACTTAAAAGATAAAACTAATATATGAGATATACTCATTACATGCATAGCCAGATAGTTCAAGCTGTGATTTGTCATAATTGAGCTCATGAAAACCCCAAATCCACAATCTTAATAAAGAATATTACAGTAAGTGCAATCAATAAAACGTCTCGGGTTACTTTGCAGTAACCCTGTTCCCTGAGAGGCGGGAACGAGATGCTGCGTTAGAACGCTTATGGGAACTATCTTGTCGCATTGCCGGCCATGAAGCATGTGTGGAAAAACGCCATTATCTGGCTACATATAACCTCGGTCAGGTGACGTCATCTGATTAGATCAGGTGGAGGTTATAAATACCGGAAAGCCGGCAACAAAACCTCAGATTATTTGTCTGAATGGACGTCCGGTCACATGGTAGTGCGGCGTTCGGACGCAGCATCTCGTTCCCGCCTCTCAGGGAACAGGGTTACTGCAAAGTAACCCGAGACGTTCCCTTTTCGAGGCTTCACTCAATGCTGCGTTAGAACGCTTATGGGAACGAGAATACCAACGCCGCCGCACTACAGGTGTCTGGACCCCAAGGTTGTGTAGCGTGTGCGCACAAGGCCGAGAAGGTCTCAGATTCATGTCCGGGAAGCTGAACCGAGGACTCGTGAGCCTGGGGTGGCATGGACATCCAGACTATAAAATCTTATAAATGTGTGCGGAGAGGACCAACCCGCTGCGTCACACACTTGTTGCAGGGGAGTACCTCTTGCAAGAGCAATAGATGAGGCGACCCCTCTGGTTGAATGAGCCCTGACTCCTAGGGGCGAAGTGTGTCCACGCGCCTCATAGGAGAGGGCAATAGCATCTCTCACCCAGTGTGACAGAGTATGTGTGGTGGCGGCCGCCCCCCGGTTGCGGCCTCCATAACATATAAAGAGTTGCTCTGACTTACGCCACTGGCTGGTGCGGTGGACATAAGCCTGAAGAGCACGTACTGGGCACAGTAGGTGAAGTTTCTCCTGCTCCGAATCCGCAAAGGGCGGAGGACAGAAGGCTTCCAGGATGACAGGGTGCATGGTAGAGAAAGGAACTTTCGGTAGATAGTTTGGGTGAGGATGCAGAATGGCCTTGACTAGCCCAGGGGCAAAGTCCAGGCAGGATGGGGAGACTGACAATGCACGCAGGTCTCCGATCCTCTTTAGAGAGGTGATGGCCATAAGAAGAACCATCTTGAGAGTCAGAAGCCTGTCGGGCGCTGACTCTAGCGGTTCAAAAGGAGTCTCGATCAAACCTTCGAGCACGATAGATAAATCCCAAGAGGGAGCCGTGACTCTAGTGGGTGGCCTCAACCGTTTAGCTCCACGAATGAAACGGGCAACTAAAGGGTGATTTCCTACAGTAGCCCCTTCAGACAGGACGTGGCAGGCTGAAATAGCGGCCACGTACGTTCTGAGGGTACTAGGGCACAAGCCCGAGGACAATTTCTCTTGCAGGAATTCTAGCACTGAAACAATTCGGCAGTGGACTGGGTCCACCTGCTTAGCCATGCACCAGCTCTCGAATACCTTCCATTTGAAGGCATAAATCCTTCTAGTGGAGGGAGCCCTAGCACTTAGGATGGTGTCAATTACGCCGGCTGAAAGGCCGGCTTGACTCAATTGGTCCCGTTCAGGGGCCAAGCGTGAAGGTTCCAAAGCTCGGGCCGGGGATGAAATATTGTCCCCTGCGCCTGAGATAGAAGATCCCTCCTCACTGGAATCATCCAAGGTGAGCCGTCGAGGAGTGATATTATTTCTGAGAACCATACTCGGGCCGGCCAACGGGGCGCTATCAATAAGAGGCGCAAACCGTGTTGACGGACCCTCGCCAGGACTCCCGGGAGCAGAGCTATCGGAGGGTACGCATAGAGGCGTAAATTGGGCCACGTATGGGCCATCGCGTCCAGACCCAGGGGAGCTGGATGAGTCAGAGAGTAGTAGAGGGGACATTGTGCAGTCTCCTGTGAGGCAAAGAGGTCCACCTCCGCTGTAGAGAATCTCTCCCAGATTTGAGTGACTACTTCGGGGTGGAGTTTCCATTCCCCGTGATTCACAGCTCGTCTGGACAGAAAGTCTGCTCCCACATTCCTGTACCCTGGAATGTGAATCGCCCTGAGGGACAGGAACTTGTCCTGAGCCCAGAGCAGAACCTGATGTGCTAGCTGGTTCAAGCGTCGTGAGCGCAGGCCGCCCTGGCGATTTATATAGGAGACTACTGATGTGCTGTCCACCCGCACTAGGACATGGTAGCCTCTCAGCTGCTGGAGGAAATGCTGTAGAGCTAAAAATAGAGCCATCATTTCGAGGCAATTGATGTGCCATGCGAAAAGGTGGCCTCTCCAGACCCCTTGGGCTGGACGGCCATCCAAGACCGCGCCCCAGCCGGTAAGGGAAGCGTCTGTCGTTAGCATTTTGCGACGACAAGACGGACCTAGAGTGGGACCCAAGGCGAGAAACCGGGGTCTGAACCACATAGAAAGGGTACGAAGTCCTTTGCGCGTAACCCTTATCCGCCTTCGGGGATTTGTTCTCGTGTGAACTCCCCTGGCTCTTAACCACAGCTGAAACGCTCTCATGTGCAGGAGACCCAAGGGTATCACCATGGACGCAGCTGCCATGAGGCCTAAACATTTTTGTAAGTGATGTACAGTCACTTCTTGGTCTAGTCTGATTTCCTTCAGAGCGTTGTTTATGGATTCGACGCGAGCAGGAGACAGATGTGCCTGCATAGCGATCGAATTCCACCTGACGCCCAAGTAGGTTGTCACTTGTGCTGGAAAGAGAACGCTTTTCGTGGCGTTGAGTCTCAATCCCAGCAAGTGAAGGTGAGCTAGGACGACATCTCGGTGTCGAAGTGCTAGCTGCTGAGACTGGGCCAGTATTAGCCAGTCGTCTATGTAATTCAGAATGCGGATGCCCTGGAGTCTCAAAGGAGCCAGAACTGCATCCATGCATTTTGTATATGTGCGGGGTGATAAGGCTAGACCGAATGGAAGAACCCGAAATTGGTAGGCTTTTCCCCCAAAGGCGAACCTCAGGAACTTCCTGTGCTGTGGCAAAATTTCTATGTGGAAATATGCGTCCTTTAAATCTACTGTCACAAACCAATCCTGTGGTTGGATTTGTGAAACAATAGTCTTTATGGTCAACATTTTGAAGTTGCATTTTTTGAGATAGCGGTTCAAACCGCGAAGATCCAGAATTGGACGCAGACCCCCGTCCTTTTTGGGGACCAGGAAGTACCGACTGTAGTAACCTGACTCCATGTCTGGAGGAGGAACCTGTTCTATGGCTCCCTTCTGCAGTAATTTCTGGAGTTCGGAACTCAGAAAACGCGCCCTTTCCGGTATCACGGAAGTGGAGACCACGCCGTTGAAACGCGGAGGGCGATATGCAAACTGGATCCTGTATCCTTTCTCTACAGTCTTTAAAACCCAGGGGGATATGCCTGGCAGTAGCTTCCACGCTGCCAGCTTCTCCGAAAGGGGTGCAAGTACTTCTACTGGGCTGGGGGGTGTTAGTGGTTCGGTGTCCTGGAATATAGCAGGATGCGACCGAAGGACTAACGTGTCGGAGACCGGTGTTGTCCGAAACACCAAAGGCGGCGGAAACTGAACATCGATCTCCTGGGGGTGCCCAGGGGGGCATGCTCCTATGTGCCCATCCCCAGGGGGGGTCACCCCCACGGTCCTGAGCTCTGCTATCAGGGACGCTTCTTCGCGAAGAAGACAGAGCGGTCTATTTTTTTGGGGGCGGCCTGAGGGGGGCGCCGAGCCGTACCCCAGTCCTTACGGGGGGGTGCGCGGCTACTGACGCTTTCCTTCTGCGCCTCTCGTCTAGCGAGACTGAGATCGGGTCGAGGTTGGGTGGCCGATGGCCTCGACACCTGGGCACGGCGTGGGATAAATTTCCCAAAAGCTTGTTCATAGAGACTGGCCTCTCTAAATCTGGTAGCGACAGTATTTACAGCTTCGCCAAATAGGCCTGAGGGTGAGATGGGAGCATCGAGAAGGAATGCCCGATCTTTGTCCTTAATGCCAGTTAGATTTAGCCAGAGGTGTCTCTCTGCAGACACCAGGGATGCCATAGAACGGCCAATAGCACGGGCTGTCTGTTTCGTCGCACGCAGGGACAGATCAGTAGCCCGGCGTAATTCTATGAACGCTTCCTGATTCATATTGCCGCTCGTGCTCAGATCATTCAGCAGGTCGGCCTGATACGCCTGCAAAACCGCCATGGTGTGCAAGGAAGCGCCGGCCTGACCAGCTGCTTGGAACGCCTTCCCTAACAGGGTAGAAGAAGTTCTACATGCCTTGGAGGGAAGGGTTGGCTTTTTTAATGAAGATGATGTTCCAGGAGCGAGATAGCCCGCGAGCGTCTCCTCAATCTGGGGCATCATCACATAACCCTGTGCTTTTGCATCAACAATATTCGAATAAAATGAAGTTGAAGGTACAAAAATACGGGAAGAAAAGGGACGTCTCCATGAACGAGATAACTCGTTGTGGAGATCATCAAAAAAGGGGAGAGAACGGCGTTGTGACGCCATCTCCTGGCCACCCGATAGAAATCTGTCATCCAGTTTGGAACGTTTTGTATGAGCTTGCTCTTGTGGCCAGTCAATATGTAAACGTTCAACTGCGCGTGTTATAACCTCAATTAATTCCTCATACTCTCTATCATCCCTAGAGGATCGTTCTGAGGTAGCTACATCCATTTCAACTGAAGCAAGCGAGTGAGTCTCCCTCAAACACTCCCGAGAAGCACCGAAGTGCGCTCGCGAAGTGGGGGGGGAGAGAGAGAGATCGGGGGAGGAAACGAGAGAGAGGAGGGGCTCCGTCTCTCGTGCCTCGGCCAAATCAACCTGTGAGCCCCAGGAGTGCAGAGCGGCTCGTGGCTCCCTAAAGAACGCGAGACGCGCTCGTAGCACTTTCATCTGGAGATTATCACAGTGCTCACACTCTCCTTCAAGTCCAAGGAGAGCGTGGCTTTCACCCAAACACTCAAAACAGAGATTATGGCTATCGTCTTGAGAAAGACGGTTACCGCACGGGCATGATAGACTGAACTCGGCCATTATATCTGGTGAGTTTTTTTTTTTTTTTTTTTTTCTGTTAAGAATGGTTTCTTATATATCCTTTTTTTTTTTTTTAAATGCTTGCTGCACACACGCGATCACAAGTCGGCATGAAGACAAATGATCTGAGGTTTTGTTGCCGGCTTTCCGGTATTTATAACCTCCACCTGATCTAATCAGATGACGTCACCTGACCGAGGTTATATGTAGCCAGATAATGGCGTTTTTCCACACATGCTTCATGGCCGGCAATGCGACAAGATAGTTCCCATAAGCGTTCTAACGCAGCATTGAGTGAAGCCTCGAAAAGGGAACAAGGATTATACAGTACTGTACATAGAACATATCAGACCTCTGAAAAGTATAAGTATGCATACAGTATGTACTTAGTACTTGGGCCCCTTTTGCAGCAATTACTGCCTCAATGCGGCATGGCATGGAAGCTATCAGCCTGTGGCACTGCTGAGGTGTTATTTTTAATAATTAATTTTTTTTAAAATTTACCTTTATTTAACCAGGCAAGACAGATTAAGAACAGGTTTCTTATTTACAACTGTGGCCTGGCAACAGGAAGACCAGGATGCTCCAATAGCGGCCTTCAGCTCTTCTGCATTGTTCGGTCTCATGTCTTTCATCTTTCTCTTGCCAATTCTCTATGGGGTTCAGGTAAGGAGAGTTTGCTGGCCAATCAAGCACAGTAATCCCAAGGTCATTGAACCAGGTTTTGGTGCTTTTGGCAGTTTTGGCATTTGCCAAGTCCTGCTGGAAAATGAAGCCAGCATCCCCATAAAGCTCGTCTCCGAAAGGAAGCATGAAGTGCTCCAAAATCTCCTGGTAGACGGCTGGACTTAATGAAGCACAGTGGATAAACACCAGCGGATGACATGGCTCCCCAAATCAACACAGACTGTGGAAACTTCACACTGGACTTCAAGCATCTTGCAGTGTGTGCTTCTCCATTCTCCCTCCAGACTCTGGGTCCTTTGTTTCCAAATGAGATGCAAAAGTTGCTCTCATCAGAAAAGAGGACTTTGGATCACTGATCAACAGACCAGTTCTTTTTTTCTTTAGCCCATGTAAGATGCTTCTGACGTTTGTTGTTCAGGAGCGGCTTAACAAGAGGAATACGACATTTGAAGCCAATGTCCAGGATTCGTCTGTGTATGGTGGCTTTTGATGCACTGACTCCAGCCTCATTCCACTGCTTGTGAAAGTCCCCAACACTTTTGAATGGCCTTTTCCTGACAATCCTCTCTAGGCTGTGGTCATCCCTGCTGCTTGCGCACCTTTTTCTTCCACACTTTTCCCTTCAACATAACTTGAAGGGATGGTTTTCTGCACAACTGTCAGATCAGCAGTCTTTCCCATGATTGTGCTTCCTACTTAACCAGACTGAGAGACCTTTTAAAGGCTCAGGAACCCTTTGCAGGTGTTGTGACTTAATTAACTGATTAGAGTGGGACACTTTGAGCCTTTTCACAATATTCAAATTTTCTGAGATTGTGGATTTGGGGTTTTCATGACCTGAGATGAGATGAGCTAATCATCTGAATTATGACAAATTACGGCTTGACCTATCTTGCTTTGCATGTAGTGAGTCTATCTCATACAGGTCATTAGTAAAAATAAATAAAATACCTTTTACACAATATTTCAATTTTTTGATTCCACCAGCATATGTGAGGTCAGAGGAGAATGACCAGAGTTGCTCAAGATAGAAAGGTAACAGAAACCAAATAACATATCTGATTGCACAACACTATATACTGTACCTTGAAGCAGATGGACTACCGCAGCAGAAGACCACACGTATACCACTCCTGTTAGCTAAGAACAGGAAACGGTGGCATTTTGCATTGGCGCATCAGAATTAGACAACAGAAGATTGGCGTAAATCTTCTGTTGACTCTATCCTGCATTATATCAATGGTTCAGGCAGTGTAATGGTGTGAGGGATATTTTTCTGGCACACTTTGGGCCAACAGTATAAGTACCAGTGACTGGTAGGATAACACGCCATGGCACAAAGCCAAAATAATTAGGGCCCAAGCAATATGACATTAGCCCTATACTATTTGTCATACTGTGTGAAGGGCCCTATTGTTTTTCATAACGATTTTTTTTTAGGAAAGGCAAGGACATTTAGAACTCATTGAGCTGAACAATGTTTAAATTACATGTCATGGGCTCAACTCAACAGGAAGTCTGTTAATTTGGGTCATTTGCCAAAACGCACCTGAAGGAATTTGATATACTCCTCCTAGGGAATTTCTATGATCGCCACCAAACCGACCTTCTGTACATGTATGTGACCTCAAGACTTTGAGGATGCAAAATTGTAAAGGGATTTTTGATATTTCTAATGGGTCAGCTGTGACAATAACCCGATTCAGACGGGACTGGTTTTACAGGCGGTCGTTAGAGAAATTTCCGTTTTGCAGAAGTACTTTGTGATTTTTATCCCGTCCGAATCTGCCATGTCTGTCTTTCTCTCACGGGACCTCTGTAAAAATCCCAGAGCAAATTACCTACTATTTTACAGCAAACTCGGCGGTCCTCTGAGAAATCTAATCCCGTCCGAATGCGAATGTCTGTGATTGCCGATTTTTTTTCTTCTTCCAAAACGCGTTTAATTTTGTGTTTTGGTGCAACGCCCACATGGCCAACACAGACACTCCTACCTCCATAATAAACGTCCAAATGCATACATGAAATGACAGACATCGTCTGAAAAAAATTCGAACTCAAACGTCGATTGGAAAACTAGTCCCGTCCAAATAGGGCTAATGCCTCAAACTTATGCTTAAAAGTGGTTAATAAATTTCTGTGAGGCATTATATTGAGGAATATTTTATTGGGTGACATCATATTATGACCTCACATTAAGTGACATCATAGTATGATGCATTTTTTTTCCCCAGCGCTTTATAAAATTGTGTCATATTGGTATGTCCCCTTTAAATACGCCCGGTGTGGGTGGTGATGGTGCTTGGGTGCTTGGGCCCGTTCATCGTTGCTTGCAACTATATTCTTAAATTGGCTCCTTAAACATGACAATAAAATACATATACATATAAAATAAATACATTTAACTTTAGAATGAAAAATTTACTTTAAAATGAACTAAATTCGCACAGTGTGCCCCTGAAAATTAAAATACAATCAAGAAACTAACCACATACTCAGTAAAGGAATATGAATCCAGTGTTATTTTATGTTTATGTGGAAATGATTGGTTTAGAACACCCATTAGAAATGATGGCACCTTTAAAGATGTGTATGACAACAATGTGTTAAAGCCTGTGTAGGGATGGTTTTAAAAGTACGGTGGAAGTTACTCTGTGATCTACAAAGACAGAAGATTATTATCTAATTTCAATTAGGTGTCAAAGGAATCTCTGGTATAAGACAGACATCTCAGTAATGGGTTCTGAGCTGTCATGTCATTAATGAAATTCACATCTCATTTTTTTTCCCTCTCAGGTAACATGGAACAATTACAGTAGATCATATCAGTGTAGTATTTTGGCTGAAGAGATTTTTTTTTTTCATTGGAGAACATATTACAGCTTAATTGTATTTATAATTTAATGAAGCTATGTTTAAATATTTATGGAATGCATGTAGTTCTGTTTTTGAGTATTTTATCAACTTTTATCAACCTCAGTAAATCTCAAATTGCTCTTCGTGTGTTGAGAAGTGCACTGCCTTAATGTACTAATACATTATTTAAGGAGTCAATCTTATACTGTACTTACTTTGAAACCAACAAAAGAAGATGAAATACAGTAGAGCCAGATATAACACCACTCAACTCTCTTTGGGGTCACTTTGTGTCAGTAATCAGTCCATCAAAATTCGTCCAGAAGAACCATTTTACTTAAGGAGGAAATCATCTTCGCATTAGTTCTAATACATTAAGAAATGTTCGATCTCCTTGTGTTAAGTGAATATGAAAGTGCTAAAAAGGTCAGCGGTCATCCAGGCTTCACGTACATCGATCAGTCTTAACATTAAAAGCGCTGACAGGTGAAGTGAATAACATTAAATATCTCATTACAATGGGATCTGTCAACGGGTGTGATAGATTAAGCCGCAAGTGTACAGTCAGTTCTCAAAGTTAAGATGTTTAAAGCTGGAAAAGCAGCGCATCAGAGCATCTCCAAAACGGAAGGTCTTGTGTGGTGTTGTCAGTATGCGGTGGTTAGTATCCTACCGAAAGTGGTCAATCTATCAGCAGGGCTCATTGAGGTGTGTGCCAAGCAAAGGTTAGCCCATCTAGTACTGTACAATCCTAAAGAAGAGCTACTTTGGCACAAATTGCTGAAAACCGTCATGTTGGCTCTGATAGAATGGTGTCGGAAAACATAATGCTTCGCAGTTTGCTGGATATGGGGGTATGGAGCCACAGACTTGTCAAAGTACGCATGCTGTCCCCTGTTCACCTCTGAACGGATCATAAAGCAATGGACGATGGTGGTCTGGTCTGATCATTTATATTCCTGTTGACGACTGTGTGTGTTTTCATTGCTTACTTGGAGAAAAGATTGTACCATGATGCACTATGGGAAAAGGCAAGCTAGGTAGGGTGATGCTTCGGGCAATGTTCTGCTGGAAAACCCTGGATCCTGCCATTCACATGGATGTGATTTGACAGGTACCACCTACAGTACCTGACATTGTTGCTGACCATGTGTACACCCCTATATGGAAACGGTATCCGTTAATGTCAATGTCCTCTTTCAGCACGGTCATGCATCCTGTCACTCTGCAAAAAGTATAGTATGAGTAACATGACATAGGGTGTTGACTTGGTTTCCAAATTCCCTCAATTCGATTAAGCATCTATGCGATGATCTGGATGACCTGGACAAACGACTGCATGGAGGCCACACCTCACAATTTACCTCACTTAAAGGATCTGCTGCTAACATCTTGGTCACAGATACCATAGAACACCAAAATTGTACACTACTTATTCAAGGGTTTTTCTTAATTTTCACTATTTCCTTTATTATAGTATGTATTACTGAAGACATCACAAGTCCGAAGTAACACACAAGGTATTAAGCGGAAAAACAAAAAAGTGTCAAAATGTATCATTTATTGCTCCATGATTAGTACAATGAAAAGAATGGAGAGCCTTAGCTCAATTGCACTTCGACTCATCAGACTTGCACTGTGGCCTAAAATCCAAAGGCGAACTTTTGCCTCTTTTCCACTGCATAGTACGGCACAGAACGGTTCAGTACAGCTCACTTCGGTTCGGCTCAGGTCGGCTCGGTTTGCGCTTCCACTGCAGTTTAGTAACGCTTTAGAGTGGGTGGGATTACTCACGTGTCGTTTTAGTTGCGGCGCCTCTATGGCCGTGACATCATCGTAAACGCGCCAGAAACAAACACACAACAATGGAGCATATGGACGGCATGGTGTTCTTCATTCTCGGCATGTGGATGTTTTTAACAGCGAGACGAAGGAGTTTGTTTCAAAAGAGGCTGATGGCAGCCAAAGAAAATTTTTGGTTAATACAAAAAGGTGCGTCCGATCCTTCTCTGGCTGTTCTAAATATAGCGGTTCTGTTGTGTCTCGTGTCGCAAGTTCGGTGACGTAGTAATGACGATTTTCTCCGGCCAATCAGTGACCAGCAGAGTTTACACGTCACGTTTTGGTAACGGTTCTTAGAACCTCGGCTGAAGTGGTACTAAAAAAAGGACCAGGTACCAGGTACTGTTCCCAGTTGAAAACCCCCCAAAAGTGAGTAGAACTGAACCGTGTCGTGCCGTACTATGTAGTGGAAAAGCGCCATTTGTGAAGTGTGTTAGATCGTACATACTATATATAGTTTCACGGCTTGTGTAAATGAAGTCTTTTGAAGCCATCGTACTGTGATTTAGACATCAACCTAAACCAAAGGCCAATGTAATACAATTCCATTCCATTTTAGCTACATTAGCCTTGTAGCTGTTGTGCAAACCCAAAGAAGCAAACATGTCTACATTTGTAGGTGGAATAAAAACTTTTCTTCTTCCCTGCACAGTAAAATATACCGTATCATAGACACAGATTCCTGACCTGTGTTTCTTTCCTACAGTATATTGTTGTCTGCCTCATTTGAAACGTCTCTGTGTGTGTTTTAATAATACATTCATCTCAAACAGTGCTGTATGTCAGATGAGAATCAGTTCCTCATTCAAGAAACAGATGTCTTACTGTAGCAATGGAAGTGTCTTGTACATTTCATGACTTTGAATTTATGTGCCATCAATATAGCCTTTTTATAATAATATTTCTACCGTTATTTCATTCCTCAGAAATGCATTGACTAAAATGAGTTTCTAAGCATATACGGAAAGAATGTCGGGTATAAAGATGTACTTTTAATTTTTCTGACCTGGGAAAAAAAAGATGAACAATAGTTTGGGACCCTTTGCAACTGACATCATTTTGTCTGTCTGCGATAGTCTCACCCATGCCAAAAGGGACATTACTTACCGGAAGACATCAGTGCCAAAACCCACATTCAAAACCAGTCGCAAAAGCACTTTCAGCAAGATAGCACATCTGATAACATTGTGTCTTCTTCAGCACTTTGTCTCCGTAGTAATCACTTCTAAGTTGCTCCAAATTGCCCCTGAACCGCTAACGCGAGTTACAGTTCTGACGACCTTCCAAGATAATGCTCAATCCCAAATCACTCTCTAACCCCTGATCAAAAGCACTACTTGGTGTGCGGAACAAGTGATCGTACACCCTACATAGAGCACTACAGCACTATTAAATCACATTAATATAACAAATCAAACTTCTTCTATTACCTTCTTCAACCACGCGATTGTTTCTCTTTTGAATAAATCCATCACGTCATACTGCACATGAAATTAATCAGAAGCACAGAAGCTATCACTTGCTTTAATTTGTGTGACATAAGCACATAATGTTAGTTAACTGTACGTCTGCCTCCGCTGTTGTGATTGATGACATGGTAGTCACCTGTCTGCATAAGTAATGTCAGTAGCTGCAATAATGTAGGTCATAACTAGCACAACATCAATCAGTTTAATGAATGTAATATACAGTAAAGTATTTAGTAAACAAGATTGTAATTGCCATGTACTGAATGAAAGTTTTATATATATATATATATATATATATATATATATATATATATATATATATATATATATATATATATATACACAACAGTTGTAAAAAATAATTAACTTCATGGTACAGTAAATCATCATCATCATCACAGCACAAATCTCTGGGTTTCAGGTTTGTGTGGCTTGACAGGTGAGAAGTATGTTGTGTGTGTCAGTGTGATGAATTTTATTGATGGAGCTGCAGGGAAGCTGAGATGCAGTACTGCATTAGTAATCCCCTCATGGGGCTCGGCTCAGCCGCTCGGCTTTAATCCCATCTACGCAAAGACCGGGGTGATTCCCACATTCAGGACATATGTGATAGACTTTCATCATTTTATTTTTTTTCTCCCTACCCAGGGGGATTAGAAGAAGTCGACTTACTTTTTTCCTTTGTGCTTGTCCTTTCTCTCAGGCGCTCTTGTGGTCAGGAAGGTAGAATCTCCTGCGAACCTTTCCTTTTCATTTATCATTCTGATCCTCACATTGATTTTTCAACCAGTATTATTTCTCTTTGTTTATTTTACTTGCTGTTATAAAGGGTGAATAAAAATGTGGATGCAAATATATAGCACAATGCATTTTTCATTTTCATTGCATTTTTTTCTCAATCTACTGTATATTTCACGATTACGCTGATTCTGAGTCTGACTGCAGTGGTGCATTTCTGCTTTTAATCGGCATTTCTTTTTATACACTCCACCCCCCCCCCCCCCCCCCTTCCATATACACTAAAAATCCCCCCCCAACAATAAATAAATAAATAAATAAATGAAAAGCAATTTCTGTACCGACCCATTTTTGTTTTCTTGCATTCAGCAAAGACAACAACTATGGAGATTTGTAATGACTGGAACTACTGTAGGTTAAGAACCCTTCAAAGCATTATTAAAACCTGAAAAGAAATGACTGAAAAAAAGCAACTTCACTGGGAAAATGTGGTCGGAAAACATTGATTGGAGATGCATTGAACACTTGGTGAAGTTGCATCGTAACAAAATCGACAGTAGAAATCACAGCTACAGTATGTTTAATAGGCAATGTAAGAGCATTTCCTTACACACACATTGAGAACTCGCGGGATTGGGACTAAACAGTTGTGTGGCAATAAGAAAACCACTTGTTAGTGAGACTAAACGTAAAAAAAGGCCTTAATTTTCTAGAGAGCATATCAATTGGACATTGGACTAGAGACCTGCGCGGGACGGAAGGGGGTGGGGGGGGGGAGCAATTGAGTATAGAACCGCTACTGAGTAGATAAATAATACAGTATTTGTTTAAAAATAAATACATTTTAAGATAATTCCATTTTGCGGGAGTCCCGCGATTAATGTTATTCTCCCGCATCCCGCACATACATGAGGACCTTCCCGCCCGCGCCCGCATTCACCCATCAAATTTTGTCCCGCGCCGCACTCCGTGCGCTGTTTCCCATGGGTCCCACGGTACTCCCGCGGGAGTGCAGGTCTCTACATTGGACATTGAAGCAACGGAAAAAAGGTTATGTGGTCATGTGAACTATTTGAGAGTGATAGTTGCGTCAGGATAATCGCATGAAATAATGCACTCAGCGTGCTTAGTGCCTCTGGAGGCAGTGTTACTGTATGATCTGTGTTTGCTGCAGATGGTCAGGTCTAGGCTCAGCGACGTTATGGGTCAATAATATGAAGCGGACTGAATTTACTGAATGACCACTTAAGATATCAATGTAAATTTTCTTCCATTCACGGCACGGCACGGCATCCCAATGGACTCAAATGGGATAAGGATAAGGAAGCATAAGGAATCTTTTTTCATACTTGAACTGGCCACCACATTTCAGAGCTACATAACATTTTTAATGAACTGTCAACTTTTTTGGCCAAGCAGTGCATTTCTATAGCTTATTTATAACTTTTGTTTCTTGGTTGCACCAGTTTTCCATATTTGATCACAGTTACAGTAAATGCTAATGAAACTTCTAACATGCCAGAAATGAGAGATTGTACTGTATCAATACAAATCAAGTGATACTGTTAATGTAGATATTTCAGAGCAATATGGCTTTTCCTCTGCTCTGAAATATTCTGTATATATTAATTACATATTTAGCTTTATTTCATTTTGTTTTAAATTATTCATTCATTCATTCATTCATTCATTCTCTATACCGCTTAATCCTGTGTTCAGGGTCGCGGGGGACCTGGAGCCTATCCCAGGAGACTTCGGGCACTAGGCGGGGTACACCCTGGACAGAGTGCCAATCCATCGCAGGGCACACACACATACACACACTCACACACCCAATCACACACTATGGTCAATTTAGGAACACCAATTAGCCTAACCTGCATATCTTTGGACTGTGGGAGGAAACCGGAGTACCCGGAGGAAACCCACCAAGCACTTGGAGAACATGCAAACTCCATGTACACAGAGACGGGAATCGAGCCTGGCCGGGGAATCGAACCCAGACCCTGGAGGTGCAAGGTGACAGTGCTAACCACTACACCACCGCGCCGCCCTTTGTTTTAAATTAACCCAATTAATTTCTGGTCTTAAAACAAGTATTATACTAATCCATTAACTATACAGTAGTATAAAGGTGAACAGTGTATAGATACAGACAGCCCATGGATGTTATACAGTAATGCACTGATGCAGGTTCTAAATTTGTGGGAATGTTGTACACTTTTTAATAAGGTTCTCTGGAGAACCCACACCACTTCAGCAGTGCGAGTGAATCCAGACTTCCTCTCCAGTGATTTCGAACACGGCTTGTTGTTGTTCAGCACCTTTCAGACGTCCGGCGTGGGTGTGTTTGAATACAAGCTGTCGGCGTTGGATCTGAATTCGGAACATGCCCGAGCGAGTCAGCGTGTCAGGGGTTTCAGCCTGGCTGTGTTTAGATAAGAAATCTCGAGCTCAGGGAATACATGATTAGGGACAGAGAGAAAGAAAACTGCCAGCCGCAACACACACACACACACACACACACACATGCGTGCAGATATACAAACAACCATGACAAACATGCACATGAAAAAAATCAGCAAGCGTATTCTCATTATATTTTCATTTCCAGCTCAATTCCTGAGGCGTCCTCAGAGCATCATCATTGTCTTTTAGCACCAGCTGAACCCAAACACAACAACATCAAAACACTGTCAATCACACTGAACTGTGCTTCATAAGGCCACCTCACCCAGACATTGTTTCTGAAGTGTTTCTTAGTCATCTGTTTCATGACGGGTGTTTAAACAGATTGACAGTGGCTTGCAAATGATGGCGAGGGCATTTTGCTTGGCTGCAAATTGGCTGCAGTACACAAACACACAGTGTATACACTAACTGCCCACTTTAATAGGAACACCGGCACACCTGCTCATTCATGAAGTTTTCAATCAGTTATGTGGCAGCAGTGCAATGTATAGAAATCATACAGATACACAGGTCAAGGGCTTTGGTTATATTCACATCAAACATCAAAATAAAGAATACGCGTGTCATCTCCGCATGAGTACCAAAAAGACTGGGTTGAGAATTTCATAAACTGGTGTCCTGGATTTTTTTGGGGGTTAGGAGTCAGGATCAGCATCCATTATTATTATTATTATTTTTTTTAAGTTGTACAGTTCTGGGTTCGATTCCCCGGCCAGGCTCGATCCCCGTCTCTGTGTGCATGGAGTTTGCATGTTCTCCCCGTGCTTGGTGGGTTTCCTCCGGGTACTCCGGTTTCCTCCCACAGTCCAAAGACATGCAGGTTAGGATAATTGGCGTTCCTAAATTGCCCGTAGTGTGTGATTGGGTGTGTGAGTGTGTGTATGTGTGTGTGCCCTGCGATGGATTGGCACCCTGTCTAGGGTGTACCCCGCCTAGTGCCCGAAGTCTCCTGGGATAGGCTCCCGCGACCCTGAACACAGGATTAAGCGGTATAGAAGATGAATGAATGAAAGTTGTACAGTTTATACTATAAGTCACATTAAAGGTGAAAAAAGTCCTGAAAATATTTATCTTGGTCTCATTTGTTTACATTACCTAAACCTGGCATTTGAACAGGGGTGTGTAGACTTTTTATACCCACTGCATTTATAATGTGCACGAAAATATATCACTTCACTATTGTTAGAATTTAATGCTTTGAACTAGCCTTTTTAAATGCTGTTCTGTTGAGCATCTAGTACACTATGTAGGGACTTCAAGATCATTATGTTATAATCTGTACCTTATGGTGACTCGGAGATCATGGTGACCCTAACACTATAAGATCTCAGTACCTCTTACCAGTCAATGTCTGCGTATATAGTGTCCATATAGTACACCGCGTTCCAAATTATTACTGTATGCAAATTGGATGTAAGTGTCATAAACATTAAATGTTTAGTTTTTAAATTAAACTCATGGATGGTGTTGTGTCTCAGGGCTCTTTGGATCATTGAAATGAATATCAGACATGTGTGATAATTAGTTTACCAGATGAGCCCAATTAATGGAAAAGTGCTGAAGAAGGTTGTTCCACATTATTAAGCAGGCCGCAGGTTTCAAGCAATATGGGAAAGAAAAAGGACCTTGGATAAGGTATAAAAACATTAGATATTTCATGAAAACTTAAGCGTGATCATCGTACTGTGAAGACATTTGTGGCTGATTCAGAGCACAGACAGGTTCGTGCAGATAAAGGCAGAATGAAGAAGGTTTCTGCAAGACAAATTCATCAGATTAAGAGAGCAGCTGCTGAAATGCCATTACAAAGCAGCAAACAGGTATTTGAAGCTGCTGGTGCCTCTGGAGTCCCGCGAACCTCAAGGTGTAGGATCCTTTAGAGGCTTGCAGTTGTGCATAAACCTACTATTCGGCCCCTAATCAATGCTCACAAGCAGAAACGGTTGCAGTGGGCCCAGGCATACATGAAGACTAATTTTCAAACAGTCTTGTTTACTGATGAGTGTCGTGCAACCCTGGATGGTCCAGATGAATGGAGTAGTGGATGGTTGGTGGATGGCCAACAAGGCTGCGACGTTAACAAGGAGGTGCCGGAGTCATGTTTTGGGCCAGAATCATGGGGAGAGAGCTGGTAGGCCGCTTTAGGGTCCCTGAATGTGTGAAAATGACTCCTGCAAAGTATATTGACTGACCACTTTCTTCCATGGTACAAAAAGAAGATCTGTGCCTTCCTTAGCAAAATCATCTTCATGCACGACAATGCACCATCTCATGCTGCAAAGAATACCTCTGTGTCATTGGCTGCATAAAAGATGAGAAACTCATGGTGTGGCCACCATCCTCCCCTCAAACTCATTGAGAACCTTTGGAGAATCCTCAAAAGATCTATGAGCATGGGAGGCAGTTTGATTCAAAACAGCAGCTCTGGGAGGCTATTCTGACATTTTGCAAAGAAATTCAAGCAGAAACTGTCCAAAAACTCACAAGTTCAATGGATGCAAGAATTTTGAAGGTGATATCAAAGAAGGAGTCCTATGTTAAGATGTAACATGCTCTGTTAGGATGTTTTTGATTGAAATAGCTTTAGATTTCAGTAAATATGACCAACTAATGCTGCAAATTCAACAAAAGCCTATTTTCAGTTCTTTACAACTTATAAAATGTTTTAACTCTGTTGTGCGTAATAATTTGAAACTTTTTTATTTTTAAAATAAATATTATCATTAGAAGGTTTGTTCAATAAAATTCTAATTATACCCTAATAGTTGATGACTAGAAAATTATACTGACTGTCATTTGCATTTACTAATTATGAAAATCAGAGAAAGATATCATTTGCATAATACTTTGGAACGCAGTGTATATATGGTTATTATATATTGTATATATTCAGTGTTGGGTGTACTTGGATTACTTTTTTGATGTAATGAGTTATCTAACGCGTCAGGTCCGCCATTTACTGTACAGTACTCTAAGTACTCAGTTATTTAGTCATATTTTTAAAAATGTAATCCGTTGTTCACACAATTTATGTAATCCGTGAGCCAGACAGCAGTGATTCCGCCCCCGATAACCTGCCCCCCTCAGTTATTCCTGCTGTTATACCCCTATCTCACCTATCGACGTTCCGCGATGTTCTGCAAGGTCCGGAAGCTTCCGCGAGGACTGATTCATGGAAAGATGGAAATATAATCACAGCGCCAAAACTCGCGAATAAACCGTACTTACGGCCACCGCACAAAACTATGTACAGATGTCGCCTTTAAGACTGCGCGTGTTTTCCCGCGAGAGGCCGCAATTTAGTGCGCGGCGTGCCGCGACTTGCCGGAGGCAACATTCGGGAATTTAAAATGAATGTGTTGTGCTTCACTGAATATCTGCCAGATGGTGCATAGAAGGACTTTATCTAAAAGCCGGTGGTCCGGGAAAGTCAGTTTCCCTATGTTTCCCCGGTGGCGCGCAGATTCAAATCATGACGTCACTCGCTACCTAACGCTGAGAAGGCGAACGAGGATTTTAACAGATTTTCTCTCGATTTAAAGTGTTTTTACGAACTTTTGGAATTAAACAAATAACCTATGCAAAATAATCGAGTGTCTTTTCGCTTTTTTTTGTATATTTGAAGATAATTCATACGTTTTAAGCCGCTGCAAAAGGCTGGTTTGCTGGGCGAGTACTGACATCACGACTACTTTTATTACACGTACATTTGTTTATTTGTATATGTATGTTATTAATATTAATTTTTTAGAGATTGTGTGTGCGTGCACGGAGAGTTTGTGTTGATAAGTGTATGTAGATAAGTTGATAAGTGTATCAGAAAGCATTAAAATGTTCATTTGAATTAAAATGACACACACACATCTGTATATACAGTATATCAATTACATATACAGTATATCAATTATATCAATTTCACTGAAGCCTATCCCTCGCCATATGACAATTCGCCATTCATTCTCGCATTGATAATCAGCGATATTTTATAAGGAGATTTAGGGATTTAGCTCTACTTAATTTTCTAACGTTTTAAGAAAATTCATTAGTTCGTTCATTCTATTTGAAGCTTCGGATGTTTTTTTTTTTTTTTTAGATTAGTTCTGAACTCGCTTCCGTGAAAACATCGCTAAAACAATGTACTGAGCCCTCCTGAGGATATAAAGCTTTATTATTGTGTTTGAATAAATATTCAGATCTACCACAGCAGGTAATAAACTATGGTGTGTCATAACCGAAGCAAACACCACGATTATGCCTCGTTTCGTTCGACGGGAACGTGGTTCACTTGGCCGCGGTGTATTATAAACCTGTGGAATGTTTCACTGTTTATGCTCACATAAGAGTAATAAAAGAGAGTGAAATGTGGAAATGATGTGTGGCAACTCAATGAGGACTAAACCAATGATTTCGGTAACTCCACTGAGTGTAACATCTGCATAGTGACACTGAACATCTTCACTTTTCCGTTTACCTCTGAAAAAAAAGCTGTATTTAGTTTGTTTATATTTAGAGTTTTTATAACAGTAGAAGAAGTACGCGCGCGCACGCACGCACACACATAGACACACACACACACAGACACACACACTCCCCTGAGCCCTCGGGAAACATCCAATCACCGTCGGTATACAAATGAGTCAAGACGTAGCCTAACGTGGTGTCGTGTCGGATTTCAGTGGTCACGGAGTGGGAAGACTTTGAAGAAGCTGCAGTGACAGTAAACAGCTGAACAACTTCACTTTTCCGTTTACCTCTGAGGAAAAAAAGCTGTATTTTGTTTGTTTATATCTAGAATTTTTATAGTAGTATAAGAGAAAGTTATAGTTTGGTCTGTACTGTAGTTCGCACCCTTGTAGAGAATAAATAAATGAATAACACCTTCATATCCCCTCTCAAGAGTGTCATAGTCCATTGTTAGTTTTAATGATCTGGCTGAAACTAATTATCACTACATAAGTACCCTAACACCATTGATCATGAGTCTCAGCTGAACCTAATTCTATACTTGTAACAGAAAATGTAGATGCAGATTCCAAATGTGTATTTATATAATAGATAGATAGATAGATAGATAGATAGATAGGTGTGTGTGTGTGTGTGTGTGTGTGTGTGTGTGTGTAGGCTCTACGTAGGGGCAAGAGAGGGCAGCGCACCCTTAAATGTCTGCATATGTTAATATATTCCTTAAATGTATATATTACAAGTTGATAAACTGATCTGCGGTAGCGGAAAAATCCGCTGAAAAAAGGACAGGCTGAAGTGCACGCGCACACACACACATGCACACGCGCATACACACACACACAGACACACCTCCCTTGAGCCCTGCGTCTGTCGGATTTCAGCGGTCACGGGGTGGAAAGACCTAGAAGCAGTTTATATATGAATCTAAGCTTGAACTTATCAGCATTGTAAATATATAATACTTTTCAAATAAAATCGCTATTACTTTGACCCTGAAGTTTAGTTTAGCACACACAAAAAACAGAAAAGTCATTTCTGGTAACGGTAACAGTAATTCATTAAAAAATGAATATACATTGTACAGTACACGGTAAACACGGGAAAGATTACAAAATGAAAAAACAAACAGTGTCTACTTTATAAACAGCTTAGTATGTGCGTCGAGATGCTGAAATCCCTTGCATGTTTTTGCTTCCAAGTGGAGAGATATTTGACCGATAGCCTAGAACAAAAGATCTATAGGTGTGATCACAACCCCCTCCGACCGACCGTGCCATCAATCACTGACCACCTCAGAAGTTCCCTCCAATGTATGGCTGCAATACTTGTTTTGCAAGTATTTTTAACACCATTCAAAGGCTTACAAGTTCCATTCAACATATAATGATGTCTGCAAATGTTAATATATTCCTAAAATTTATATATTACAAGTTGATAAACTGATCCGCGGTAGCGGAAAAATCCGCTGAAAAAAGTGCACTGCAACTAACACGACAAACGCCGTTTCCCATGCAGTGTTTTATTTGTGACGACTTGGCATAATGTTAACTTAACATTAACGGCCACAATTAGCATATTGTTTAGCTGTACATTTACTAAATGAGCACTGTGCCTAGTCCGAACTGTATATTTTTGTATAATCAATATCAATTCTGTTCTAAGTGTCTTAATTAATTTTAAATACAATTTTGAACCTTTTTTTATTCCTTGTTTTTATTGTTGTGATTATTTTTTGATAGTTTTACTTTCTTTATGTAAAGCAATTTGAATGACCATTGTGTATGAAATGTGCTACAGTATAAATAAACTTGCCTTGCAGTGCCCTAGATAAATGGACATAAGATAATTTTTCAGTGACTTAAACGCCAAGTAAGTACAACAAGTTCACATATTAAGGAAATTTGGCTTTAAGAATGGGTGCTTATGAAAATACTAATGTCACAATATCAATCACAGGCACAGGAGACAGAAATGATTGAGGGACAGGTAGACCAGGGTCAATCAGATGTACAGTGTTGGGTAAGTGTGGTACTTTTATTGAAGGGATAATGACAGATTTTTTACAATTTTTGGGGGGTGAACAATTTCTTTAATGTTTTCGGAGTTGTGGCTGTTCAGTAGAAAGTAATAGGCTCACCAATTTACAGTATGATCTTTCAATTTAGCAAGTGTAATGTAAACAAGTTAGTTATTATGAGTATTCCTGCATTTTGTTCTGCTTCAGGAGTCAGTCTGTTCTGAGACAGTGAGAGTAGAGGACGGGGCAGATTCAGGACCAGGGAGGGAGCCGGAAACAGCAGAACAAAGAGATGATATTGCCAGCACCAGCACAGGCAGCACAGTTTTTAGTTTAGATCTCATGTTTACATTTTATTGTACTTGACAACATAAACAATGCAATAAATAGTTTTTGAAAAATCTGCTTTGTCATTCTACCTGAGAAAAACTTTGAAAATAACCATAATGGTGCAGTCTCCGTGCTACAATAATAATGATAGAAGCAAAGTATTTCACTGTGGGGACATACTGTATCTTTATAAGTACAATTTGACTGTATTATATGTGTCCCCTTCAAAAATTGCTCATGAGAAATTTTATATTTATTGTCCCCCCCTACTGTTAAATGAAATTTACGCCCATGATTGAGGCATCCTGGAGGCAAGGGGCGGGTGCTCAAGCGCCCGCCGCCCTCCCCCCTCTGCACGTGCCTGTATGTGTGTGTGTGTGTGTCTTTACAGTATATACAACGTGAAAGCGCGCTCAGTTACAGCTCAGTCCCTCTTATCACCTTTGATAGGTGAGAAGTTATCAAACCGGTTTCGGATGGGGGAATTGGCACAATTCAGGGGTTTAAAACTATTTAACAAGACCGAGACGTCTCTGCCTAAAATGTATTTCTCCAGCAAAGCATAGAATAAATAGAAATAAAAGGCTTAATATTAATAATATTGATCTTAGCTGGATGGTCTAATTCTCAAAACCGTTTAAGAAAGACTTAACACACTATAACTAGAATATTTACAAAACTGAAAGGTTGTCTTATGAATAATATTTTTCATATTTTTTGCTGTTTGTGTCCAGCATTGAATAATTATTTCATCCATTATTTGACCACGGCTGGGAATAAGAGCTGGAATGTGATTGTGAATTTATATATATATATATATATATATATATATATATATATATATATATATATATATATAGAGAGAGAGAGAGAGAGAGAGAGAGAGAGAGAGAGAGAGAGGTGTTTTGCTGGCAAAAAACATTTTAGGCAGAGACGTCTACTCGGCCTTGTTAATTGTTTTTAAAACCCCCAATTCTACGAATTCCCCCATCAGCGAAATCATGAATGAAAGGTGAGAAGAGGCATTATAATACAGTGGGGGTTCTGTGGGTCTCCAAACTCAGAAGGCTACGTGTCAGCCGATAACTGCTCCTTTGATCTTCTGGTTACAGCGGGGCGCCGACTGCTGATGAGCGTATAGTAGCCTGTACAAGCCAAGCTCTTCCCCAAAAAATAATGTGAATGTCTGCAACAATCACTAACCATTAAAATGTTTTTTGTAATTAAACACGAATATATAAATTATATTTTCTTTACACATAATATTTTCATTATATATGCACGGCCATCGCTAGGCCATTTTTAGGGGTGCTTTAGCCCATCGTCCCCTTAATATTTATTTAAAGTATTTTTCATATTTTTTATGTCTGCCAGTTTCCAACAAAAAGCAGCAGTATTATCAAAGAATCAACAGATAAATATTTAATATTATTGGCACCCACACAGTTTATTCCATTGTCCAGCCTCATACTGTAGGTGTGTTGTTTATATTGCTAATCAATGTAAGTTTAAAGTTATATGCTGTTTTCTGGTTACATTTTTCTGATTGTACCTGTACATAGAAAAAAGTTTATACGGTAAACACACACATTAATTAAATTCTTAAATCATCGTGTTCACCCATGCACTGAAAAAAAAGAACTACTAAGATTCACTTGATAAAATCCTCTTAACATCTATTTACACACATAGATTTTATTATATTATTTATTTATTTTATTATATTATATTATATAATATTAAGTAAAACTCACCCGTAATTGTCAGGTAAAATCTACTTAATTAAATTAACAATCAAAGACATCAAGTAAAAGTTACATAATTATATTTAATGCACAAATTAGATTTATTTAAAATAGCCAAGTAAAGGTAATTAATTCCCTGATAGCAGACACACTTCGCAGAGATAATGCTCCCTAATGCATGTTACAATGACCAAATATGATAAATAAATAAACCACACTCTCAGCTAATAATAAAACACAGATTCGTTTATTTTTTTTTATTATAAAAAATACATTTAATAACAAGCAAACATTTGATTAATTTATAGAAAAACGAGAAAACAGTAACTTACAAATGAGGTCTCAATTTGAAAAGATGTACACAACATAAAACACCACAAATAAGTATTAATCATTGAAACAAAATTAAACACTAACAGAAACGTTTTGTACGTTATGATTTTTAAATATGACCGTTAGATCCGGTTGGTCAGGAAACTCCTGAAGTCAGATGCAGACACACTTTCAGTCACAAACTGCTGTGAAAAAAATAGAGATAGATATTCAATTAAAATTCATGATACTTAATTTAGCAAATGAACAATATTTATACTTTGTTCCTCTCGCTTCACAACTCATGAGAACAGACCGAAACCAGAACCGAACCGCAGATTAAGGAAAAAGTGAGAAGCGAGAATCATGTGTGTAAAGATTAAGCATGCAGGGTCACAGGATGACTCGACTTCTTTTTCTTGTCTGCAATGCGATTTAGACAAATTAGAGCTGCTGTCAATACTGTATAAACATATGTACAGGTTCTTTACAGTTGAAATTTAACTTGTAACTTATTAATAAAATTCGGATTCAGAAAAAAACGTTTATTGCTAGTGCTCTTTTACCATTTAATGCTTTAACACACACGACTCAGTTTGTTCAGAAATGGCATCTAACTAGCGAGCCTTTGTCTGAACACGCCGTTTTCACGAGGTGTGGGGGTAAGAAATACACATCTCGGTTTATTAATCCGCGCGCTCGGTTCGTTATTATTTTATTTATTTATTTATTTACCACAGGACCCCTGGGGGGCTCCGTAGGTTCAGGTTTTTACACGAAAACGGTGTTTTGTGAATCTCCACACTATTAAAAACTGAAATTGCTAATTGTACGTCCTGAGATTAAGATGAACATTAATTGGGAGTCATGAAAGCGAGAATCACATCCAAAACAGAAAGGTAAACTTACCTCGAACACGACAAACTCCAGCTGCAGCCACGCCGTGTTGTACATCCGTGATGATTCCCAACCGACTGATCCACAGCGCGGGCACAGCGTCTCCAAACACGCATGCGCAGTTTAATTTGGACACATTTTCGGGCTTCAGTAGACACACAATACTTCAGACTGAAACACGACTGCCCCCTACAGGTAATGAAGGGCATGTTCACAGCTTGCCGCACACAGCCGCGCAAAGCCGCGGCAAGTCACGGGATCCCTTTTCTCGAAACGTGCGTTTTTAATGGCGACATCTGTAGGTGAGATAGGGGTATTAGTACTGTAGGTAACAGATTATGGGCCAGATTTCGCTGAGTGATGATGGTAGAGTAATTATAAAGGTCTTGACTAAAACAACATGCATGAGGAATCAGAAAGGAGTTTTCATTTTCTGCAATGGAAATGCAAATAATTTGTAAACAAATTGCGTGAATGCTTTGGCTAAATAATATTAAGAAATCAGTATTTGTTGGAATAACCCTGATATACAAATACAGCTTTCATGTGTTTGGCGTGCTCTCCACCACATTGGTTGTGGCAATGTGACAATTTTTCACATTGCTGTTGGGTATCTTTATTCCACTCATTTTGCCAAAACAGCTGCAAACAGCTCAGCTTTACTTGATGGTTTGTGACCATCCATCTTCCTCTTGATGACATTCCAGAAGGTTTCTGGAATAAATTGCAGTGGTCTCTTATTTTTTTTCCCCAGCGCTGTATATAGTAACCACATACGTGTGTGTATGTGTGGTTGTGTGTGAGAGAGTGTGAATGTGTGGGGTCTCCAAGGTCTCTATGCTTTTAGTAGCTGCAGGAGTGGAGCTCTAGAGCTACAGTAGGATTAACTTCCCACCTTTGGATTCGTACCCTCCATTCTTATCACATGCGGACAGCATGGCTTCGTCGACAAACCCGGTGCATGAGCTCCAGCCTCGAAGCTGCCAGAGCAGGAAGTGAAGCCCAGGCTCGTCCTGCTGATAATCATACAGTAACAAGGGTGAGATATGGGGACTGAGGTGAAGTCTGGTCAAGTGTATACGGATCATATTTATATGATCTTGCTCTTCTGACTTATAGTTGATCAGACTGATTATATCTCTAAAACAACACCTCTGACAGGTGTGCAGTTGGAAGTCAAAGATTTTATATTAATGCACTCGTTTGAGTACATTATTGATTTTATAGTAACATCTCATTCACAGGGATTAGCATAGCAGCCATACTACAGTATATGAATGGACTAAAAAGTGTGGAACTATTTACTGGGTGTCTCCACTGTCATTGTTTCATAACGGTTGGAGGTGAAGTAAAGACATAACTTTTCTGACATGAGAAATTCTTCAGGACAGATGGGGTTTATTGGTTCCACCTTTTTATAACATCACGAGTCCCATTATAACAATTTATAACGAGTCATACAAAGAGAGAGACTGGTGAAGGAATGTCTCTTTACTGTATACCTGCTAGAAAATAAATAATAAATAAAACTTATTTTATAGTTGTTGTAAATAATATGGTATTATGCAAAAATCTGGAGACACCTCTCATTTCTTCATATTAAAATAAACCTAATTATGTTAATGAAATTAAAGAAACAGGAATAAATAATTTACTTTGACAGGTTGCAAAGTGCCTTAAGATGCAACTGGTTGTTTATTTAACATCAGCAGCAGCAACCTCATTTCCCCTCTCATCTGTTCCCATTCATCAGTATATTAATCACCAGCTTGATCATCTGTCATCATCTGCACCTGTTTCTCACTGGTTCATGCCTTAAGGAAGATGTTTTTTTTTTTATCCTTGAATGATTCATAGGTCACTGTGTGGTTGAACAAACCAAAAACATTCCTCTGGATCTGGTCAGGTACTGTACAGGGACTGGGCCGCCAAACGTCCTTCAGGATGTCTGGAGGACTATTCCTCAAGTGTACATTTAAAATATACATGAAAGTCTGGGTCTTATGCAGAAATGAGGTGCTGCTCAAGCCCCTCACAGCACTGTATATGAATGAAAATGATACTGTGTTACTTTTAAATAAAAAAATACAAAAGATGTAACTGTATAAACTGACTATGATGTAAGAGGAATAAAACATTAGGGGATGTGATTAGGGCTGCAACTAACGATTATTTTGATAATCGATTAGTTGGCCGATTATTGTTTCGGCTAATCGATTAATCGGATAACAGCTAAGCGCTTCTTTAATTTGATGTTTTGCTTATAATTATATATAAAACCATACCAACATTTGTTTTGTTTAACAATAATTGCAGTTGGCAAGTTGGCAATAAAACACTGTCAACTTGCCATCTACATACATACATACATACATATATATGTATATATATATATGTATATATATATATATATATATATATATATATATATATATATATATATATATATATATATATATCGATTAATCGGATAAAAGCTAGACGCTTTAATTTGCTGTTTTGCTTAACTATATAAAACCATAAATCAGGGTATTATTTATGTATAAAAGTAAACTTAAAAAAATGCAATAGCCACATAGTTTAATTATCTTTAATTTTGACATTTAAACCTTATTTTATGTAAATCAACATTTTGGCTTTTAACAATAACTGCAGATGGCAAGTTGATTGTGTGTGTGTGTGAGTGTGTGTGTATGTATATATATATATATAGTTTTAAAAAAATACACTGACATTCAGTTGTTAAGAATGACCTCAATTTTAAATTCTCTTAAATTAATTCAACTTAAGAAGAATATTAGACTTCTAAATTGTTTTTAATTGAAGTGTCTACTGCATCCTTTTCACGGTTTATACATTATTTCGATGCTCTCGTGTATTTTATAATTTTTTTTTGTTGTCTCAATAGAAAATAATAATAAAATAAATAAATATATAGACCATTTTGCTATACTAGACATTCTCGTAATATTCACTCTGTTTCACTCTGTTTATTTTGCCCTTTTTCCGCATTTCCCTCTGTATAGCGTGTAGGATCATGGGATATATCCGGTCCTCCGAAGTGTAAAATGAACGTGAAGAAAACGCACTAGAAGTGTTTTCCTTGCGTTCGTTGGGATTTGAACGCCGAGAAAAAGCTGCATGCAACGTTTTTTTTTACACCGTATAACCGCGCAGCCGGACAAACGCACGTCACCAAAGCCCGTGTGAACTCTCTCACTGACTCCTATGTGTAGAAAACCCTCGGCACTTCATCCGCGCTCAGAGGACACTACGACCGGCAGAAAACGCTCGATTTTAACACCCGATAAGAGGTGTTTAATGTAAACTGCTCCCATACCTTGGAGGACTTGGAGCACTCGCTTTTTCCTGTAAACTCCATTGCGCGAGCGACTGTGTATCTGTTTGTGTATTTGTGCATCCTGTGGTCGCGCTCCTCAATAACGTGAGCAGCCCAACTAATCGATAACGGCATTCGTTGACAACGAATTTCATTATCGATAATTATCGATTTTATCGATTAGTTGTTGCAGCCCTAGATGTGATGTTCCACACCATTCTGTCACCCTGTCACTACACACACAGGGTTTTATTACTTCTATAAATACCTATGATTTAGAGAAAGCGTACGACAGGGTGCCGAGAGAGGAGCTGTGGTGTTGTATGAGGAAGTCTGGAGTGGCAGAGAAGTATGTTAGAGTGTTGCAGGACATGTATGAGAGTTGTAAGACAGTGATGAGATGTGCTGCAGGTGTGACAGAAGAGTTCAAGGTGGAGGTGGGTCTGCATCAAGGATCGGCTCTAAGCCCCTTTTTGTTTGCTCTAGTGATGGACAGGATGACAGATGATGTTAGACAGGAGTCTCCATGGTCTATGATGTTTGCAGATGACATTGTGCTTTGTAGCGAGAGCAGGGAACAGGTAGAGGAAAATTTGGAGAGGTTGAGGTACGCTCTGGAAAGCAGAGGAATGAAGGTTAGCCGCAGCAAGACGGAATACATGTGTGTGAATGAGAGGGACCCAAGAGGAACAGTAAGGTATAGGGAGCAGAGGTAAAGAAGGTGCAGGATTTTAAGTACTTAGGGTCAACGGCCCAGAGCAACGGAGAGTGTTCAAAGGAGGTGAAGAGACGAGTACAGGCAGGTTGGAATGGGTGGAGAAAAGTGTCAGGTGTGTTGTGCGATAAAAGAGCATCAGCGAGAATGAAAGGAAAGGTGTACAGCACAGTGGTGAGACCAGCGATGCTCTACGGCTTAGAGGCAGTGGCACTGAAGAAAAGACAGGAGGCAGAGCTAGAGGTAGCAGAGCTGAAGATGTTGAGGTTCTCTTTGGGAGTGACAAGGATGGATAGGATCAAGAATCAGTTCATCAGAGGGACAACCCATGTGAGATGTTTTGGAGATAAAGTCAGAGAGGCCAGATTGAGGTGGTTTGGACATGTTCAGAGGAGAGATTGTGAATATATCGGTAGAAGGATGCTGAGGTTGGAACTGCCAGGCAGGAGGTCTAGAGGAAGACCAAAGAGGAGATTTATGGATGCAGTGAGAGAGGGCATGAAGTTAGTTGGTGTGAGAGAAGAGGATGCAGAGGATAGGGTTAGATGGAGGCAGATGATTCGCTGTGGCGACCCCTGAACGGGAACAGCCGAAAGACAAAGAAGAAGATGTAACAAAAACAAGAGTATATACTGTATCAAAATGCTGATATTCGCATAGAAAGCCGGAGAGGTGTCTGGATTAAGGAGCTGAGACTCTCAAAACTTGAGATCATGAAATCAAGACTCACTCACACACTCATTGTCTATACCGCTTTATCCTGGATTCAGGATCTTGGGGGGGCCTGGAGACTATCCCAGGAGGCTTAGGGCACAAGGCGGGGTACACCTTGGACCGGGTGCCAATCCATCGCAAGACACGCTCACTACGGGCAATTTAGGAACGCCAATTAGCCTAATCTGCAGGTCTTTGGACTGTGGGAGGAAACCGGAGTACCCGGAGGAAACCCACCAAGCACGGGGAGAACATGCAAACTCCATGCACACAGAGACGGAAATCGAACCCGGACCCTGGAGGTGCAAGGCGACAGTGCTAACCACTACACCCCAATGCCGCTGAAATCAAGACAGAACCAGCAAAATCAGACTTGTTAAAGCCAGGTAAAAAAAAACTGTTTACTTCACATGGTAGTTAAGAACTGAGTCGTACATTCCGCAATTTAATCCCAAGCTGGTATGAGATCCTAAGGAGCTCTTAAGGCATTTTGTCAGAGGTTGGCAAGGCTTGCCATGGTTTGGGAGAAGCTTTGGGTAAAAGTCTTTCTTAAAGCAAATGTACTGTAATGCCCATATAAATACTTTGTTGTTATTTAGCTGGAACTTATATGAAGCTTCTATAGTCTTTAAATATAAAAGAATTGGTGTCTTTCAAAGTTAGTACAAATTCAACTTGTTCTTCTAGAAAAGAGTTAAATTTGTTCTTAACACACCGTAACTTTGAAAGACAGCGATTTACTGCAGAAGCTCCATATGAGTCTGAGCTGAACTTTGCAGTGCATTTGTGCACAGAACGAGGGTTGTGCAATTTGGCCCCAATTACTTACATTGTGCACACATTCCGGGTGACAAACTTCAAAGCACGAGAATTTATAATGACCAAGACCGATGGTAATGTACTTACATACACCTCAATTTTGATTCAAGACAGTCTTGAAAAAAAAATCTGAACTATGCTTTTAACATTGCCAAATGATCACATTAAATTGGATTCATTTAACAATATGGCTTCCACATGCATTATTCAGCAGCTTATATAATAGCACTTAATCCAGTACATCCTTTTTTTTTTTTTTTTTTTTAACATCATGCCCTGACTGTTACTCATGCACACAACTAAATGCAGCCAGTACCTCATAAATTAAGGTCATGAAACCGTAATGGGATATAGGCTATTTTATCATGCTTTAAAATAGCATGCTTTTTGATTTGTGTAATTCAGAAAAAAATGTTTTTATTAATTTGCCGCACTCTGCTGTAATGAAAACCTTGCCCATGGTTTAGAGCATCAGCTGACCGAGCGCTTGGCTGCTTCGTTTCAGCTCACTTGAAGTTAATTCATAATTTATTCTAAATAATAGTTCTTTCTCATGAGTCTTTCTTACCTGAAAATTAATTAAACAATAATAGTTTACATGTATATCTATTTAATATTGGCCTTGAATGACAAATTATAGACAAATGTCATTTATAGACAAAGCATGGTTTCGGCTGTGATTTTATTATGGTAACATTAAAGTTATTTATGTGATGTCAGACAGTGGCGTTGGCCTCAATACTGTTTTTTGCTCAAACTCATATTGCATGTTCACAGTTCTGAGTAAAATCTTCAGGTTTGTATATAAATCCCCATCAGTGATTGGATGTTGTTGTTGTTGGACTTGGTGCGAATTATTATGAGGCACTTATTTTCAGTTGCAGACAACGTGATCAGTTTCCAGCGCTGTACTGATCTGAATATTCTGAAAGGAAGCTGTTGTGTCCTATTACGGTAATGATGTTTGGGCTGCATTGATGAGAACAGGATCTTTAAGTGGCCCCTAAACTTCATACGGCCTTATGTGTTCCAGCAGAGACAGCGTGAGTTTAGTCTCTGTAATAAAACATGCTGTGATGTATCACAATCAAGAATCGACTTTGTGTTTTGTAGCAGAAAAAGGAAAACATGGGATGCATTCGGCGTGAAAAAAAAAAAAGAGAGAGAAGAGTAAAAAGCCAATAAATGTGCCTTGAGTCTGTCCTATTAATAGTATTAGCATTAATATTCAGAACATATAAACAATCCATCAGTCTGGGTTAAATTGCACATGTCACTCTGGTACTATGTACACATGCATAATGAGCTTGCAAATGCTACAGAGATCACAAAATGACTTTGGAGTCCATTAGTCAGAGTGTGTGTGTGTGAGAGAGTCTGAGATCAAAATACACACATTTGTTTTCTCAGTAAGAACAGAACCATACAGTATGTAACACTGAAAATTGATCATCTAGCACAGAAACACTGATATTTTAACATGTCTTAGCTAAAGACTTGGCGAGTGAGGCGGTGTGAAAGAGATGATTGGTGTGGTTAAAGTACAGTGAGAATAGATCTTCTGGATCTTCTCCAAAAACACCATCTAACTGTGAGTGTAAGGAGAAAACGATGGTCCTAAATAAACTATCAAGCATCAAGAGAGAAAACACCTAAAACAAGGCAAAAGTCAAACATTCTTATAATAACATTCATATATTTACTATTTACTATAAGTGTTTCATAATTGACAATTTGTACAGTATGTGTATATGTTTTACGTTCTTATTATAGTCTTCTTATATTTCTTTGTGTTTAAGAAGGAAATCAGGCGGGCAGTGCTGCATTCACGTCACTTTGTGCTAAAACCATCCTACGTTGGTTGCTATTAGAAGTGCCTTTTTCATTGTATTGCCAGTTGCCATGGTAACACTGATTATTACCACACAGAATATACAAAAAAACTTTTTTGGGATATAAATTTTGGATATATTTTTTTCAAATAGTTATCACTTTGTTGTTGCTAGCTGCGTCCTGTTGCTCTTAAGTATCGACACACACAAAATAATGACTTCTGGTCATTGTGAATACAGGATCAATAATGCGATTATAGTAAAAGTAACTAATTGACCTGGTCTGGACTGGATTCCCAATGTACTGATTGCCTTCTTTTGTCTGTCCAATTGGTATTCCACTCCATTTATGGTTATTATCATAGCATATTGGTAGGCTCCTGCCTTATTTAGCTCCATACTGTACAGTATGATTGCATATACAGTAGCAGGCGATGGCTGCCCTCTGCACACTTTCATGCCTTATTGAACAATACAGGGTCGCTTGTTTGAGCAGATCGATCTAGTTTAAGAATACTCAAAGGCATAACCAATAATTCAAATGAAACAATACTTGACAATATCAATCAAGTTTGGCCACAACTTCTAATTTAACTTCTCCTCTCAAACAGAGATACATTTTCGGTCTTTATTTCCTGGAATGGTCTTCATGGAGGAATGGAATCATGAGGTTTCATCATGGTGCTTGAGGAGTTTTGGAAATGCACTTGACAGTACTGTTCTTGCAAAAGCTATTCCAGACCAGCTGACATTCATGTCTTAAAATAACAACTTACTGGTGTTATAGCTGTTGTTACAGTACTTAATTGCCATATGTGTTACTTCATAATTGTGAATAGAGTTTACTCTAATAAATCCAAAACTTGTGTCCAAACTTTTGCCTGGTTCTGTATTTCCAAAATTAAAAGCCAAGACAGTACTGGTACAAATGTGGTATAAAAACCCTTTGTGATTTGTATGAAGTGAGTGTACTTAGGCCCTTACTAAAATGCCAATAATGGCTATGCTGTACTGCCTCTCCTTTATTTTATGTGAAAAAATATAACATGATTTTAAATGTCTTGTCTTATACTGTATATGTATGGCAGGTTTACCTTAAATTAAAGTGGGATAAACCTTTAGGGAATAGGAAACCATTTATGAAAATGTTCACACAATTTCTTTTAATATGTGTTCAAATAATTTTCATGCTACCATACATCATGTATTTCACTCCTGAAAATCTCAGTGTGCTGTCCTCCATGTAAAATTGCAACTTTGCTACACATATTTTAGGTTTGCCCAGAGCTGGAAAGCTACTGTTTAGATATCATTAAATACTTATTTGATCTTTTCTCAGATCAAGAAGGGACAAGTGTCATTTATTAATATAAATGTATTAATATAGCAGTACTTACTGTACTGTGAGTAAATTCTTTACTGTTAAACTGAAATTACTAGTACCTCCTTAAGTGGCAATGGATACCTATATTAGCAGCGAGGAACAATTGGGGGAGTGAGAATGGTTTATGGGGCGAACTACACAAATTCTGTACTTGAAAAAAAGTCGAAAGGTTGCAGGTAACATTACTCAAGTAAAAGTACAAAAGTCCCTGTACTGTACATTTCTACCTGAGTATATTTGCACGCTGTATAATAACCAGCAGGTGATATTTCAAATCTTATGCCCTTGTGCGGTTCGCTACTGTAACACAATGCCATGCATAAGTGCAGTGAAGTAGACAGTACAGATATTTATTAGGATATTTGCAGAATGCAGTGCAGTAAAAAAAAAAGGTTACAAAAAACAAAAATAATATAACTCCTTATATGTGAAACGTATGCTTAGGTACAGCATGCATGCATCTAGACTGTTTGGCACCTACAGTAGGTGGTGGAATGAACTTACTGTAGATGTCTGTACAGCCAAGTCACTGTTTCTTAGGTATTTGAGTTAAACTCCATTCAATAATAAAAAATAAAAAAAATCTTCCCAACACTGTTTGACTGATGGTACTTCTGGTTTGTAACCTAGTGTAAGGATTACATACAATTATTGATGTACGTCGCTGTGGATAAGGGCGTCTGCCAAATGCCTAAATGTAATGTAAATGTAATGCTATACAAGAGCAGTATTAAAGACATAGGCATGATTGATCTGGTGTGAAAACAACTTTTCCCGCGCAACTATTAAGAAAAAAAACGTACTTAATTTAACTCTAACTTTAGGCTAAATATTTTATGTTGGCATGCACAAATTTTGTTGGTAGCATGTTGGTAGGCTGGAAGCAAGTATGTCTTTGATGGGAAAGGAGGAAAGATTGTGAAAACATTGCGGAAATGTGTTGTTTTCCTGCTGATTTACTCCTGTAACAATCAATGGCTGAAGACCAGGATGAGAAACACAACGTGTGCTTCAGCCCTCGGTTCATTGAGCATCTCAGTCAATAACAATCAGACGTCAGGCTGCTAACTGTGATGGGAACTCTTTCATCTAGAGAGTATCCTCCAACTACAGTACAGCATGGAATGTTCAGTGGTTTTTCTTTTTTGTTTTTGTTTTAATGAATTTTTTAATGATAAGATTTCTGTTTATGTTTATGAGTGGCAAAAAGACATTAAATGCATTTTGATGGAATAATATCCTAATAATGCTGGGTAGCCTTCAGAAACCACACAGTAAAGCATGAGTCAATTAAAGTTCATGGTCTCTTTGCTTTCTTATAATTTAATGATCACAACAAGTTCGAAACATTATGAATAATGCATAAATATTTTTCAGATTTTTAATATCCTATAAATTCAGTGTTTAAGCCGCCTGCAGTTACACATTGTTATATCCCAATTAACCTCACCAGTCAGACCTCTAATATACATTTAAGAGTTGGGTATGTTTAATCAATAATTAACCAAGAACTGTTAACTTCAACAAAGAGCATCAGAGAGGTTTTTCCGCATTAGCATTTTATTTACTCGCCACTCACTGCTTCAAACGAAAAAAAAAAATTCAAAGATGGGATTTCAGGGACCTTATTGTATTATGAAAAGTGTATGGGGTAAAACTATTTCAAATCTAATTCTCTCTTTCTTAATACCAGCTAATGGAAGTACAGATAACACTGTTCAATAACTTTAAAATTATGAATTTTTTAATTTTTACAAATAAACTTTCTGTCCATTGATTATTTCTTCCTTCTATATTAGGATTGATTATTACTTTTTACATGTAAGCAGCCCAAAAAGTGTATTATACTTATACTTGTATTATACTTATAAATTAAATAGTATATTATTAAATAGTTTTTTTTCTTTTTTGTCGCATACACACTCACAGTTTTTGACAAATATTTAGGGCCCAAGCTGACATCAGCCCTATTACATCATATTGTGTGAAGTGTGCAACCCGGGTGGCGATGGCTTTTTGTAGGTCTTATCACGCAAATAGGTTTTGTGGTGCACCCGGGTGGCGATGGCACGAGATGCTTGGGCCCGTTCATCGTTGCTTGCGACTATATTATTTATTTATTTATGTATATTTTTATTTTTACAAATCAGCTTTCTGTGCATTGATTACTGTATTTCTTCATTCTACTGTATATTAGGACTGATTAATACTTTTTGCATATAAGCAGCTCAAAAAGTGTATTATACTTAGGCTGCCAGATTGCGAAAAATAAATCTGGATATTCGAGGGAAAAAAAAAATTAATAAGGTCGGTTTAAATAGTTTTTTTCTGTTTTTGTTGTTTTTTGTGTTTTGATATCTACATTTTTAATTGTATTAATATTATTATATGTTTTTTTTATCTTTTCTTCTTCTGATATTTTGTAACTGGATTGAAATTTCGGTTTTTGCCTTAAATTCCATTAAGACCAATGAGCTGATCTCTACAGGAAGCTGGAGTTGCCCGCTCTCCTGTGAGGAAGTACTTCTGTGTTTAATTACTGTGTCGCTGCAGAAGGTTTGGACGGCATGAAGACAAAGTGTGAATCATAATGACTCTGATGAATGCTGTGGTCTTTTCTGCATGGGAACACTGCAGGGATGTGATAGCACCATTGATGCCTTTGGTAAAACCTCGATCAAGTGCCTTCTGTTTCTGTAGTTTATGACAGTCACCTGATGTTTTGTTTGTCTGTTTCTTTTTTTACAGTATATCAGCAGCTGATATAAAAAAAAACACAAATACATACATACAGACATGCATGCATGCATCCATTTATCCCTACATATATACATACATATGTCTACAGGCCAAAAAAATACATTTTAATATGAACTGTAAAGGAGGTACCAGTTATACTGTACCTACCCTTTTTTTTGTAATAGCTGAAGTATAAAAATATAAAAATCCAAAAAGGTTAAATGATCATAAATGTTCATCACTATTATACCTGAGGTCTGTCCGGAAGGTATCTAGCCATACTGTATAATGAGTGGATTACATGTACTATAATAAACTCGTTATTGCACTTCTAGTTCTCGCACCATCAGTCGCCCGTTTTTGTTCTTGGTTGTAGCCGGTACACATTGAACATTTTCAGTGGTTCTCAGGGGATCACTTCCAACTTTTTAACAGACTCTCGACCATCTTTGAAGCATCTGTGCCACACATTATTTGTGCTGCTCTCATTGTATCGTCCCTGCAAGCTTCCTGAATCACCCTAATAGTTTCCATAGCGTAATGTTCAAGCTTAACGCAAAATTTGATCCAGATTTGTTTCTCTACTGACTCAGTCATTTTGAATGTGACGGTCACACAGAACACCTGCTCACTCCATGGCATCTAATGTCTCACTAATGACCCGTGCAGATCATTGTTCACGCACATTCCACTCCTTGTCATGCAATCTGCTGTTTTATATTAACAATAGCTGCAGTCTTGACCGTCCATGACCCTGTTGTGGCACTTGCGTTCTTTTCCTTCCAAGGGCCATTCTTGGTACTGTACAGTAGGTCCTGACCACTGCAGTCTGGGAACCATCCTACAAGAGCTGCAGTTTTGGGGTTGCTGAATCCTCAGGGTTTTGCTAGCGGTATAATATTTCAGTGTTTCAATTACATTTTATATAAAGCGGCTTTCTGCTAAAGCTTTGATTATAAAATGAGGTCCCTAAGTCATAGGTTTTATATAGCTTTTTTATTAAACTATTAATCAGTTAGCTCAGAGGTTTCTATCAACGTGCAAACCTAGACTTATTCCTAGTTACTTGCCAGAAGTTTTATTTAAATGCGCACTTACTGTATATGTGGCTTTCGATTTGTCTAATATACAAAACTTTTAGTTAGAAACGTAGTTCTAGTATCCTTAAAAAAATCATGCATTCTTCTTGCACTATAATTTCTCTACTTACTGTAAGAGCTACTGAATATTTAGGGAGAAAATAGAGTAAAATGGTTTAAGTTACAATACATAAATTAGAAATGTTCCGATACCATTTTTCCCCTCCCGATACCGATTCCGATACTTGGGCTCAGGGTATCGGCCGATACCGAGTACTGATCCGATACCTGGATGTGTATCTGTAGAGTGTATATATATAACCTTTCCTTTTTTTAGTAAAATACTACTAGCCCTGTGTAACGGGTTCGACCCTAAGTGCACGGGCGACAGCATGAAACACGGACACGAGGCGAGGTCTTACAGGAAAAAGGGTCATTTATTTCGAAAAATGGGGAAGGAAAGGGTTAAAGGCTCTCTGCAGCCTTTTCCACTTCGGCGGCAGGGATGCGAAGGCGGGCTCTACGCGGAAGTGAAGGTGCCGCGGGAGCTCGCGCAGCTCGTTCACGCGCTCCTCTCGCGGAGATCAAAGGCGCCCCCCTTTTTAAAGTCTCTGGGGCGCATCACATCGCCCCGCTCTTGTGCCACTGTCTCTCATAAAATCCACCGCGTCGCAAAGTCCAGCTTCCCAACAGTCAGACCCCGAGCTACACTCCCCGCTGTGTTTTATAGCGCCGGGATCATTAGCGGCGATAGCTCATGGGCCGTTGCCTGATTCTGCGGCTCTGCTGCTTCACATACCTAAAGGGGGGGGAGGGTGCCTAACTAGTGAGCGAGGAGCGATATCAATTTGTGCGCACGACCATCACAGGCACACACCGTGACACTCTGTAAGTAAGCTAAGCTAGCAAAGCTAGCGGGCATAAATAGGTTATGTTTAGGAAAATGGTATCGGATCGATACGTGGACTCAAATACTCGCCGATTCCGATGCCAGATTTTGTTGTGGTATCGGTAGCATTTCCGATACCAGTATCAGAACAACCCTAACACAAATTCACAATATAAATAAAATAACAACAAAAGGAATCTACAGACTGAATAGACAATGTTGTAGGCATAGCATGTTCTACAGTAAATACATTTCTCTACATTGTACAGTGCATACCTTTTTATTCCTCCAGCCTCTTTGAAATGTAAAATGATCTTGGAAATGGAATATACAGTGTAAAGGATGGATAGGATCAAGAGTGAGTTCATCAGAGGGACAACCCATGTTAGATGTTTTGGAGATAAAGTCAGAGAGGCCAGATTGAGGTGGTTTGGACACGTTCAGAGGAGAGAGTGTGAATATATCGGTAGAAGGATGCTGAGGTTGGAGCTGCCAGGCAGGAGGTCTAGAGGAAGACCAAAGAGGAGATTTATGGATGCAGTGAGAGAGGACATGAAGTTAGTTGGTGTGAGAGAAGAGGATGCAGAGGATAGGGTTAGATGGAGGCAGATGATTCGCTGTGGCGACCCCTGAAAGGGAACAGCCAAAAGACAAAGAAGAAGAAGAAGTGTATTTTATGGAATGATGGAACCCTACCTGGGGAGCTCATCCTACAGTATGTTAATTAGTAGCGTTTTAATGAAACTTTTGATGGTTCAATCCATTTAGTTGGTGGGTCAGGTTTCAATTCAGAATCGATTTGATTAGTGATCTAAAAGTTTATGAGCGGCTGGTGCAAGACTGCCAGCGACCTCACTGGAGTATGGATTGAACAAGAAAATATTGTCATTTAAACAATAACCTCCTCATAAATTGAAGATGTTATTTTAGTTCAACTTTCCATGCTTAATTGGGTACTTTTAGCAGACGTTAATGCTTTTAAACCTGTTAAGCCTGTGTTCCTGAATCGAATTAAATCGAAAATCACAATACTCAAAAATATACCTTTGATTCACGCTATTCTTTCGATTACAGAGAATGAGTGTGTAGAGACAACGGCCACAGTATATACACAGAATATGCGTATGGGTGTACAGTACAGTATGTGCGTCTGTGTGGGACCCGAATATCCTCATATGAGGACATGACATTTTCTCCCAACTTCATTGTCTATGTACAGTATGTCCTTGTCCCATCCTCATATGAAGACTGTGAGGTACAGTATAATTCTTCTCCTCCATCGGTTAAAGCCTTTGAATATGAATGAAGAGAAACAGTATCACAACAGTAGAGTCCGGGTCTCAGGAGGATATGGCTTACCCTAAGGTTAGTTCTTAGGCACCCTTTGACCCACAATGTAAGAGATTCCTTACCCTTAATCAAAATTATGCCATGATTGTTGTCTAGTTGAACCCAAACTAAAGTCAGTCTGGGAAGATTGCCAAAAACGCAGTGCTGTTGCTCCTTGAATGGAACAGTTATACTGTAGTATTTATAGCACAGCATGCAATTTGAAGCATTACTTCAGCATGCTAGCATTCTTACATATTCAGTGAGCGCCAGTGCCATTTATCTTCGGGAGCTCTTGCAGACACTGACTGTAAAACAGTGCTATTGAAAGCATAGTGAAAGAATCCGAAATACAGGCGGCATATTAAGAAGAGTGCAAATCACATTAACTCATTTGTGTTTGTTGTGCATTACAACAGCCACTGTACAGTAGTAGTGCATTTATTTAGTAGTATACTTAATTTTCTGCTAAAGTTACAAGGTACAGGGTTGATAAATAAATACTAGTAAAGGAACCTTTTTTTAAATTCCTGATTTATGCTGGCGGCACGGTGGTGTAGTGGTTAGCACTGTCGCCTTGCACCTCCAGGGTCTGGGTTCGATTCCCCGGCCAGGCTCGATTCCCGTCTCTGTGTGCATGGAGTTTGCATGTTCTCCCCGTGCTTGGTGGGTTTCCTCCGGGTACTCCGGTTTCCTCCCACAGTCCAAAGACATGTAGGTTAGGCTAATTGACATTCCAAATTGCCTGTAGTGTGTGAATGGGTGTGTACTGTAAGTGTGTGTATGTGTGTGTGCCCTGTGATGGATTGGCACCCTGTCCAGGGTGTACCCCGCCTAGTGCCCTAAGTTTCCTGGGATAGGCTCCAGGTCCCCCGCGACCCTGTATATAAGGATAAAGCGGTACAGAAAATGAATGAATGATTTATGCTCTATTTAATCAAGAAATAAATCGTGACATCAATTAATCCCTTGTTTGTTGTCCTTTAAATAAATTGATAATTTAATAATTTAGGTGCTTCAATTACGTTCCATGTTACTTTGAAGTGCTTAAAAATGTGGAGGGGTTTATTAAATAAAGATTCTTTGAAACAATGACAAATTATAATCATTGACAAATTGCTGTTTTATGAGAAATAAAACATTTGTACAATTTTGAAGAACATTTGATTAGAACTTTGCTTTGACAACAGTAACACATTTCGCACAGCTTTGTCACATACAGTACAATAGCATTGTTTTTTCCTTTTCTTTTTACAGTACAGTACATACTGTAACTATACTGTAAAAGCAGACTTATTGTGTTTGTATTATTCTGGCACGAATAAAAGTTTTGAAACTTACCATCAAGACAAAAGGGCCAACAGGTTACTGTTAATCATTATTAGTAGCTCAGTAAGGACATCGCAGGTCTGTACTGTAAATGCGATTTATCCAGATTCGGTCAGATCACATGAACTCGCAGAAAGGGTTTGACTTGCACACTTCTCTATATGAGAGCAAACATCCTCCTACGGTTCTCCTACAGACTTCGAGGTGTTGTGTTTATGTGGAGTTGGCTGTCTCTGATGCCTCTTCGTGAGATGTGAGACATCTTGTGTGCGCGTTCTCGGTCTCGCACTGTGCATTCGAAACCTCACATCCGTGTTACTGTGATAACGCTTTTAAATGGAACTGAAGAGACCATCATCGCTAGATAATGGCTCTAAATTGTTGCTCATTTTAGGCTCTGATCCTTGACGGGTGGGCGAGAGGGCGGTTTAACCTTGCAGCACACAGCTTTATATTCGTCTTCAATCTATAGGATTATGAAGAGAGCTAAGCAAATCAGCTGCAAAATGCAGCATGAATATTGCATCAGCCCCTCAAGGTCCGCTGGATGATGGGTTGCCGACAGTTTGGAGAAACGGTGCGCTTTAGGTTTTTCACCCTGCTGTGGAATTTGCATCGAGCCCTGCCTCTGTGCCCATCCATAAATTCAGCAGTCCTTGGAGGTTGGGGTGTTGCTGCTTATATAACTGAGACATGGCAGTTACAATCGCAAGAGGGCCACAGTAATTCAGTCTCGAGCTGTCCAAACCTGACTCAAGCTGAATATTCATTCAACATGTGCTTTGGAGACATATTTCTCAAATATCTATGAGGTTGGTTCAAACTAGGGTTGTTCCGATTCCGATACTGGTATCGGAAATGCTGCCGATACCACAAAAAAATCCGGCATCGGAATCGGCGAGTATTTGAGTCCACGTACCGATCCGATACCATTTTCCTAAACATAACCTATTTATGCCTGCTAGCTTTGCTAGCTTAGCTTACTTACAGAGTGTCACGGCGTGCGCCTGTGATGGTCGTGCGCCCAAATTGATATTGCTCACTCCAAAGCTCACTAGTTAGGCAGCCTCCCCCCCCTTTAGGTATGTGAAGCAGCAGGGGCGCAGAATCAGGCAACGGCCCATGAGCTATCGCCGCTAATGGTCCCGGCGCTATAAAACACAGTGGGGAGTGTAGCTCGGGGTCTGACTGTTGGGAAGCTGGGCTTTGCGACGCGGTGGATTTTATGAGAGACAGTGGCACAAGAGCGGGGCGATGTGATGCGCCCCAGAGCCTTTAAAAAGGGGGTCGCCTTTGATCTCCGTGAGAGGAGCGCATGAACGAGCTGCGCGAGCTCCCGCGGCACCTTCACTTCCGCGTAGAGCCCGCTTTCGCATCCCTGCCGCCGAAGTGGAAAAGGCCGCAGAGAGCCTTTAACCCTTTCCTTACCCATTTTTCTAAATAAATTACCCTTTCTCCTGTAAGGCCTCGCCTCGTGTCCGTGTTTCATGGTGTCACCCGTGCACTTAGGGCCGAACCCGTTACACAGGGCTAGAAAAAGAAATGCGATATATATATATATACACACACACACACACACACACACACACTGTACAGATACACATCCAGGTATCGGATCTGTACTCGGTATCGGCCGATACCCTGAGCCCAAGTATCGGTATCGGGAGGGGAAAAATAGTATCGGAACATCTCTAGTTCAAACCCCAGGAAATCTTGGACTACAGTATAAGTTCCATATACAAGGACCCTTTTGCTATACTACTCTTTTTATTAATTTTTTTGTTTCAATTTTTTATAACTTTTTTTTTTAAGTTAATGTTTTTAACTTTGAAAGAGAAAAGCGGCATCTAAGTGAATATCTGTATTTAGCTTCTGTAGCACGACTTGTTTAATACTAATAATGGATACATTAATGGATAAAGTGTATGACACATTGGGCCTCATGAAGCAACATTATCTTCTATTCTCTTCAACTTTCTATAAATTTTCTCTTAAAAGAAAATCAATTAATAAGCAAAGTCAGCACTAAATGCACTGTTCACAACCATCCCAATCTGCTCTTACTCAGATAAGCTGAATGATGAATCCTACCTAAGCTTACATTGGAGGCGCATAGGATTAGCTTGTCATTGTCATAGGCAACTCCCCTCAACACGATATGAGGGCAGGCGCATGGTGTGACGGGCATCAGAATTGGAAAGATGCCACTGACAACAGGTAGTAAAAAAAAAAAAGCTACAGCAATAGTGAAATCGAAATGTTTTAAATAGAATTTCCACAGTGTTACAGGTAAGTAAAAAATGCAGCAGCGTAAAAGGTCTACGATGCTGTGAATGTCATGCCAGGCACAGTTAAAAAAAAAATCAACATTAAGTGGTGTGATGGCACATGGACTGAGGGCGTAAGTTTTATTTCGATTAAGTTCATTTTTTAAGTTGAGAGTTTTTTGTGTTGTTGTTATAATAGTTGAACTGGATAGTGGTCTTCATAATGATTTGTTTTGAAATGCTCGTGAAAATCCAAAACAGCTCAGCATCCGTTCATCCTTCTCATCAAATCTGTGCGATCTCTAAAAACGTTCTCTCTGCCTAAGTAAGCCCTGGGTGCCAAAGCATCTGACAGCAATCTGTAAGCCATTCTGAAGCAGAAGGCGCGCAAGCATTCAAGGGACTTTATAGCCTTAATTGGGATCAATTGGCTAATAGTATCTTTTAGCCCACAAATTAAATGCCCCAGTCATTATTCATTCATTCATCTTCTATACCGCTTTATCCTGTATTTAGGGTCGCGGGGGACCTGGAGCCTATCCCAGGAGACTCTGGGCACGAGGCAGGGTACACCCTGGACAGTGTGCCAATCCATCGCAGAGCACACACACACACTCATTCACACACTATGGTCATTTTGGGAACGCCAATTAGCCTAACCTGCATATCTTTGGACTGTGGGAGGAAACCGAATCGAACCCGGACCCTGGAGGTGCAAGGCGACAGTGCTAACCACTACACCACCGCGCCGCCCCCAATCATTATTATTCTTCTAAAAACATAATAATACTTATTAATTAATACTTATAATTAAAAATATGATTATAGGACACATTTTTATGGCTCACAACAGTGTTTCCAAGCGTTAGACAAACTGTGAAAATGGGAGGGTTTTTTTATTAGTTGGTTAAGACGGAGCTCAACCACTCAAAATTTCAACATTGTTTCTTATCTAAGAGAAAAGCAAAAATATGAAAAAGAACACCAAGACATCAGGCCACTATGTCATGCGAATTCTCACAGTGTTTTATTACTTATTTGAATTTTGAAAACAAAATATGATGTATTATACTTTATTATACTGTAGTTTAGGGCTGCTCGATATGGCTCGATAAAATCGATAATTATCAATAATGAAATTTGTTGTCAACGAGTGCCGTTATCGATTAGTTGGGCTGCTCACGTTATTGAGGCGCGCGACCACAAGATGCACAAATACACACAGACACACACAGATACACAGTCGCTCGCGCAATGGAGTTTACACAAGCGTTTGCAGGAAAAAGCGCGCGAGCCCCAAGTCCTCCAAGGTATGGGAGCAATTTACATTAAACACCTCTTATCGGGCGTTAAAATCAAGCGTTTTCTGCCGTTCGTAGTGTCCGGTGAGCGCGGATGAAGTGCCGAGGGTTTACACATAGGAGTCAGTGAGAGTTCACACGGGCTTTGGTGACGTGCGTTTGTCCGGCTGCGCGGTTATACAGCGTAAAAAAAAAACCCGTTGCATGCAGCTTTTTCTTGGCGTTCAAATCCCAACGAACACAAGGAAAACACTTCTAGTTCATTTTCTTCACGTTCATTTTACACTTCGGAGGACCGGATATATCCCATAATCCTACACGCTGTACAGAGGGAAATGCGGGGAAAGGGCAAAATAAACAGAGTGAACCCAGTAGCGGCGAGTTTTTTCTCGCCATGTCGCCGTATTACGAGAATGTCTAGTATAGCAAAATGGTCTATATATATTTTTTATTTTTATTTTTTTTTTTATTGAGACAAAAAAAAAGGATAAAATACACACGAGAGGATCGAAATAAACCGTGTAAACCGTGAAAAGGATGTAGTAGACATTTCAATTAAAAATAATATCATAATCTAGAAGTCTATTCTTATTAAGTTGAATTAATTTAAGAGAATTTAAAATTGAGGTCATTCTTAATAACTGAATGTCAGTGTATTTTTTTTTAACTATATATACACACAGTATATACACACAGTCAACTTGCCATCTGCAATTATTGTTAAAAACAAAAATGTTGATTTACAAAAAATAGAGTTTAATTATCTTTAATTTTGACATTTAAACCTTACGTGGCTATTGCATTTTTTTAAGTTTACTTTTGTACATAAATAATACCCTGATTTATGGTTTTATATAGTTAAGCAAAACATCAAATTAAAGCGTCTAGCTTTTATCCAATTAATCGAGATATATATATATATATATATATATATATATATATATATATATTATATGCAGATGGCAAGTTGACAGTGTTTTTATATATATACTGTATATATATATATATATATATATATATATATATATATATATATATATATATATATAATTATAAGCAAAACATAAGATGAAAGAAGCGTTTATCTTTTATCCGATTAATCGATTAACTTTGTTACAATGACGGTTAAGTGCCGATTAACAGGTTTGCTCATAATATTTATGTTCATGTTCGGATTCGATCAGCTGATGGTGATCGCAATTTCCAGCCTGATTAAAGTCATCAATATATCAGTGGTATTGACTGACACTAAACAAGCTGTTGGTTTATTTCTTCACAGTGAGCGCTTGTTTAATGTACACACAGTGCAGAAATTGGTGAGAAATGCTTGGGCTCTGTGCCCTGAACAGATCTCTAGCTGAGGATTGCATAATGAGCATTTGAAGATGAATGATCATGGCTCAATATTGCTAACTGTGCACTTTTAAAGTTGTCAGACAGCAGTGTAATTCACTCTGCAGGATAGAAAAAGTAAAAGTCGAATTCATATTACTGCATGTTTACCGTTAAGGCATACAGTGCATCCGGGAAGTATTCACAGCACATCACTTTTTCCACCTTTTGTTATGTCACAGCCTTATTCTAAAATGGATTACGTTTATTTTTTCCTCAGAATTCTACACACAACACCACATAATGACAACATGAGAAAAGGTTACTTGAGATTTTTGCAAATGTATTAAAAATAAAAAAATGGAGAAAGCACAAGTGATTTGGAAAGGCACACACCTGTCTATATACAGTAAGGTCCCACAATTGACAGTTCATGTCAGAGCACAAACCAAGCATGAAGTCAAAAGAATTGTCAGTAGACCTCCAAGACAGGATTGTCTCGAGGCACAAATCTGGGGAAGGTTACAGAAACATTTCTGCTGCTTTGAAGGTCCCAATGAGCACAGTGGCCTCCATCATCCGTAAGTGGAAGAAGTTCGAAACAACCAGGACTCTTCCTAGAGCTGGCCGGCCATCTAAACTGAGCGATCGGGGGAGAAGGGCCTTAGTCAGGGAGGTGACCAAGAACCCGATGGTCACTCTGTCAGAGCTCCAGAGGTTCTCTGTGGAGAGAGGAGAACATTTCAGAAGGATAACCATCTCTGCAGCAATCCACCGATCAGGTCTACATGGTAGAGTAGCCAGACGGAAGCCACTCCTTAGTAAAAGACACATGGCAGCCCGTCTGGAGTTTGCCAAAAGGCACCTGAAGGACTCTCAGACCATGAAAAACTAAATTCTCAGGACTGATGAGATTCTTTGGCCACTCTACCATTATGGGGTGTTGTGTGTAGAGTTCTGAGTTCTGACGTAACAAAATATGGAAAAAATTATGCGCCGTGAATACTTTCCGGATACAGTATACTGTGAATACAATGTGAACCTGTGACCGGTTTTGAAAATTTCTTTTGCCAGGTAGTGCTCCTGCAACTGGTTTTTAATGTGGTTTTTGTCAGGCAGTTAGTCTCTCCTCAGTGTTGAATGGTAGCTACAGTACACTACCATTCAAAAGTTTGGGGTCACTTCCAAATTTCTTTGTTTTTGTTTGGTGATTTATTTTCTACATTCGACAACAATACTGGGGATTTCTATAAAAAGAACTATAAAATAACAACAACAAAAACATCAGTTACTGTAGTTGTTATTGTAAGACACAGAGGTCGGCCTTTCTGTAATAGTTCTTGCAAGAACAATATTGTGTCAAGTGCATTTGCAAAATCCGTCAAGCACCATAATGAAACTGGCTCTCATGAAGGCCGTCCCATATAAATCCATCAGTGTTGTTACTCTTCATTATCACCACTCAAGGAATGCCTCTCATCCAAACAGATTGCTCGGTCAGACTTAACTGTTGTATTACAGGAATTATCACCTACGTTATAGCAGCTGTCAACTCTGTTCTGAAGGCATTCCTGTTTCCTAAGCCCTCTTAATGAAAAGCTCGTCATTTACATGATTACATCAAATTTTCTTATTGAATAACAACCATTTAAAACAGTATTTTTATCATGAGACTTGCTATATTAGATTATTTACTAAAAAAAACGTTGATCATTCGAATGAGAGCAATAATATAAAACCATATGGCTACAGTACACCACTGTCAGAAGTGCAGCTATAGGAAAATTCCTACATCAAGTGAAGATACAGAACTCAACAGCTCTGAGGAAATAATGTTTTATGTTTGATAATAATCTCCTAATGATAAATAATATATTTGTATATTCAAAATATTTAGTTGGTAGTAAAGCGTTATACTGTACTGTATGTAGTTCAGTTTCAATGTTTTTCAAAAAATCTACACCATGGGGGTCCAGATCCAGAGATGAATGTAAAATTTAACTTGTTTATATACTGTGTTCAGGGCAGCATGCTGGTTTAGTCGCCATGCACCTCCAGGGTCTGGGTTCGATTCCCAGTCAGGTTCGATTCCCACCTCTGTGTGTATACTGTAGAGTTTGCACATTCTCCCCGTGCTACTGTAGGTTTGTTTACTCTGGTTTCCTCTTACAGTCCAAAAACATGGAGATTAGGCTAATTTACCCAAATTGCCTGTAGTGTGTGAATTGTGTGTACAATATGTGTGTGTGTCCAGGGTGTACACCGCCTTGTGCCCTGGGTCTCCTGAGATAGGCTCCAGACCCACATGGCTTTGTATACAGGATAAAGTGGTAAAGACTACTGTTTACTACAGTATGTTCACTATAAATAAAATTTCATAATCATTTGTGACTATAGGAGAATTGACATGCTCTCTGGGTCGGGTGATGCATGCTCTTTTTCCCTAGTGCACGTTGACTCTAGCCAATCATGAGCATGTGTGGGCTCATGTGAGCAAAAGAAGGTAGATTATCAGAATCACTTATGCGGCCCTGTGAGGCAGCACGAGCAACAGGTTGGAATGATGCAGTTTTCTGGAATCATAAATCTTAGCTGAAGCATGCATTAGCCTCCTCTGTTTCTGATTGATAAGTGCTGTGTGATGGGGAGAGCTGGCTGCTAGTTGATGGAATTTGGCAAGTGAACAAATAGGGGGAATAAAAAGAAAACTTTATATTTCATAAATTGCCAAGGCTGAGTTCATTCAAAGACTTAATTTATTACATTTTAGTACAAATAATGATTGCCTCTTATTAAATGTCTTATGGCATCACATTAGGAATTCTGAGACTGCCAATGTCAACATATAGTCATGGAATAATTTTAGAGATTTATGAGATTTTGTTTACAACAGCAAAACCAAGAGAGTCAGTTTTAGAGAGCAGGTTGTGGGTCAGAACCCCATGCAGGCTCAGTGATTGAGTTTCATGCTCTGCCGGTTGGAGGTCCTGAGTGCTTGACTCTGAGAGACAGAAACAGAGAGAGATCGAGACTGAGAGAGAGAGAGAGAGAGAGAGAGACATTGACTCACACATTAATCAGGTAGAAAAAAATGGGACAGCAACTCTTCCGTATACAGTAACTCACCAACAATGTCTGCTCCAGGATTTGTCCCTTCAAAGTACAGTATTAAAGGGAGCATCTCAACCCCTTCCATCCTAAGTCTGTAAAGTAGAAAATAATTTCTAACCACACGCGCACTTACAGTACATGCCCATGAACATATTAAACACACTCGCCCACATACTTCTACACACACACACACACACACACACACAGAAACCTATGCACAGGCTCCGACACACACCCATGCACACTCTTATCCACACACTCACGTACACAGTCACTCACTTTTCCATCCAGACCTGTGCAAACACACACACCCACACAATGAACCACTAGGTTACACACATTACCATGCACATACACACACCCACCCACATGCTCATCTAAATGTCTACCCATAATCTCAATCACGCACACATACGCATTCGCACCCGCATGCTCAAATATTCAGCCACATGCCCAGGTATATGCTCAGCCACACGTCCAAGACAAACTCTTACCCATGAAAAGGTGTAGTTGGATCTACACTATATAAGATATTAACAGTCTGATCTACTCTATATAAGATATCAGTGGTCTGATCTACTCCGTAAACATATTGGTGGTCTGATCTATTTTATAAGAGATATCTGTGGTCTGATCTGTAAAGAAATCCTTGGTCTACTCTACTCTATATATACGTTATCAGTGGTCTGATCTATCTGTATAAATATATTTGTGGTCTGATCTAATCTATAAAATATGTCTGTAGTCTGATCTAATCTATTAAAGAAATCTGCGCTCTGATCCACTCTATATGATATATCTCTAGTCTGATCTACTCTATAGAATATATTTGCAGTCTGATCTACTCTATATGAGATACCGTTGGTCTGATCTACTTCATAAAGATATTTGTATAGATATTATACCACTGATCTGATCAGGGCCAGGGGTAGCTCAGTGGTTAAGGCATTGGACTACGGTTTGGAAGATCCCAGGTTCAAACCCCACAACCACCAAGTTGCCACTGTTGGGCCCTTGAGCAAGGCCCTTAACCCTCAACTGCTCAGATGAATAATGAGATTTTAAAAAATGTGAGTCGCTCTGGATAAGAGCGTCTGCCAAATGCTTAAATGTAAAAGGCAGTAAATGTTACTCTGTAAACTTATTGGTGGTCTGATCTACTCTATATGAGATATCAGTGGTCTGATCTACTCCATGAAGACAGCTGTGGTCTGATCTACTTTATATAAGATATCAGTGGTCTGATTTACTTTATCTAAGATATCAGTCCGTCTGCTCTACTTTATCTAAGATATGTGTGCAGTGATGCTTTATCTATGATGTCAGTTGTCTAACCTACTCTGTATGTGATATCAGTGGGTTAGCTGTCAACTGTTTGTGTCATGAATTTCCTGGAGAGATTGTGAAGCAAGGGCAAAGCAACACACGCTGGAAACAGCTCACTTCTATCCCATACAGTAACAAATATATGAGTCTGTATAGCGCCTATGATATCAGGGAGTGTGTGTGAGTCGAAGGGGACTCACTGCAGCCATTCCATTGCACTCAGGAGACCTGGCATATCGTTTCGAAATGTTTCATGGGGGTGCAAGCAAAATTCAGGGTGATACAATCGCCAAGTCCAAGCCATTCCCAGCGGGAGGAGAAATGGAGCTGCTCCACAGCATGGTTCTTCTATAAGAAGGGTATAACCCGCATATTTTTTCTGCATCTAAGCTACAATAAAAGTATAAATAACGAGTGCACCCATACTAAAACAACACAAATATAATAAGAATAATAATTTACAACTTTTAATATAATAATCCCACAAACATACTGCGTTTTCCATTTCCATTTCCATATCACGTCTGCGGGATTATTACATTAAAAGATGCAAATTTGTATTATGTTTGTGTATATCACGTACTGCATGTGGGCTGGTATTACATCGACAGGTTGCATCCCCCTTTCTGCAATGTCGTCTTTTTTTTTTCTCGTCTTGCCCTGTCACAGTCTTTGCTCCTGGATTAAAGGCACGACGGTAATGACCCCCGATTCCACCTCCGTGCCTTTCACACAGACCACTGAGACACAACGTCTGTGCAATATTCCTGCCTTAGACTGTGTGTGAGAAAGAGACTAGACAGACACACAGAGAGAGAGAGAGCGAGAGAGAGAGAGATGAGAAGACTCCTCCTCTGACAGTAATATGAAGTCCCTGCACAGCTCAGTGTTTTAGCTGAGACTCAGCGGTTGTTAGTCTTCTTTGCGCAGCTCCGTGTTTGATCTCCGTGAGTGCAGCGTTCCCGACCTGCAGCGCTTTTTTCGTCAAATTGATTTCATTCTTTTCATGCGTCATTGTTGTCACAGCTAAAGCAGTGCAAAATCAGAATATCCACCCCAGGGGCCTAAAGTCTTTTGTTGCTTTCCTTTTTCGTTTTTTTTTTTCCTCCTTCTTCGTCACCCCATTCCTGAGTGAGCGATGGGATAAAAAAAATGTGGAAATAGCACAGCGTCTGTGTTTCCTATTCCTCAGTGAGTTGTGTTCGTTAAAATATCGGAGCTTTGCTTTAAATATTAATCCCCCTCCCTAACTTTCTCATTGCCGAGTTTCTTTATCATCTGAGTTTTATATGTTTCAGGCTGGCAGTGCACTCAGTGAATAAAGCTCTTTTAGTTTTTTTTTCTTTTTCCTTTTCCACATATTTCAGAGTCACACAGACATATTCATTCGGGAGATAAAGGTTTGAGTAGCCGCTTTGACTCAAGAGCCGAATCATTTCACTGGCGCTCTCTTGAAGAAAAAAAGAAAAGAAAAACGTAATTTTTCAGCGTGCTGCAGTTTTCCATCACTGCTTTCTCTTGCACTTTTCAAAAGCTTTATGTCACTAATCTGATGCCTGGCACTGCGTTAATGCACAGAGGAAACCTTTTCAGAAAAGGCCTGGAGTTATTTTTCTTGGTTTTTAGTCTTATCATCATATTCATCAAGCTTTGATTAAAAAAATAAAAGTAACATGAAAATCATAATTTGCCAAAGCATCATTATCCATTCATTCATTCATTTTCTATACCGCTTAATCCTGTGTTCAGGATTATAGTATATAATATATATGCAGTGAAATGCTTATATGACCACCTGTGACCTAAAATTTTATAAAGAAAATAGAGTACTCAAATAAAGAAATGAAATAAGAGACAATTATACAAATATAGAAACGTTTAGCTGCAAAATTTACAATATGTGCAAGTAATAAAATACAAACCGGATTCCAAAAAAGTTGGGACACTAAACAAATTGTGAATTAAAACTGAATGCAATGATGTGGAGATGGCAAATGTCAATATTTTATTCAGAATAGAACATAGATGACAGATCAAAAGTTTAATCCGAGAAAATCTATAATTTTAAAGGAAAAATATGTTGATTCCAAATTTCACAGTGTCAACAAATCCCAAATAAGTTGGGACAAGTAGCAATAAGAGGCTGGAAAAAGTACATTTGAGCATAACGAAGAGCTGGAAGACCAATTAACAGTAATTAGGTTAATTGGCAACATGATTGGGTATAAAAAGAGCTTCTCAGAGTGGCAGTGTCTCTCAGAAGCCAAGATGGGTAGAGGATCACCAATTCCCACAATGTTGCGCAGAAAGATAGTGGAGCAATATCAGAAAGGTGTTACCCAGCGAAAAATTGCAAAGACTTTGCAGTTATCATCATCAACTGTGCATAATATCATCTGGAGATTTAGAGAATCTGGAACAATCTCTGTGCGTAAGGGTCAAGGGCGTAAAACCATACTGGATGCCCGTGAGATACTATGTGATACTATGTGAGATTGCTTTTTATAGATTACAGCTCTGCCTTCAACACAATAGTGCCTAACAGACTGTTCACAAAGCTGAGAGATCTAGGACTTAACAAACGCTTGTGTGCCTGGGTGTTGGACTTCCTCTCGGACAGATCTCAAGCGGTGAGAGTGGGCAAGTGCTTCTCCAGCAGCATCACCATCAACACAGGTGCTCCACAGGGATGTGTTCTCTCTCCACTGCTATACTCTCTCTACACTTCAGACTGTGTGGCCATGTTCGACTCCAACACCATCGTTAAGTTTGCTGACGATACGGTGGTGCTGGGCTTCATCTCCAACAACGATGAGTCGGCCTACATAGATGAAGTGGAGAACCTGGCACTATGGTGTGAAGAAAACTGCCTCCGACTGAACGTCAGTAAGACGAAGGAGCTGGTGGTGGACTTCAGAAGGGGACAACTGGACCACAAACCCCTCATCATCAATGGAGCTCCAGTGGAGAGGGTGAGCAGCTTTAAGTACTTGGGCGTCCACATCTCCGAGGATCTGACATGGACTGAGCATATCTGTGCTCAGACGAAAAGGGCAAAGCAGCGTCTGTACCACCTGAGGCAGTTGAGGAAGTTTGGGGTTTCCCCTGCTGTCCTTAAGGCTTTCTACTCGGGTGCTGTTGAGAGCATCCTAACACAGAACATTTCATCCTGGTTTGGGAATAGCTGTGTACAGGACAGGAAAGCCCTCCAGAGAGTGATCCGGGCAGCTGAACGCTGCTGCAGGTTAACTCTCCCCTCCATGCAGGACATCTACACCAGGAGATGTAAAACCAGGGCAGCTCGTATCATTAAGGACTTGTCGCACCCCAATAACGGACTGTTCAAACTTCTGCATTCAGGCAGAAGGTTCCGGGTCATTATGGCCAAAACGGAGAGACTCAGGAGGAGTTTTTATCCACAGGCGATTAGACTCCTCAACCATGATGGGCCACTCTCCCATTCATAGGACTGGTAACAGTTCACCCACACACTGCTGTGCTGACATTCCACACTGCACACTGCACTTTAGTCTGGACTGTAAGCATCACTTGCACTAACACCTTTATCCTGCTCAGATACACACTTTATTATTATGTTTACATTTGCACCTTTTTTTTTTTTTTTTTTTTCTCTATTTCTATTTATAGATTATTTCTTTTGTTTCTTGTTATTTGCACAAAGTAGGAGCGGTTCAGGATACATTTCACTGCGTGTTGTACTTGTATAACTATGCATGTGACAAATAAAGAATCTTGAATCTTGAATCTTGAATCTCCGGGCCCTTAAACGACAATGCACCACAAACAGGAATGCTACTGTAAAGGAAATCACAGAATGGGCTCAGGAATACTTCCAGAAACCATCGTCAGTGAACACAATCCACCGTGCCGTCCGCCGTCGCCAGCTGAAACTCTACAGTGCAATGAAGAAGCCATTTCTAAGCAAGATCCACAAGCACAGGCGTTTTCATTGGGCCAGGGATCATTTAAAATGGAGTGTGGCAAAATGGAAGACTGTTCTGTGGTCAGACGAGTCACGATTCAAAGTTCTTGTTGGAAATGTGGGACGCCGTGTCATCCGGACCAAAGAGGACAAGGACAACCCAAGTTGTTATCAACGCTCAGTTCAGAAGCCTGCATCTCTGATGGTATGGGGTTGCATGAGTGCGTGTGGCATGGGCAGCTTGCATGTCTGGAAAGGCACCATCAATGCAGAAAAATATATTCAGGTTCTAGAACATATGCTCCCATCCAGACGTCATCTCTTTCAGGGAAGACCCTGCATTTTTCAACAAGATAATGCCAGACCACATTCTGCATCAGTCACAACATCATGGCTGCGTAGGAGAAGGATCCGGGTACTGAAATGGCCAGTCTGCAGTCCAGATCTTTCCCCTATAGAGAACATTTGGCGCATCATAAAGAGGAAGGTGCGACAAAGAAGGCCCAAGACGATTGAACAGTTAGAGGCCTGTATTAGACAAGAATGGGAGAGCATTCCTATTTCTAAACTTGAGAAACTGGTCTCCTCGGTCCCCAGACGTCTGTTGAGTGTTGTAAGAAGAAGGGGAGATGCCACACAGTGGTGAAAATGGCCTTGTCCCAACTTTTTTGGGATTTGTTGACACCATGACATTTTGATTCACCATATTTTTCCCTTAAAATGATACATTTTCTCAGTTTAAACTTTTGATCTGTCATCTATGTTCTATTCTGAATAAAATATTGACATTTGCCATCTCCACATCATTGCATTCAGTTTTTATTCACAATTTGTTTAGTGTCCCAACTTTTTTGGAATCCGGTTTGTAGAATTGAAATAAAAGTGTACCAGATGTTAAGTGTATAGGTTATGCAGGAGAGGTTACAACTGAATGCAGTTAGTCCTCATTTGTGTGAAAAATGTCCAGTCACAAGCAGAACAATGTGCAAAGTCCCAGAGGTGTGCGTGAGAGAATAAAAGAGAGCAGATTAGAGTGTTTAGTTCTATGTGGTGTTCTGGTTGAGAGTCTGTATAGTCTGTGGGATGAAGCTTCTCCTCAGTCTCTCTGTGTTGGCCTTCAGGGAGTGGAAGTGCCTTCCTGACTGCAACAGAGAGAACAGTCCATTGTTGGAGTGGCTGGGGTCCTTCATGATCTTCTTGGCCTTGGTCCTTCTTGGCCTTGATGTACGTAGATTGAGTACAGGTCGGGGAGCTCGGTGCGGATGATGCGCTCAGCTGATCACACCACCCTCTGTAGAGCTCCTCCGTCCTGCATGGTACTGTTCCCAAACCAGGTTGCGATGTTACCCGTCAGGATGCTCTCTATGGGGCAGGAGTAAAAGTTCCTAAGCACCTTGGGGGGCAGTCTGAGGTCTCCAAAGTGTCTGATGCCGGGCCTTTTTCACCATGGTGTTGATGTGATAGGATCATGACAGGTCCTGCATGATGTGAAGTTGTCCACTCTTCTACTGGGCTCTCGTTAATGATGGGGGGTCTGCTAGTCCTTCTCTTGCTTTGTACTGAAAGTCCACTATCAACTCCTTTGTCTTGCTGATGTTAAGGAGGAGGTTGTTCCTGTGGCAGCAATTTTTCAGATTTCCAATCAAACAGGATCATCAGTAAATGTTGATAATGGTGGTGGAGTTGGTAGTGGCCACACAGTGCCAATTAGTTGGACAACAATGAGTTAGTGAGTCCCAGGTGTTCCAGCTTGGTGGTGAGTATGAAAGGAATTATAGTATTAAACGCTAAACTGTAGTCGGAAAACAGCTTTTTTACCATAATTTCCCTTCTTATGTCCAGGTGAGTGAGTTATGTGTGAGGGAGGTGAGCGATGACATCATCTGTTGAAAGGTTCAGATGGTAAGCGAACTGTAGACTGTGATACATTGGATGGTTTGGTGCCTTTCGCTCATGGTTGGTGTTGACTTTTTAAAGTGGTTTTGCTACATTTCTATGGGATCGGAGCAGATGGGCTAGACTTTGGTCCCAATGGGCATAGATGAGCCTTGACATTTATTATTCATCCCATGTGTATACTGTAGATACTCAAATTGGATATTGCTAGTTTAACTTTAGAATAAGCATCATGTTGCTCATTAAAATTGCTTCTTTCTTAGACTGTAAAGTCAAACCTTACAGCGGATGTTTTACCAAAGATTAAAAAAAAAAATTTTTTTAAACTACATTTATTATTTTAATAGTAATCATGTAAAAAAATTAACTGACCCTATGTCTATTTTTTCTAACCTCATTTTCAGGCCAAATGTTGTTGGTAGACTCTCATCTGTTACTGCCTTTTGCCAAGGGTGTGTGTGTGTGTGTGAGAGAGAGAGAGAGACAAAGAGAATGATGCTACAAGCAAGACTGTAAAGGTCTGATTAAACTTCAGCGATGCATAAAAATAACACTTTGTTTGTGTTAGCAGGTGTGAATTACATTTCAATATTCTGCATTTGCCCTTTGTTATTTCTGACTGCTGTGGATGTGGGTTTGGTTTAACTGAGCTATGGAAAATGAATAAGAAAAATAAAATAAAATAAAAGCACCCAGGCTGAGCGAACCTCAACCTCGTCTATTGGAACGAGTTTGCTTTTATACATTGTCTTTGCTGCTTTGTTTGCATTGCAATCAGTGCAGAAAATGCTATGCATGGCTTTGGAAATCTTTTTTCCAAAAAAAAAAAGCATGAAGGTGCTAGAACAAAAGTAAATTGCTTTTTTCCCGCTGTTGCTACTTCAGTCTGTTTTTTTTTTTTTTTTTTTTTTGCAGTTGGAATAATGGCAGTGAATATTGCTCTTGACCTAAACAGAATGAACGAACACACACACACACACACACACACACACACACACACACAGGGACTAATGAAGTTTTGACTCAGATTAAAATCAGATTGCTTAAAAATGAAAAGGAAAATCGGGTATATTTTCCCGCGTTTGAACAGGTTTATTATTGTTTACACATATTTTTTGTGTAATAATTTTGTGGAAAAATCACTTCATCTGCAAATAAAGGAATGAAATAAAAATGAAATTGGTTACTTTGTTTGGTATTTTTGGCGGCACAACTAGATTTCTGCTTTTATTTACATTTATCGGTTGCCTACAGAAGAGAAGAGTTTTGCCCTGCAGCGCTGGAATACAGGAAGCTCATGGCTACCAGTTTAGCATAATGCGCCAGCTTACATCACTTTGTGCAACATGCTAAACCTGAGGCCATATTCTTCCGTTGCGTCTTAGCTATTGTACATCAGCAGGAGCAGTTTTCCCACCAAATATTCATTGAAATTATCTTTTTTTTTCCCCCGCCTAATGTTTTAAAGTGAAAACTCTTAACTTGGCCTACTTCCTGTTGGGCTGTGTGGCAGGATGGAGGCGGGGATTCAGAAGGTTCTGCAGGTGGATTTGGAGGTGAACGGTCTGGGGGATCCTCTGGGCACTCGTTCGGTCACGTGGCAGGTGGAATATCCCATGAGCCGCACTTTCTCGGAGGAGGTCCCGACCCTTATCCGACTCGCACCTCACGGGCTTGGTGGAATCGTGCCGCTCGCCATGGTGAGTTCAAGTCCTTTCCCCAGCAAGTACAGTAAATCAATGTGTATCCTGTCAACCCTTTCATATTGGGACTTAAGATACATTACTACATACAGTAACACCTGCAAATTCAGTTTATTTCTAATGAGTTTTTAACAGTTTCTTATTTTTTTCTTATGTTATTAAATTAATTATTATTGGTAGTGTTTACTTATTTTTGTTTAATGATAATGTTTGGTGTTAGTAAGATTTAATTCGATTACGTGTTTAATTTTGGTAATGATTTGTTTTATTTATTATTATTTTTTTTTTAATTAAATTATGTTAGAAATTCATAAGGGGTTTTAATGTGTCGATACCATTTTTTCCCTCCCGATACCGATTCCGATACTTGGGCTCAGGGTATTGGCCGATACCGAGTACCGATCCGATACCTGGGTGTGTATCTGTACTGTGTGTGTGTGTGTGTGTGTGTGTGTGTGTGTATATATAATTTCTTTTTTAAGTAAAATACTGCTAGCCCTGTGTAACGGGTTCGACCCTAAGTGCACGGGCGACACCATGAAACACGGACACGAGGCGAGGTCTTACAGGAAAAAGGGTCATTTATTTAGAAAAATGGGTAAGGATAGGGTTAAAGGCTCTATGCGGTCTTTTCCCCTTCGGCGGCAGGGATGCGAAGGCGGGCTCGACGCGGAAGTGAAGGTGCACGCGCTCCTCTCGCAGGGATCAAAGGCGCCCCCCTTTTAAAAGTCTCTGGGGCGCATCACATCGCCCCGCTCTTGTGCCACTGTCTCTCATAAAATCCACCGCGTCGCAAAGTCCAGCTTCCCAACAGTCAGACCCCGAGCTACACTCCCCGCTGTGTTTTATAGCGCCGGGACCATTAGCGGCGATAGCTCATGGGCCGTTGCCTGATTCTGCGGCCCTGCTGCTTCACATACCTAAAGGGGGGGGGGGGGGAGGCCGCCTAACTAGTGAGCGAGGAGCGATATCAATTTGGACGCACACCCATCACAGGCGCACGCCGTGACACTCTGTAAGTAAGCTAAGCTAGCAAAACTAGCGGGCATAAATAGGTTACTGTATGTTTAGGAAAATGGTATCGGATCGATACGTGGACTCAAATACTCGCCGATTCCGATGCCAGATTTTTTTGTGGTATCGGTAGCATTTCCGATACCAGTATCGGGATCGGAACAACCCTATAAAAAAACCCTAAAAAAATTTTAGTTTTATTAGCAAGGATCAAAGTTGGACATTTTCTGAATAATTTTATATCATTTTTAGTGCCTTTATTTAATAGCATTAGAGGCTATCAGATGCTAATCAGCAAAAACCACGGTCACACTCTTCGGAGTACATTTTGATTAACTTTAATTTGGCTAATTGAGCAGAAGGTCCTCTTCATGATTGAGAAGGTAATTGACCTGAAGCCAAGAGTAATTTTATTAAAATGGACAGACTTTCGAATGCTAAATGTAATGAGATAATGATTATCTCATTCATGGCTTCCTTTTATAAGATATATACATGACACAATGCAATACGGAAGTCGAGAGAGGATATTCATGAGCTTCATTTCATTCCGTTCTGTTTATCTGAAAATGAAAAAAGATAGTTGGGAAAGTTCAGTCGAGTAACTTACAAACTGGCTAAGTCTAAAAGTAAATACAAGGACATGATTTGATACGGCGTGATATACTGTAGGTACAACAATCTCAGCTATGACACGCTCAATAATGTAGATGTAACGGTGCATCTGCTTTGTTCTGAAGATAGATTCATTGTTGAGTGAATGAAGGAAAATGATAATTGTATAAAAAGAAGGGAAATAATTTAATTCGAATCAGTTCTTCCATTATAAAAATCTAAATTTGTCAATAAAAGTACCATAAATGATATTTTTAATTGAAAGGTCATCATGTTTTATCTGATACTCAGTTAGAAAAAGAAGCATCATGCCCATTCTCGTTGAGATGCACATGAATTTAGATAGAGCTTAGATGGATATAGAAACTATTAACATAGATGATTTAATAATAGCCCTCTCATAAGCACACCTTGCTGTTACTACAGTAGGTTGGACCTCTTTTTGCATTCAGAACTGCTTTAATTCATTGTTGCATGGATTTAACAAGGTGCTGGAAACATTCCTTAGAGATTTTGGTCCATATTTACATGATAGCATTACACAGTTTTTGATGTCAGCTGAACATTATGATGCAAATCTCCTGTTCCACCACATCGCGACGGTGCTCTGTTAGGTTCAGCCCTGGTGACTGTGGAGGCCATGTGAGTACTGTACACTGAACTCACTGTCATGTTCAAGAAACCAATTAGTGATGATTTCAGCTTTTGACATGGTGTGATAGTCTGTGCTCATTAAGGAATGAATATGGTCGGCAACAATACTCGGGTAGGTACTGTACTCTAGGCTGTGGCATTTAAACAATACTCATTTGGTACCTAGGAGCCCAAAGTGTGCCAAAATATTCCCAAACACAATTCCACCACCAGCAATCTGAACCATTGATACCAGTTACAGGTATGGTGGACCCATGCTTTCATGTTGTTTACACCAAATTTTGACTCTACTTTTTAAATGTTAAAGCAGAAATCTAGACTCATCACAACAGGCGATCTTCTATTGTCTTCTTTTGTCATTTTGGTGAGTTCATGCAAACTTACTGCTTCAATTTCCTGTCCTTAGCTGACAGAGATGCTCTGTTGTAACTAGACGTCCTTTGAATTACTGTTGCCTTTCTATCAGCTCAAACCAGTCTGGCCATTCTCCTTCGACCTCTGGCATCAACAAGGCAATTGCCGCTCACTGGATATTTTCTTTTTTTCACACCATTCTCTGTAAACCCTAGAGATGGTTGTGTGTAAAAATCATTTACTCACTTAGATCAGCAGTTTCGAAATGCACAGACCAGCCAGTCTGGCACCACTACCCATATCATGTTCAAAGTCACCTTCCCCCCCCCATTCTTATGCTTGGTTTGAACTTCAGCAGATCATCCGATTTGCATTAGTGAACATTTAATTAGGTAGACCCAAATGCATTGGGCGCAGTGGGAGTAGTGCAGAATTCTGAATGTTAACATTTAGGATATTAAAAATTTTTATTGCTCACTTATTGACTCACTGAATACAGGATAAAGCGGTATAGACGATGAGTGTCATGGGGACCTGGGAGCCTATACCAGGAGACTAGGGCACAAGGTTGGGTACACCCAGGACAGGGTGCCAATCCATAGCAGGGCACACACACTGTACACCCTCACACACACTCATTCAAACACTAGGAGGAATCCGGGATCACACCAATTAGCTTAATAGGCATGGAGGAAACTGGAGTACACGGAGGAAACACACCAAACACGGGAAGAACATGCAAACTCCATGAACCCAAGGCGGGAATTGAACCCAGACCCAAGGCGACCGTGCTGCCTACCTTACTTTCTTTGTTTTAAATATTGAAAAAAGCTTAAAACTTCTGGGTTTTTTTTTAATTACTTTTTAAATTTGAAAAAAAAAATCCCATATTTTCTATATAGTCTCAGAGATTTATTAGTGAAATGATATTTTAAAGGAATATTTGTCCTGTTTCAAATCAGACAGACTCTCCCTAATGTCATAATAGTTACCGTTTCATTGATTGAAATTTAATTACTGCTTTACGGTCAGATGAAACCTGGAGAGAAATCGGAACGTTCGTCCTCTTTGTCGCTGCATGATTTATTCATGAATCCACTGATGGGCTCAAATCACTCTGCATGTCTCTCCATGAAGAACAGCATGTGTTCCAGAGAGCCAGAAAAGTCACGGGGAAAGTGCAGGTGAAGACTGCTCATCAGTCTCCTGTTACACAAAACGGAGACGTGCTAATCGGATTCTTACCACATTATCCTAATTCCGATCGCTCAGAAGGTGTTGATTCATTTTCTGGAACAGCAGCCCGAAAAGTTGGTGCAGCCTCAAATTATAGGTTCGAATGTGTAACAGTTTGCACTGTATAGTTGCTCATGAACAGAGCAGATTGATCATCATCGATATGTCCATGTACAATGTCCTCAGGATTGCTGGCAGTCTGCTGATTAAGATGCAGCACTCTGTCTCTCCCTCTCCATTAATGTGTCTCAAACTTAATTTATTCTGCAAGTGAAAATTGACCGACGTGATTAAGGAAGCTTAACCTAAAAATACTAACTTAGAATTTCATTAAAAAAAAAAAAAATATATATATATATATATATATATATATATATATATTCAATAGTGTTAAAGATTACATGCATACGATTAATATGCACGTTATTTGGTATCATTTTTTAGCTACTTTAGGTTTGTAGTATACAGCACGCATGTCTAATCAGTGCATTTGCAGCAACGAGACACTTAGGGGTGTTTAATTTTTTTTCTTTGTCATTTATTTCTTTATTTCCATCAGGAAATCTATGTCTTGTGACGGGTGTGTGTAGTTCAGCCTTATGAAGAAGCCATGCTCTTAACTGCTTATTGACTTCCTGCTCATTACTGCTGCTTTATTTACTGAACTGGTGTAAGACAGAAACAGATGGAGGGAGATGCAGCGCAGTACTGTATGTACATTTTCTAGTGCTTTGTTATTTGCTAACTTTACCACTCGGTTGTTGTTGATTAAATAGAGCTATATTAACAAGTTATGGTATGGACAGTGGTCATGTCCAGTTCTCTCATGACAAGTGTTGAGTGTCTACGTCCAGTCCAGCCTCATGCTCACTATCCACGTTTATGTCATGCCTGCACCCCTTTACCTCTACATGCTTTATGCTTGGTATTAGTGTAACTGCTTAACTAAGATTGCTCGACATCCAGCCAATAACCCAAAGTACCACTCAATACAGACATCGTTAATGTAACAGTGTAAGATCACGTCCACGTGTGGCCGGGTATTTTTTCAAACTAGTTGAAAAAGATTTTTCTACCTCGTTTTTTAAACAAATTCTGTCCACGCGTCCTACTGTTTAAAAATAACACATAAAAATCTCTGTTTTTAGAAATACCCGGTTATGTACAGTACGTGTGGACATCAACCAAGTCTTTCCTTGAAATAGATAAGAATCAGGTTTAAGGTATTTTAATTATTCATTCATTCATTCATCATCAATACCGCTTAATCCTGTGTTTAGGGTCGCGGGGGACCTGGAGCCTATCCCAGAAGACTTCGGGCACTAGGCAGGGTACACCCTGGACAGGGTGCCAATCCATCGCAGGGCACACACACATACACACACTCACACACCCAATCACACACTACGGGCAATTTAGGAACGCCAATTAGCCTAACCTGCATATCTTTGGACTGTGGGAGGAAACCGGAGTACCCGGAGGAAACCCACCAAGCACGGGGAGAACATGCAAACTCCATGCACACAGAGACGGGAATCGAGCCTGGCCGGGGAATCGAACCCAGACCCTGGAGGTGCAAGGCGACAGTGCTAACCACTACACCACCGCGCCGCCCTATTTGAATTATGTTACATTTAAGTTAGTTTTATGTTGGGACGTAAAAGCATGGAACATTAAAATAAAAGATCATTTAAAAAAATGTCAAAATATGTTGATAATAAACATTTTGTAACTTTTGAGCTTAGCCACTTTGCACCTCAGGTCTGTGTGCATGGAGTTTGCAATGTTTTCCCCGTTCTTGGTGAGTTTCCTTCAGTTTTCTTCCACAGTCTAAACACATGCAGCTTGGGCAAATTGGCGAATTCCCAAATTGTCCAGAGGGTGTGTGTGCCCTGCGATATATTGGCACCCAGTCCAGGGTGTACCCTGCCTTGTGGCCTGGTATAGTCTCCTGGTATAGGCTCCAGGCCCCATGCGACTCTGTACACAGGATAAGTTAGTATAGAAGATGAATAAATGAATGAATGAATGAATGAATACATAAAAATGAAAAATAAACAGAACCAAAATCAAAACATGATTCTAAACAATAGTACTACTTCAAACATAATTCAATTCAATTTGATTTGTATAGCGATTTTAACAATTGTCATTGTCGCAAAGCAGCTTTACACAATCAAAAGAATTATTTAAGTTTGTATGGAATGTGAATGTGTATGAATCAAATGTTCAGATAGTCCCTGGTGAGCAAGCCGCGGGCGACAGTGGCAAGGAAAAACTCTGTGAGATGGTAATAGGAAGAAACCTTGAGAGGAACCAGACTCAACAGGGAACCCATCCTCATCTGGGTGAAACAGAGCAGGAAATGATCTGCATTTATACAGTGTGTTAGGTGGCAGGTCGTTCAGCTATAATAGTCGATGTTAATTGATGTTAGTATGGAGTCCAGGTAGTTTATTGGAGACTCAGATAGACTTGTAGAAAGTTCCAGTCCTGAACTATCGAACTGTCAAGTCCTCAGAGAAACAGCTGCCAACACCAGTCGAGGTCATAACCGTCTTCTAAGTAGATAGAATCATCCCCAGACACCAGACGCATCCCAAAGAGACACACGGGGCATCCATGCGACGAGACCTCCAAGCAGAAGCGGGGCACCAGGATGGGTCAGACAGGTCCGGAGGGCAGAGGGAGTCTGGATCACTGGCAGCTCAGGAATGACATACATACACAAATTTTGGCTATCGTTCCGGTAATGAAAATATTACAATGCAGCTAAAGATATATCATGATAAACCAAATGAGCAGCTCACCTCGTAAATGTTCTAGTCCAAAACATTTGTTCTTTTTGAATCTATTGCATTGCATAGCATCTACAGTATGCGAGTCACGTGACAAAAAAACGATCGACTCGGACTAGAAGACACATGAGAAGAACCGCTCAAATCTGTTTCCTGTGTAATGCACTGCATAGAGTCTATGGGAGTCACTTGACAAAAGAACGAGGGATTCGGACCAAAAGACTCAAGAGGTACAGTGCAGTAACCACTCGTTCCTGTTTCCTGTACATAACCTATGGTTTTGCGATGCTTTGTGCATGCACGGCCAGTAAAAATTTACGAAATCACTCTCTGAGACTACTCGTATTTCAGAGTCACGTTAAATACTCGTTCAAAACGAATGAATCGTTCATGAACGACCCATCACTAGTACACAGCTCGGGGACAACTCTGGTTTCCTCCCACAACAAAAATTCTGATGAAAATAAGTTTTTTTTGGTTGGTTTATGAAAGCTCGTATGAAGAAAAAAGTGTTAAAACTTTTGATGAAGAAAGGGAAATATTCATTTAAACCTTTTGTCTCAGAATGACTAGGAAAGTCCTTCTGGAGAACAAACACTGGGGACAAACAAATCATGCTGTAATACAGACCGGGAAGAATCAATATTAATGTTTGCTAGATTTGTAAAATCAATTGAATTTGGAGCTTACGCAGTACCGGTAGCTGAGCAGCAGAGTTCTGTGTCAGTGTGTGTGCACATATGTGTCCCCGTCTGAAGCCACTGAAAAGAAAAAAAGGGATTAAAATAAAGCACCTGTGCATGTTGTTCCAAACCTGCCTCGGGTTTCCTCGTTCCCTGTCGAACCCGAGAGAATGTCACAGGAGCATATGAGCTCTCGCCAAAACCGAAACACATCAACAGGAATAGGTCTGTGTGTCCTTGACTCACAGCTTCCCCCAAGTTCAAGTGCAATCTCGCTCTCTCTCTCTCTCTCTCTCTCTCTCTCTGCATCTCACTGATGCACCACATGGATATATGTTGGTTTCAAAACGTGACTTTTTTTTTCTTCTTTAAGCCATACAGGAGAGTGACTTTTTTTCAAAGCAATTTATTATGGCCAAAGTATGCTTTGTTGGAATGAACATCTGCATTTTCTTGAATCAGTTTTACACCCTTGTCTTAAAACATTATCCTCAATATTGTATGGGTTTCTCTGACCCCTCAGGGCGCGACTCCATAAGACCTATGAAGGTATGCTGTGGTGTAAGGCACCAGGACGTCAGCAGCAGATCATTTAAGTGCTGGAAGGACCGCTGTGTACCAGACTTGTTTGTTCAGCACATCCCATGGATGCCTGATCTGGGGAATTTGGAGGGCTTGAACTCTGTGTCTGCTAAACCCCATACACAGCAAGCTGAGCACATCTGAGTGTCCTAATACTTTTCTATCATAGCCAGCATTCGCTTTTTTCAGCAATTTGTGCTACATTGGGTTTTCTGTGGTATCCGACCAGACATGTTATCTCTCGCTCCCCACTAGTGCACTAGTTTACTGTTATCAAATTTATAGTAAATGTGAATATTATATTGTGTATTTTTTAGAGATGTTCCGATACCATTTTTCCCCTCCCGATACCGATTCCGATACTAAGGGTATCGGCCGATACCGAGTACTGATCCGATACCTGGGTGTCTATCTGTACAGTGTGTGTGTGTGTGTGTGTGTGTGTGTGTGTGTGTGTGTGTATATATAGCATTTCTTTTTCTAGCCCTGTGTAACGGGTTCGACCCTAAGTGCACGGGCGACACCATAAAACATGGACACGAGGCGAGGTCTTACAGGATAAAGGGTAATTTATTTAGAAAAATGGGTTAAAGGCTTTCTGATGCCTTTTCCACTTCGGCGGCAGGGATGCGAAGGCGGGCTCTACGCGGAAGTGAAGGTGCCGGGGGAGCTCGCGCAGCTCGTTCACACGCTCCTCTCGCGGAGATCAAAGGCGCCCCCCTTTTTAAAGTCTCTGGGGCGCATCACATCGCCCCGCTCTTGTGCCACTGTCTCTCATAAAATCCACCGCGTCGCAAAGTCCAGTTTCCCAACAGTCAGACCCCGAGCTACACTCCCCGCTGTGTTTTATAGCGCCGGGATCATTAGCGGCGATAGCTCATGGGCCGTTGCCTGATTCTGCTGCCCTGCTACTTCACATACCTAAAGGGGGGGAGGCCGCCTAACTAGTGAGCTTCGGAGTGAGCGAGGTGCGATATCAATTTGGGCGCATGCCGTGACACTCTGTAAGTAAGCAAAGCTAGCAAAGCTAGCGGGCATAAATAGGTTATGTTTAGGAAAATGGTATCGGATCGGTACGTGGACTCAAGTACTCGCCGATTCCGATGCCAGATTTTTTTGTGGTATCGGCAGCATTTCCGATACCAGTATCGGAATCGGAACAACCCTAGTATTTTTATGATTGAACGGTGTACTGTATGTAGTTCTGGGGTTTGTGACTTAACGTCTTCAGTCTGTGTTTCTCCCAAATATTCTGCTGTTTCACTTCTTGGGAAGAAGCACTGAAAGCATACCTGCATAGGCATTGTTTTTTCTGGTTCAAAATCGAAAATTAATTTCCCATCCTTGGTTCATGCACTGTTCCCTTAAAAATATATTACTGCGTGCATAGTCACATGGAAGCAACAAGGTGAAAAACGTCTTTCCGCAGGTACTGTACTGTATGTCTCTTCCAGCATTCTCAAGGAAGGAACATCCTGGAAAAAATTTGTCATGTACTGTAAGTCTTAAAAATGTTGAAATAATAGCAATTATGAGAGAAATCAGATGAGTTTCCACCCGACACAAGTTTAAAAACGGACACTTGTTTCACGGCTACTACTAAATGAGGTCGCGGTAACATGTTAAATGATGATATATGAATGGAGTAGAGGCATTAATAATAAATTGCAGAGGAGTCAAATATACTGCTGGATGAATCGTCCTAGTTGTAATGATCACATTAATCACTGCTTTAATTTAACAATATGGTTTCCACTCTCATTATTCAGCAGCTAATAAAATAGCACTTGATGCAACATTATTTTGCAGTTTATTATAATTATTCTTTCTCATGCTCCACTGTAACTTGTGCACGAACCTTAATAAAGCCATGCAATACTACTGTATATTCCGGTATGATCCAAATCCATATAATATAACCTAAAAGTTCAAATGGTGCATATAACCTATTGTGCTGTTGGAGGCTACGTGGTGGGTGTCTCGTTTGCTACAGTATGTATAAGTAAAGTTATAAAGTCAGAGTTATAATCTGCAGTGTGGATCCTGGCACTATCTTTCATTGGGTGGGAAAAAGCCCTGAATGTCATGGTGTAATTCTCAGACTGATGGAGATAGAGAAATATATATCGAGAGATTTCAGCCTGGAGAAGAAAAAGCATGTGCTAGTGCAGATTCTGAGAGATTAAGATGCAGACACGAGAAGGTTATTGTATGTGGCGGCCTAGCATCCTCCACTCTGCCATGGAGCGCTGGTGATCGATTGGCTTTTCCACATGCTCCCTCATTACCTCCAGCATCTCACATCTCCCTGTCTCAGTCCTTATCCCCCTTGCGCCTGTCTCTATCTCTTCCCCTGGGTGTTGGAGCTCCAGCATATCACTCTAACACTCATCTAAAATAGCGTGTGTATTCATTATCCCTCACCGGGAGGCGCCACTCCAGCAATGTGGCATTTCATCAGGGGAGTTGACGAGAGCCTCCCGCATAAGCATGCGGAATATAGAAAAGTTTCAGACATACACCCAGCCTTTAGCAAATAAAAATGGAATTTGATATGCAGATACTGCAATGGACTTGCGGGGGGGGGTGGGGGGGGGGGGGATATTGCTTTCTTTCAAGTCCAGTGGGATGGACTTGAGATAGTCTCCTGATCCATCAGATCATCCTGGATGAAAATCGTTTTGAAAATGAACGAATGACATTCAATACATTTCGAGGAAGAGTTTGTCCTAGTTTTTTAGATACAGTTTTGAAATATACAGCATATGCAGATGACCTCTGGACTGTATGAGTAAGCACTATACTTTGTTGTCTACACTTACCAGAGTTCTCATGCAGTATGCAATAATCACAAATCCTGCCTACCTGCCAAATGTGGATCATTTTTTGCTAACTCTTGTATTTTACCAGCCACTTTGGCCCTGTTCACACCTGGCATTAACATACAGTATGTCCTGGGTGATCGGACAGCCAGGAGTTATAGCCATTCACACCTGGTATTATGAATGCGCCTCCAGTGACCATTTGTGATCTAATTTCATAATTTTTTATTTTTTTTCCTGCTGGAGAAATGCTTCCCTGCCTGTTTATTATGTACCTTCCACTGCATTTATTTCTAGGAGAAAATGTCTCGTGAATCCTGTTTCAAACCCAAAACCCCCCACCCGCCCCCCCGCCCAAGTTTAAATCTTATGGTCTGCAAGCAAACTTATAATGAGAGATAAAACGCAAATGAAGCTACAGTGCAGTATGAAAAGCAGTCGCTGCTTTTTTTTTTTTTTTTTTTCCTCTTATAGCATTGTCTTTTTCCATTAGCCTAACAGTAGAGCGCTCTACCATTCAATGTGGTTTTCAATTATTGCATTTTTTTCACCAAGGGCAGTGATCAATTAGGTAGCCCTTTGTCACTGACTGTGATGCATTCAGATGCATTTGTGTTTGCACTCTGAAGGCCACGTTGGCATACTGTACGCATTCCAGACCACCTCCTGTGGAGTTCGAGTGGTTGGATTACAATGCATCGTTAAGGTGCAATTTTTCGACTAGAACTATATACAGTACACATTTGGCATAAGGATTTACAGGTACATCTCACACTGTACATCTGCAAGTGGAGTCCCAGTTATTTCAGCCTTGGTTACAGCAAAGAAAATTCCAACTAGAATGAAAAAGTATTCCTGCAATGCGTGAAGCAATGAAGGTGAATAAAGAGCTGAAATTACACATGTTCAATGGGATGGCATTCAAAGAACATCGTAAACGAGTTAATAGAATTATTCTTCCGCCACGTACATTTGTGAATGTTTATTAAAGACATTATTCCTTCAGCTGGAGTTGGCTTTAAAGAGGTCTTTAACTATTTAAAGCAATAGAGAAGTAAAGTGGGTGGTTATGTTTCACACTTTTTAAACTTCCTACAGACTATGCTAATGCTAGAAGGAAGTGCATGGGCAAGGGGAATGTAAATCTAGGGCCATGGGGTTTGCACTGTCCTATACAGTGAAAGATATACTTATGATGAAATTAAAGGCCTCTCTCACCTTCTTAAGTGGAAGAACTTGCACAATTGGTGGCTGACTAAATATTTTTCTGCCCCACTGTATAATCAAGACTTTATACTATCATGGACCTGTATCCTCATGCTACGTATCTTTTGCCATATATACAGTATATGTTTAGAATAATTTTCATTATTAGATATGAAAACCGTTAAATATTTCCAAACATAACTTAAAAATGTATAAATAAGTAAATAACACTGGGCGGTGGTCTAGTCGCCTTGCACCTCCAGGGTCCAGGTTCGATTCCCGTCTCTTTGTGCATGGAGTTTGCATGTTCTCCCCGTGCTTGCTAGGCTTCCTCCCCGTTCTCCGGTTTCTTCCCACAGTCCAAAGACCTGCAGAATAGGCTAATTGGTGTTCCCAAATTGCCTGTAGTGTGTGAATAAGTGTGTGTACTGTATGTGTGTTTGCCCTGCGATGGATTGGCTCCCTGTCAAGGGTGTACCCCACCTTGTGACCTACTGTAAGCCTCCTGGGATAGGCTCCAGACCCCCCATGGCCGTGAATACAGGATAAAGCGCTATAGACGGTGGGTGGGTGGGTGAGTGAGTGAGTGAATAGCATTGCAGAAGCGTATTTTCATGCCTTAAAGAAAGCAACATATTACATTACAGGCCAGTTTTCAGATGGAAACAAAAACCCTAATGTGAACCTCCAGGTTCTTGGTTTTGTCCAACTAAGTATATATATATATCCAGAGCCATAGTTTTCCAGGCTCTTTATTCACAGGTTTTATATTCCCAAGGCTCTATATTTCTATCCCCCTGTACTTTTTGTGCCTAGTATTTCCAGGGATCCCAATCCAGAGTACTATACTGTATATACCAAGCGCCATATTCCCAGAACTCTATGTTCTCTTGGTCTTATTCCCATGACCACATGAAAGAAAGAAAAAAAAACAGGGGCAACCATGGGAGTGAAAAAGTGATCCCAAACTTTTGAGTGGTAGTGTATGCTCTGTAGAGGCTTCATAACCACTCTAATCCAAGGGATGTTTAAAAAAAAAAAAAGAAGTTTTTAAAAAATCCAGTATTCGTCTAGTATGTAGAAAATCTAAACTTGTGTACAAACTTTTGACTGAAACTATATATTGATAGCAACCTATTTGTACCGATCCCCTTTTTCTCAGTGGTCTGTTTCCAGAACAATTGTTTTTTATTTTTCATACAAAGAACTGTCTTTACTGGATTCTATGTTTCATATACTGTATCATCACAACTTTATTTCATTTAGCTTTTATATATTTCTATAGATTCCAGAGATCTATGTTTGCAGAACACTTAATTTTGAGAGACTCCAATAGCCACTGCCTTTGCCCCAAGGGCCATGTACAGTATGTACCCCTAAACCGCTATCCAGAAAGTGCCATTTTGTGTTCTCAGTTTTATGTTTATTTGATTTGTAAAGAAATGTCATATGTCTATTAATGCCAGTTATGAAGATAAATGTAAATAATAATGCATGACAACTTTAACATTTTGACCCCTGGTGATTTGAAGTCATTGTGGAGCATGAAGGAGAAGTCTCAGATCACCTCTTTACGCAGTTTTTACACAGCGCTTCTATTATCCTTGTGCGCTCTGAAAGGAATTTAGCAGAGCCGGTGCTTGTGATGGCCTCAACCAGAGTTAAATGTCCCCTTCGATTTCTTCAAGTTATTAGAGAAATAAGTGATCAATTTCCTCCCTACGTGCACTTTGCTATCAGTTTCTCAGCAAGGCAAATGGCTGGAGATGTTGCTGTGTGAGACCCAGCAAGAAAGAGATCAATGGTTCGGTAATAGTACTGCTGAGAATGCCCATGGCATAGAACGCCATGATCCCTGCAGGGGGCAGGTGCATTTTGCTTGAATGGTAAACCCAGTGTGAGCCTGTATTCGCTTTTGTTGAAACGATCACCTGTCTTCAGCTGAGCCTGAAGGTGGAATGGTCTTTTATTGATTTTGTGCTCTTGGGCTAAGCTAAGCTCATGTGGAGCTATTTGAGGATGCTGCAAAGCCGGTGCCTCTGGCAAAACAGAGCCGAACCCCATCACTAAAGGAAACAGCTATGAGAAATGATAATCAGCTAGCTGCGGGGGTCTGCCTACCATCAAGGTGCATCTACAACCAGAATGCAAGAATATTCCGAATCGGCATCCTCCACCGTCCTGCTCACACGAGGATACGGAAACAGTAATAGAAATATTGATATATGGCACAAGTTGTGGTAATTGGTTTACTTTGGTCCCAGTGATACAGGAAATCTTACTTAAGTTCATAGCATATAGCATTAATAGCATCACCATACAGTACATGCAGTACATGCCAGTCCGAGTTACTCATCAGTTTCCCCCAAAATTAGTTTATTAATATAAAAAAGGAGAATTATGAATTAATTGATATTTAAAAACTTAAAGCTGCTCACAAATAGTGGGAAATTGTACGTTTAAATCCCACTAGTGCTATATCAGTGCATGGTTAAGATAATCCAAGATTATAATTGACCGTACTCTATGGGTGGTAATGATGCCTTTTAGTCCGTCTCTCTTTGGGCTGCAATATTGCATGGAGGAAGGATGGCTTTTGTGCACATGAGCAGTTGAAATGTTTCTTTTGCTGAGTATTGAGCACAGCCCTACTGAATTTTGGATTCTGATTATCCAGACGTTTTAGACGGAATTTATATAACAGCAGCCCTGGCAATAGTGCAGCTGCAAATCACAGGTCTGTATAAACATGCTTGTTCTAATACATCATTTCTATAGTAAGTACATAGAACATATTCTGTCAGAAGTTAGAAGTAAAACAATCAACATTTTAAACATCGTACAAGGCTGTACGCTTTGTACAGGGAATAATGAAAGGTTGTGAAAGTTATGCTGACATGCGGCGGCGCGGTGGTGTAGTGGTTAGCACTGTCGCTTTGCACCTCCAGGGTCTGGGTTCGATTCCCCGGCCAGGCTCGATTCCCATCTCTGTGTGCATGGAGTTTGCATGTTCTCCCCGTGCTTGGTGGGTTTCCTCCGGGTACTCCGGTTTCCTCCCACAGTCCAAAGATATGCAGGTTAGGCTAATTGGCGTTCCTAAATTGCCCGTAGTGTGTGATTGGGTGTGTGAGTGTGTGTGTGAGTGTGTGTGTGCCCTGCGATGGATTGGCACCCTGTCCAGGGTGTACCCCGCCTAGTGCCCGAAGTCTCCTGGGATAGGCTCCAGGTCCCCCGCGACCCTGAACACAGGATTAAGCGGTATAGAAAATGAATGAATGAATGAATGAATGTTGACATGCAGAATTACTGTAATACTCAAGGGAGTGAAGAGAGAGAGGGAAGCATGTAAAAGTTTACACAGTTTAGGGAAAATATCAGAAAACACTAACACTAACTGCTATAATGTATATGATAAAAGGAACATGTTTTGACATTTCACAACAAGATAAAAGTAATGGTTAAAGAAATAAATCAATTACAAAGTGTCTTCTCATTTAAAAAATATTAAGTATTATTTCTGTGGTATAAGAGGAATTATTTTGGGACGAGATGTGCCTACAACTTTGTTAACCTAGAACTTTATTTCTCACTCATAAGCGTTTAAAGAAGAAAGAAAAAGTATAATGGCATCTGTTGAATTTTGGAATTACTGTAACTTAATTTTTTTATGTTTTACATGCATACAGTATCTTCTCTTCCTGTGGGCTGATTGCAATGAAACAAAGCCTATATGTTACCTCAAGCTCAACCAAATACACCTGTGAAAACCCATTTAAAATTTGTGTAGTAGTTTTTGTGTGATACGTGCACAAACAAACAGACAAGAATTCCCAAATCAAAATATCTTTAATATACAGACACGACAAATTCACATTTAAAAAATGTGTAGATCTGCTGCACACCACCTTGTTAGCTTATAACTTTTATTTATAATTTTATTTATATAAAAAAATTTGGAAACCAGCCAAATTCAAAATTTGAATTTGAATTAGATTTCCCCACGCTTGGGTCTCTGTTCATTCATTTTTTTATTAATTCATGTGTTTATTTATTTGTTCATTAATATTTATCACGTGACAACAAAAGAAAGAAAGAAAGAAACAGTGTGCATGTCTGCTTGTGTGAGCATGCAGAGTGGAGAGAGAGAGAAAAAAAAAAAAGAAAAGTCCAGTGTGGAAGTAAAGTACAGCTAAGTCGTGCGCACAGAAATGCTCCCAGTTTTCTAGATGCATGTTTTGAAACAGCTGCTGCCTGTCAAACATGTTTGTGCTTCTTATTTTTATTTTTCTCCTTTTTCTCGAAAATGCATACTTGCTCTCACGAGAGTTGGGTTCAGTTGGAGTGACAAGTGACGTGGTTTATGATCCCTCAACTTGCATTTGCCTTGACATTAAATCAAATCTTTGGAAACCAGTGGGTTAGTGTATAGTGTACTTCTAATCCTTCCAAAATCCGTTTAAAATAGTGTGACCTCAGACTAACAGCGAACCAGATTACAGACTGTGGAAAAGTCTTAGGAACATGCGAATACAGCAAGTATTGGCGCTTTTCCACTGCATAGTACGGCACGACACGGTTCAGTTCTACTCACTTTTGGGGGGTTTTCCATTGGGAAAAGTACCGGGTACCTGGTCCTTTTTTTAGTACCACCTCAGCTGAGGTTCCAAGCGCGCCGAACCGTTACCAAAACGTGACGTGTAAACTCTGCTGGTCACTGATTGGCCGGAGAAAATCGTCATTACTGCGTCACTGAACTTGCAACACGAGACACAACAGAACCGCTATATTTAGAAACAGCCAGAGAAGGATCGGACGCACCTTTTTGTATTAACCAAAAATTTTCTTTGGCTGCCATCAGCCTCTTTTGAAACAAACTCCTTCGTCTCGCTGTTAAAAACATCCACATGCCGAGAATGAAGAACACCATGCCGTCCATATGCTCCATTGTTGTGTGTTTGTTTGTGGCGCGTTTACGATGACGTCACGGCAGTAGAGGCGCCGCAACTATAACGACACGTTTTAATAATTTAATAATCCCGCCCACTCTAAAGCGTTACTACACTGCAGTGGAAGCGCAAACCGAGCCAAACTGAGCCGAACCGAAGTGAGCTGTACTGAACCGGTCCGTGTCGTACTGTGCAGTGGAAAAGAGGCATATGTCTTCCAAAAAAAATATAAAGCCACATGTAAATAATGAAACTAAGTCAGCATTTAACAGGAGGATCCGTTAGTCTGGATAAAATGTGTGTACTTGTATAAGGAAACTTAGCTACTAGAGCATCATGTCGAACCTGCTTCTTTTTGCATGCTTAACCCAGCAGCGTCCATTTTGTTGTTTGCCTAAAAGGTAGTCGCTTATATACTGTAATGTCCGGCTTTCTGTGCCATTTCCCCCCCAAAAAAATCCATAGGAAAGTTTGTACTAAACAACACTATGACTTTTGTATGAGAGATATCCCAACTACCACTCAACAAAGATTGTTGATTTGAACAAATCTGCCTTTTTTATGATGAGAAGAATTCTGTCTCATTTGGATCATGGAGGAATCTTAGAGGAACATTACAGTACAGTATGTACTGCACATCCACAACTGTAACTTCTGAGGTCACTTGTCCTTCGTTTGTACTGTACCTCCGGGAACAAAGCAGTTTAAACAGTGGATGTGAAAAAAGATACTGCGGAGTAGAGACCTGCACTCCCGCGGGAGTACCACGGGACCCGTGGGACAAAGCGCACGGAGTGCGGCGCGGGACAAAATTTGATGGGTGAATGCGGGTGCGGGCGGGAAGGTCCTCATGTATGTGCGGGATGCGGGAGAATAACATTAATCGTGGGACTCCCGCAAAATGGAATTATCTTAAAATGTATTTATTTTTAAACAAATACTGTATTATTTATCTACTCAGTTGCAGTTCTATAGTCAATTGCTCAAAGTTAAAAGTGAATTAAGTGTAATTAATGAACAAAACCAGTAATTATATTAATTAACAAAGCACTATGCTTCATGAGCATGATCAGGCTAACCCAAGAATCCAAGCAACTTTTATTCGCTGCTTTGACGGTCACAGTACAATTCTTTGTAATTTGCTTCCCAGCCTCAGCAAAGCTTATCTTAATTTGTCTTTTAATCTTTGAGCTTGAGTGAAAATCATTTCATTCGCTACTTTAACAATGTAAATGGGCACTTTGACGGAAATCTGCAAGCGCTGGCTGTTATAAAAAGCGGTGTGGAATAATTTGCAATAATGTGAATGGAAAAGAATAAGAGTTGGAGTGCTAATGCAGGAAGAAAATTGGTTAAATAGCAGTGTGTCTTTCATAGCAAAGTCCCAGTGTAATTTTCCAGGTCTCGCCATAAATTCCTGTTTTCAAAGCAAATCAGGCGCGAAAGGATAACGTCTTGTCAAACTGTCTTGCCATTACAGCTGAACACGGAGCTCGGAGTACTGAGACGGCACAGCGGCTGTGAATTTCCATCAATTTGGATTTAAAGGAAATTATATATTTAAATGCTCTTTGAAAATGAACACACATTATATAGATAACAAACAATGGAAAGTCTAATGTCTGTCACCAGAAGAAAGCGGGAAAAATAGTTTTCTCCTCTTTGTGGTATGCTGAAGTGAAACTGAGTTGAAAAAAATAAAAGGCAGACAGGTCTTTATGTGTCGCGGTAATAACATGGATGACATTTCCACAGATTTAGGTTGATTTTTTAAAGTCATAATGCTGCATATAAAAATATCAAATATATATTTTTTGGAAAAATGTTGGTAAGCAACTATAAAACAAAAGATTAAAAACAAAAAACAGAATTAAAGAATAGTTATAGAATACGTTGGAAAAGAAATGTACATACTGTATATATAGAATAATGGCATATTTGGGTTGAGGGTGCAATTCTCACCTCGGAGCTTGCAATTCCTGGAGTTTGCATGTTCTCCATGATCATGATGGGTTTCTTCTGCGTACACTGGTCCCCCAAGCCCCCCATGATTTATTCTCATTTTATAAGCGTGGGGAGTTTGCATGTTCTCCCCGTGCTTGGTGGGTTTCCTCCGGGTACTTTTGGCGTTCCCAAATTGCCCATAGTGTGTGATTGGGTGTGTGAGTGTGTGTATGTGTGTGTGCCCTGCGATGGATTGGCACCCTGTCCAGGGTGTACCCCGCCTAGTGCCCGAAGTCTCCTGGGATAGGCTCCAGGTCCCCCGTGACCCTGAACACAGGATTAAGCGGTATAGAAAATGAATGAATGAATGAATTATAACCGTGGTACAGTAGGCCAACATTCGCAGGTAATTAGGTTCTTATATACATATTATTTGTTTTCAATACTGCGCATCCTGTTTAGGGTCACAGGAAACCTGGAGCTTGTCCAGAAGACTTCAGGCACAAGGTTCAATGCCGATCTCATGGTGTTACTTCCTGTCTCTGCTCACAAGTACAAGGAACGCTTTCATTAAAGCAGCTGTAAACAGATGTTTCTTCACCAGACTCTCTTTTCTCCCTCTTCATTCATTCATTCATTTTCTATACCGCTTAATCCTGTGTTCAGGGTCGCGGGGGACCTGGAGCCTATCCCAGGAGACTTCGGGCACTAGGCGGGGTACACCCTGGACAGGGTGCCAATCCATCGCAGGGCACACACACATACACACACACACACCCAATTACACACTATGGGCAATTTGGGAACGCCAATTAGCCTAACCTGCATATCTTTGAACCGTGGGAGGAAACCGGAGTACCCGGAGGAAACCCACCAAGCACGGGGAGAACATGCAAACTCCATGCACACAGAGACGGGAATCGAGCCTGGCTGGGGAATCGAACCCAGACCCTGGAGGTGCAAGGCGACAGTGCTAACCACTACACCTCTTTTCTCCCTCTTTGTAAGTTAATTAAAAAAAATCAACTCCGCTTTAAACCAAAACCATACTGTAGCTCTTTTGTTCTGAAGACATTTATCTCAGAAAGGTACATGGCGCTGGAGATTTCTTCCAGAAATTTTCAATAAACTTCAGAAAATTTCTCCATATCAATACTGATCTTTTGTTTTATCAGTAAATGACCAAGCTGTTGCTACAGAAACGGTGATACATTAGAACGAGAGTGTTAATATGAACATGTGATTTATTTATTTTTTTCTCAACACCTTCTGACCTCAGAATCCAGAATGCAACAGTGTTCAATTAGATGAGTATGGAAAAAAGCTAACATAAACATCACAGTCAATTAAGTTTAATTAACAATGTAACCAAACAGTAAATGTTCCATTTCTAATGAAATTATTTAATTAAACTAATTACCTAAACATTGCTTGACTTCCTAGTAAGCATAGCTCCGTGTTTTAAAGGTGGGCAGACATGATTTTTTTTTTACATTTCAGTATTTATCCTAAATTTTATGCATCTACTGTAGTTTAATTAATTCATTTATTTTTTATTTATATTCACGGCAACAATACAACACACATGTAGTCCAGTGGTTAGCATCACTGCCTTGTAAGCTAGAGACCCAGATGTGAAAGTCCTGACATTTTTGTCATTCATTCATTCATTCATTCATCTTCTATACCGCTTAATCCTGTGTTCAGGGTCGCGGGGGACCTGGAGCCTATCCCAGGAGACTTCGGGCACTAGGCGGGGTACACCCTGGACAGGGTGCCAATCCATCGCAGGGCATACACACATACACACTCACACACCCAATCACACACTACGGGCAATTTAGGAACGCCAATTAGCCTAACCTGCATATCTTTGGACTGTGGGAGGAAACCGGAGTACCCGGAGGAAACCCACCAAGCACGGGGAGAACATGCAAACTCCATGCACACAGAGACGGGAATCGAGCCTGGCCGGGGAATCGAACCCAGAGCCTGGAGGTGCAAGACGACAGTGCTAACCACTACACCACCGCGCCGCCCCTGACATTTTTGTAAGCAGGAAAATGAAAAAGCTATAGTTAAAAACAATGCGTTCTAACAAAGAATTGTACTTAATATAAAAAAAAAACTAATTATTTAAAAAAATCTTTAAAAATTAAAATTGGCATTAAATTTGAACTATGTTTAAAAATCTTTTCCATGCATCTTGCCACAACACTAAGTTATTACTAGAGACGCAACATTACTGTAATAACACTAACATGGCGCTACATTGAGACAACTGGCTAGCTTAGGTAGTGTTGGAAAGCTATTCGAATAAGTTGTGACATTGCATGTGGTTTGCAGTTGGAAACCTTGCAAAAGTTCACTTCTGAGATGTTGTTTGATATTTTAGGTGAAAGTAGCTGTATTGATGACTTATGCTATTTTATTGTCTGGTTAATTCTATTTCATCCAAATGTATTATCCGAATAGAACGCGTTATTTTTAATAGTTTAAGAGATGCAGTAATAATAAATGGCAGAACTGACATAAACTTTGTGGAAAGCTCAGTGTGAGGCTTTGAAATCGTGTGGGCATGCCTCCGAAACATCTCTCCAGCTGATGGTGCTACAGTAATTGAATGATGTGCCTCACTGGCTCTAGTCAAATAAGCAAGCATGCATAAGTGCTTGAGCTGGCAGTATAATGATGAACAGTCCTGAATAAGGAAGAAGGCATTATCCAACGATCGTTCTGAACTCTGTACACAGGAGACGGAGATCCTGAACACGGCTGTGCTCACTGGCAGGACTGTCGCCATGCCCATCAAAGTGGTCACCGTGGCAACTGATGGGGCTGTGACTGATGTGACCGAGTCCGTGGAGTGTCGATCGACAGACAACGACGTTGTTAAGGTGAGTGCACTCACCATCATACAGAGTGTTAACATTAGGGTCAGGGCCAACTCCTGTCCAAAAGTGTCCAGTACACTGCCTAGCCACTAACCCTAACCCATGTCATGTAAATCTTTTTCATTTGATCATTTCAATTTAGCTTAAAAGATTAGTGGACTGGGACTATAATGGAAAGATGGCCTTCTGCATCTCGTCAGGCTGTGGTGTAAGAGGAATAAAACACATGGGATGTACTGTTATTGGACAATTATAGACCCCCTCAAGTGTTCCACATTTCGTTACGTTTCACACTCATCTTCAAATAGATTAAATCTGTTTTTGATGGGAGATCCTTAAAGAAGGACAACCATCACTGTAGCACTCCACCAATCAGGCACGGCCAGGCAGAAGCCGTTCCTCACTAAAAGACACATGACAACCTGCTGCGAGTTTGCCAGAAATCATCTGGATGTCTCTCCGACCATGATGAGCAGAATTATCTGATGACACACTTCCCCATGCCATGTGTGGAGGAAATCAGGCACTGCGCGTCACCTTATTAAAACCATCCCTACAGTCAAACACAGTTGTGGCAGCATCATGCTGTGGATATGTTTTTCTCTGCAACTGGGACTGGAAGACTAGTCGGTGTAGAGGGAAAAATGAGTGCCAAAAATATAGCGCAATCCTGAGTGTAAACTTTCTCCAGAGTGCTCAGGATCTCAGGCTGGGATGACAGTTTACATTTCAACAAGACAATGACCAAGAAAACACAGGAGTAGCTTGAAAGTCCTGGACGGACAAATGGAAGAGAAGATCCGAAAACGAACGATGTGCCAAATTTCTACAGTAGCATCATTCACAAAAAGACTTGTAATTGCTGCCAAAGGTGCTTTAATCGAGAACTAAGTAATGGGTCTGAATACTTATATTAATGGGGTATTTACATGTTTTTTTATTTTTTATTATTCATTCATTCATTCATTTTCTATACCGCTTAATCCTGTGTTCAGGGTCGCGGGGGACCTGGAGCCTATCCCAGGAGACTTCGGGCACTAGGCGGGGTACACCCTGGACAGGGTGCCAATCCATCGCAGGGCACACACACATACACACACTCACACACCCAATCACACACTACGGGCAATTTAGGAACGCCAATTAGCCTAACCTGCATGTCTTTGGACTGTGGGAGGAAACCGGAGTACCCGGAGGAAACCCACCAAGCACGGGGAGAACATGCAAACTCCATGCACACAGAGACGGGAATCGAGCCTGGCCGGGGAATCGAACCCAGACCCTGGAGGTGCAAGGCGACAGTGCTAACCACTACACCACCGTGCCGCCATAATAATAATATTAATATGCAAATGTTGATATATGTCCTAAAGATATAATTAATTACTTCTTTTTTTTTTTATGGAAGTCTTTCTTCTTTTGCGGGGCCAGTAAAATACCCAAGGGGCCAGTTAAAGACTGATCTGCTGCTTACTTGCTTACAAAGCTAGCGTCAAGCTGAAGAATACATAGCTGTGTCAGCTGTGGGACCAGGATGTGATGGGCTTAAACATGTACTGTTTTTCTTTTAGATTTAATCTATTATATGTCTTGACTTTATCCCTGGTCTAACAGTCGCCACTGTTTAGCAGAGATAGAGAGGAAAAGAGAGAGAAAGAGAGTAAATGCACAAAAAGACATCCTGGGCATAATATATAAAGTTGAGCTCGTAGTCTAAAAGTAAAGTAATGACATTAATAATTCTGCCGAATGAAAAAGTGGATAATACAAAAAAAAAAAAAATGAAAATGAAAAAGAAACCTGAATTACCAATTGATTCTTGTCCTTCATTTAAAAACATCAACACAACTGGAACAATATGAAAATATGAACAATGTTTCATTTTTTATGATGGATGAAAGTGATATTATGTTGTAAAGGTACTGGAAAGAAATGAAAAATCGTATCCTGGCACAGTGAATTGAAATCGAACAAAATTAAATTGCAAGGTGTCAAGAGATTACATCTGAGAAAATGCTTTACAGAAAGAAATCAGCACAAACAAATGACCTGCTTTGTTCTCCACTTCTCTCCATATGGAGTTGACTTTGCAGATGTTTGGAGAATAATGCAGAACAAGTTACACACATACAGCACAGTAGAGATTGTCTCTCTGTTTTTGTGTGTGTGTGTGTGTGTGTGTGTGTGTGTGTGTGTGTGTGTGTGTGTGTGTGTGTGTCTGAGTACTGAGAATTCGATTTTCTCTGTGCAGGTGTCTGAAAGGTGCGACTATGCATATGTGAATGGGAAGGAGATAAGAGGGAGGGTGAGGATGTTGTTGAACTTCACTTACAACTACATGAGCACCCAGCTGGAGGTGAGTGTGTGGATACCACGCCTGCCCCTACAGATCGACCTGGCTGACCCTGAGCTCAATCAAATTAAGGGATGGAGGATCGCCGTCTCTGGGGGCAACCAAAGGTGAGGCCTATTGTTGGGCATCAGAAATCCTTTTAAAGAGTCATTATCGTTTCCATATCTTGACTTTCTGTGATTTTAGAAACAGATGTTGAGTGTTTTTTTCCCCCTGCTGCGATGTTAAGTAATCACTATGCATTTTCAACATTTCCAACAACAGTGAACAGATCACTATTAAACAATAGAGACAATTCTCTGTTATATATTACAGTGGGCATAGAAAATAATAATCAATAATCAATCCCCCTTTACAATAATCACAATAATCAGTGATTCACTCTCGCACTCAATCAACATTTATACCACTTCCTACTGTATATTCAGAGGCGCGGTGGGCCTGGAGCCTATCATAAGAGATTTAGGGCAAGAGGGCGGGGTACACCCTGGACAGGGTGCCAATCCATTGCAGGGCACACATACTGTACATACAGTACACACATTCACACACTACGGCAATTTGGGAACACCTATTAGCCTGATCTGCCTGGACTGTGGGAGGAAACCGGTGTACCCAGAGGAAACCCACCAAGTACAGGGAGAACAGGCACACATATGTGGGAATAGAACCTGGTCTGGAATCGAACCCGGACCCTGGAGGTACAAGGCGACAGTGCTAACCCCTAAATCACCATGCCGCCCAATCAGTGATTCCGTTTCTATTTTTTTTTTTCTTTTTTTTGCAGACCTTTCAGTTTGTTTTCTATGCCCACTCTACGTGCATTCATCTTGAGTGAAATTGCATAAACTAGAAGCAGTCCAATTTGACATAGCCATATCCAATATCAGCACAATAACAGCATGAAAAAAGTGTCCTGTGTTCCTTGTACGCATTATGGTTTCATGGATTGTGTGAAAGTTGTGTGAATAATATTTACAGTACTGTAGCGCACACAGCTTGGGAAGTGGGAAGCTATTGCAAAATAATAGGATGTTCTATTTATTTATGATTTATTAGTGTGATAATTAATTATAGCTACTATTCATGCGGAATATTTTGGTAATTTTAGAGACTGGTCGACTGTTAGATGTTTATTTCAGTGCTTGTCATTCTTGTATCATTGTATTACATTTGACAGCAAAGAGCAAAAATGGCTTTTTTTCCTACATTAATTGATTTTTCTGGACTTCAAGACATACATCGATCAGCCATATCATTATGATCACCTGCCTAATATTAAGTAGGTCCCCCCTTTTTTGGCCAAAACAGCGCTGGCCCATCAAGGTACTGTATAGAGTCCACTACTGTAGATCTCTGAAGGTCTGCTGTGGTCATCTGTCTCCAAGTCGTCAGAAGCAGATCCTTTAAGTCCTGTTAAGTCCTGTTAAGTTGCAAGATGGGGCATCCATGGGTCAGATTTGTTCATCCAACGTATCCTACAGATGCTCCATTGGATTGAGATTTGAAGAAACTTTCGAGAATTTGGTGGTCAAGTCAACACATCAGACTTGTTGTGTCCCGTAAATCATTCCTGAACCATTTTCACAGCCATCAGGGAACACTGAATTTGAATCTGAATCAGAATCACTGATTTGGAAAACGATCACCCATCTTAAACATCTCAATCAGATGAAGCTAATCGCTTTCTCAATGGCACACAAAGCCGTTTGACTTTCAGCTGTGGTCATTTTAATTAGCTAAGCTTGAAAAGCAGGGGGTTATATGTCTGGTGGAACTCAAATACAGCAGGATGTTTCTCTGCAGCAGGGACTGGAGAACTTGTCAGGATAGAAGGAAAATGGACGGAGAAAAATATCAAGTTTTTGAGGAAAATTTGTTTAATGGATGGAAAGATGGGAAGAAAGTTTACCTCCACCATGACAAAGACCCAAAGCACACTGAAAGCAAAACCGACCACATACTGTACAGTAGCTGTTAATGGAGAAAAAGGTGAATGTCCTTGCATGGCCTAGTCAGAACCCAGACTTAAACCTCTGATGGAAGGACTTGAAGACTGCAGTCCACAAAGAGTCACCATGACTTTTAACTCAACCCGAGCAGAGTGGGCAAATATTGCAAAGTCTAGATTTGTAAAGCTTTGTGTGCAATTGAGAAGGCAATTACTGTATCTTTCACTTTTCACTCATGTTGCACTGAGTACTGTAAATACGACTGGATTAAACAAAAACTGTATCTGCCTTCATTTCAGGCGGCAAAGGAATAAAATGTGATTATTGTAAACTAGGGTGATTGTTTACCCACTATACAGTATGTGTCAGAATGACATCCAAATGAATGGCATGACCTAAGGTTCCCCAGAACATTGCCCAGAGCATCACACTGCCTCTTCCCATAGTACCTCCATGTGCCATCACTTCCCCCAATTAAGGGGTGAACACATACAGTACCTGATGTAAAAGAAAATGTGATTCGTCAGACCAGGCCATCTTCTTCCATTGCTCCATGGTTCAGTTCTGATACTTTTGTGGCCATTGTACTGTAGGTGCTTTTGGCAGTGAACATGGGTCAGCATGGGCACCATGAACAGTCTGTGGCTACGTAGCTCCATACACAATAAACTCTGATGCATTGTGTGTTCTGACACCTTGCTGTCGGAACCAGCAGTTCTTTTTAGCAATATTAGGTAGAGTACATACTGTAGCTCTTCTACTGAATTGCTCTATGCAGGCCAGCCTTCATTCACATTCAGTGAGCCTTAGCTGCCCATGATCCTATCACTGGTTCACCAGTTTTTCCTCCTTTAGGCCTCCTTCAAGCATTTCTGCATCACAGCATCTGATTCTAATGACTTGCAGAAACTTTTGTGTAGGTCTTGACCAGTGTGACCAGAAACCGTCCAAAAGGAGCTGGAGTTTTGAAGATGCTCTGACCCAGTCCTCCGTCACTTAAATCCTCATGCTTGACCATTTTTGGTGGTCTGTGATCGGTGTAACCTAATGTTTAAGAATGTGGTCTACTGTAGATTACTGTACTTGCTAGTAAGACGTCATGTAGGGCTCACAAATGTCCAGAAGCAATCATTGGTTTATTTACATCCGTAAAAGACTCTGCTCTGGACTCTTCTTTGGATGGCCACAGTTTGCTGGAACTTTCATGGAAACCTGGTGCTGTGAACCAGATCATGAAATTATCAACAGTGAGAAGGACACATGCAGTGATGTTCCTCAGAAAATAAGATGCTTAAATTAGCAGTGCACATCTAATATGAAGCTTTATTAAAAATTTCTGCAAGTCATTAGAATCAGATGCTGTGATGCATAAATGCTTAAACTATCTTATAGACTCGGGTATTTAAAAAAAAAAAAATCATTACTCACCAGAATGGCGAGAAGCACTGTTTATGGATGAGTATTGATTGAGAAGAGTAGGCGCTGATTCAAGGTCAGCACTTCCTGCTCTGAGAATCTCCATGAAAAATGGCCTTGAGGTCTCTGCTGGCTCTGTAACTGTCCTGGTGTGTTTTGGAGTCTGCATGATGGAGGAGCAGACAGGATTTCGACACTGACTTTTAATGACTTGGGGGTCCTCTCTGACGGGGAAATTACTGACATATGCCATTTTAAATTATCCTCATCTGGATGTTCAATTTAAAGATGGAGGTACAGTACGGAGCATGCATTTATATTCTTATGGACACAATATCATACAAACCGGATTCCAAAAAAGTTGGGACACTAAACAAATTGTGAATAAAAACTGAATGCAATGATGTGGAGATGGCAAATGTCAATATTGATATATGGCATCTCCCCTTCTTCTTATAACACTCAACAGACGTCTGGGGACCGAGGAGACCAGTTTCTCAAGTTTAGAAATAGGAATGCTCTCCCATTCTTGTCTAATACAGGCCTCTAACTGTTCAATCGTCTTGGGCCTTCTTTGTCACTCCTTCCTCTTTATGATGCGCCAAATGTTCTCTATAGGGGAAAGATCTGGACTGCAGACTGCAGACAGCGTTGATTGGGTTGTCCTTGTCCTCTTTGGTCCAGATGACATGGCGTCCCACATTTCCAACAAGAACTTCGAATCGTGACTCGTCTGACCACAGAACCGTCTTCCATTTTGCCACACTCCATTTTAAATGATCCCTGGCCCAATGAAAACGCCTGTGCTTGTGGATCTTGCTTAGAAATGGCTTCTTCTTTGCATTGTAGAGTTTCAGCTGGCAACGGCGGATGGCACGGTGGATTGTGTTCACTGACAATGGTTTCTGGAAGTATTCCTGAGCCCATTCTGTGATTTCCTTTACAGTAGCATTCCTGTTTGTGGTGCAGTGTCGTTTAAGGGCCCGGAGATCACGGGCATCCAGTATGGTTTTACGCCCTTGACCCTTACGCACAGAGATTGTTCCAGATTCTCTGAATCTTCGGATCATATTATGCACAGTTGATGATGATAACTGCAAAGTCTTTGCAATTTTTCGCTGGGTAACACCTTTCTGATATTGCTCCACTATCTTTCTGCGCAACATTGTGGGAATTGGTGATCCTCTACCCATCTTGGCTTCTGAGAGACACTGCCACTCTGAGAAGCTCTTTTTATACCCAATCATGTTGCCAATTAACCTAATTACTGTTAATTGGTCTTCCAGCTCTTCGTTATGCTCAAATTGACTTTTTCCAGCCTCTTATTGCTACTTGTCCCAACTTTTTTGGGATTTGTTGACCATGAAATTTGGAATCAACATATTTTTCCTTTAAAATGATAAATTTTCTCGGATTAAACTGTTGATCTGTCATCTATGTTCTATTCTGAATAAAATATTGACATTTGCCATCTCCACATCATTGCATTCAGTTTTTATTCACAATTTGTTTAGTGTCCCAACTTTTTTGGAATCCGGTTTGTAGATCTTACAGTGTTTGTAGTGCTGAAATTGCACACATTACTATTTAGATCTCAGATGTTAGCACAGACTGAAGCACTAGTCAGAATGGCACAGTTACATGATAGAGGCATGTCTCAGTTATTTGCAGTTCTGAGCTTAGACTTTTCTTAAGCACTCTCTCTTGAGTGAGGAGCAGTAAATAGTGCAGTGCCTATGTACTGTATGATATACTACAGTACAATATTCTATAATATAATGAATACAGTAGCATTATATAATTGCCTGTATTCTATGTACATAGTATAGCTTTCGTTACATCAGGTTAGCAGCTCCTGGCTTCTTTATATTATGTGTACAGTCACTGTCAAAAGACAACATACAGTATGATATTAAAATTTAGACTTACAAGATGTGCTGAATCAAATGCTATTTTCTAATCTGCTAAAAATGTATTCATATTGTTACATGAATCCAAACGTCTCTTGTTGAGGGTTAATTTCAATATTTGCCATCTCATTCATGTACCATTGTATGTACAGTATATATCATGTACTGTATGATTCTAGTCTTTTTATTTTCGTATTGCCTTCTACATTGTATTATAATTGACATAGCAAAAAAAATAATAATAATCTGTACGTCCTCCCTTAGTCAACATTTACCATCCATATTTTTTTTATGCTTAAAGGCATGTCACAGTGTTTAAGGCAGTGGTCTTTATATTACTGCATAAATGCAAATTATACAGTCTTGTTTCAGTCAGAGCGACAGTTTTGATGGCAGTATTTTCCTGAAACTGTCATTAAACTCTAGTGCTGTGAACCAGAACATGAAATTATTTGCAGTGAGAAGGGCACATTGCGATGCTGCCCCTCCGATATTCAGACAGGCAGCAGCACTCGTCTAATAGGAAAACTTATTAAAATAACCTTCAAGTCATTAGAATCAGACACCATGATGCATAAACACTTTACTATCTACAGTAAGAGATGGATGCAGACCGAAAAAGTTGTTACTCAGTATCACAGGATCACTGTTTATGGATGAGTATTGACTGATCCCAGGTCAGTCAATACAGTACTCTTCCCACTCAGAGAATCTTCATAAAAAATGGCCCTGAGGTCTCTGCTGGCTCTGTACCTGTCCCAATGCATTGGAGTTGGCATTCTAGAGGAGCAGACAGCATGCCGACGCTACATAGTTTTTAATGATCCGAGCCGGCTCTGACACTTTAATACTGACATATGCCATGGTCACCTACAGGACGGTTTTTTAAATTACATTCGTCTGGAATTATGGCGATCCTAAAGTGGGATATATGCATGACATGAAAGTGAGCTGACAGAATGAGATGTGAAAGAAGGAAAGGCAAATGTCAAAACACAGACATGAACGTCTGGGAAACGACCGTATCTGGTAAAAAAAAAAAAAAAAATGCTCTGGTCACGACCTGGGCTATGCTGTGCGGGGGTTGCACTTCAGCTTTAATGGAAGATGCGGTTCAGTAATCACTGAGCACCAATCACACTCCTCCAATGACGGGCGTTCTGACACATGATCTGCAAATGACAGCGGTTGTTTTTTTTTTTTTTTTACTTTTTTTTTTATGAACTTTTTCTGAGGTGCCAGAATAGTAGAAAAATGCCATAGTGGCTCTGTGGAACCGAACCTCATGTTTCAAAGTACATTAGCAACCCGTTAAATTGTGGGTTTCCTAATTTATCAGTGTCCTCCCACTTCTTAATACCCTGTAGGTAGAATTCCCTTGGCAAGCAACATTTTTGGAAATGATTAGCTAAAGATGAGACCTGCATGCCTCTGGAAGCAGCCACACACTGTTATATTGGGAGTGTAGAATAAAAGGAAATACTCTCATAATTCTTAATTTCATGTATTTGACAATGAGCTTTATTGATTACTAATTCCTACAGTCATCTTTGTCCTTGTCAATTTCCAGTAGTCTGGGCTTAAAATTAATTACTGTCATAACTGTCTCACTACTTATGCTTGGACTTGATTTCAGTTATTATTATTATTATTTATTTTTCTTTTTTTTTCTTTTTGAGAAATTTCTACTGTATTCATTTTGTATATTTTACACCATCACATGTATGAATGAATTACATTTCCAGTAGTGTTTTCCTAAATATATAAATAAAATAAAATTATATAATAAATTGTAAAATATTTTAGAAAATAAAATTAATACATTAATCCGAACAAATAAACAACTACACACAAAGGTTCAATATACTAATCTCTCTCTCTCTCTCTCTCTCTCTCTCTCTCTCTCTCTCCCTCATCATTTAGCTGACACTCTCTTGAAATAATGTCCCCCATTAGTTTGATAGACTTTTAAAATGGTTCAGCAATACAGTTATGGTTTATGGGTTTATTTTATTCATCCATAAATTGTGCATTTCAATTTATTTCATTATATCTACAAAAAAACCTGCAAATTAAATTGCCTTTTGAGTAATTGATTAATGTTACATAACAAACACGCACACAGTATGTGTAGTAAACCTGTTTTGACAGTTTTGACAGGATTAAACTCGTACATCTGATGAATGAGGAAAAATGTGGTTACAATTTTTCCTGGTGTTCCTTACCTAAGTAGTATGTAATACAATATCTGAAGTAACAACAACAACAATAATAATAATAATAATAATAGTATTATTATTATTATTATTATTATTATTATTATTATTATTATTATTGGCGGCGTGGTGGTGTATTGGTTAGCACTGTCACCTTGCACCTCCAGGGTCTGGGTTCGATTCCCCGGCCAGGCTCGATTCCCGTCTCTGTGTGCATGGAGTTTGCATGTTCTCCCCGTGCTTGGTGGGTTTCCTCCGGGTACTCCGGTTTCCTCCCACAGTCCAAAGATATGCAGGTTAGGCTAATGGGCGTTCCCAAATTGCCCGTAGTGTGTGAATGGATGGGTGAATGTGTGTGTGTGTGTGCCCTGCGATGGATTGGCACCCTGTCCAGGGTGTACCCTGCCTTGTGCCCGAAGCCTCCTGGGATAGGCTCCAGGTCCCCCGCGACCCTGATCACAGGATAAAGCGGTATAGAAGATGAATGAATGAATTATTATTATTATTATTATTATTATTATTATTAATAATAATAATAACTATTCTTATTATTATTATTATTATTATTATTATTATTATTATTAATATTATTATTAATTACATAATTAAATAGTTGTTTTTGCTAGGAAACTTGCAGTTTTAAGCAGAGCTCCTTTTCTATCTCTGAAGAATTTCCGTTTAGCTGATTTTGTGTACGAAGCTACATTTGAGTGCTTTATTAAAGTTAGCAAGTACCATAAATTGCGTGCTGTACATTTTCTAAACCGAGCATTTTGTTTCGCATTTAACTGATGTACAGGCAGTCACACGCAGGTCACAAATGAAATCTGTTTTTAAATCAAATTCCTTGGTAAGAAAGAACAGTACAGTACAGTACATACATAACATCAGCTATAACATTCAAACCATTAATATCAAAACCATTTAGGGTTTAGGTTTCCCAACAGCTTTGACTCCTCAGGGCGTGACTCCACAAGACTTCTGCGGGTGTGCTGTGCTGCCTGGCACCAGGAGATTATCAGCAGATCCTTTAAGTTCTGTAAGTTCTGTAAGGTGGGGCCTCCATGGATCTGACTTTGTCCAGCACCTCCCATGGATGCTTGAGATCTTCTGTAAATAACCATGAACTCTTTGCCTGCCAAGCCCCACATACAGTACAACAAGCTGTGTTGCATTGAGTGTTCTGATACCTTTTCTATCATAGTGTTGACCTTTTTCAGCAATCTGTGTTATATTGGCTTTTTTATAAGATTGAAACAGGTGGGCTATACAGTACTTTGCTCCCCACAAACATACTGTAATTGAACTTTGGGTGGCCACGCTGTCACCAGTTTACTAGTATATAATTTATAATCAATGTTATTCGATTGGCCCGGAGGTGATGTTAGGATTAATGCTACAGTATCAGTGGCTGTCAGCATTAACCTGGGGGAAATGGAGTATACTGTATGCAGTAGTGTGAAAAAGTCCTTGCAGACACATGTACAGTAATCGACTGCTGTAAAGCAAGAATGTCCTTTAAAAAAGTTTCTACATTAAAAAAAAAACATAAAAAGCAGTAAACAGTAATTATTCATTCATTCATTCATTTTCTATACCGCTTAATCCTGTGTTCAGGGTCGCGGGGAACCTGGAGCCTATCCCAGGAGACTTCGGGCACTAGGCGGGGTACACCCTGGACAGGGTGCCAATCCATCGCAGGGCACACACACATACACACACTCACACACCCAATCACACACTACGGGCAATTTAGGAACGCCAATTAGCCTAACCTGCATATCTTTGGACTGTGGGAGGAAACCGGAGTACCCGGAGGAAACCCACCAAGCACGGGGAGAACATGCAAACTCCATGCACACAGAGACGGGAATCGAACCTGGCCGGGGAATCGAACCCAGACCCTGGAGGTGCAAGGCGACAGTGCTAACCACTACACCACCGCGCCGCCCTAAACAGTAATTAATCAAACAAAAAGTCAATAATCTTTCTTAGATACAATTTGTGCATTTATAAAAAAAGAAAATTAGCTGTTTGACCACTCCACACAACCAGAGCACAGTCCTTCTGAGGACTTTGACACACATGCCTATTTTTTATGAATGCAAAACCCAGAAGCTTTTTTTTTTTTTTTTTTGGTCTGAAGAGTGGGGTTTTACATAATACAGTATGCTGCTTTCTTTTCTGGCCTACTTTTTTGTTTGTAAGATTTATTTATTTATTTTGCATGATAACAAATGTTTGGAAATCAGATTTATTTTCTTTTTGTACGGACTTAATAATGAAATCATAAAATAAACATGTTTAAACGAATGAAAAAGAAAAAACTGTCTTTTGCATATAGTACTACTAGTATTTTAATGATTGTATGCATTTCAAACACTTACTGTAAAACATCTTAAAAGTCGTTATAGTACATAATAAAAAATGTGATTAAAACGAGTTGCATTTCACCTCTTTCTGAAACGCTGTATTATTTCCACTTTTCATTTCAACTGTGATTTTCTTTTTCTTTGATGCAGCAACAGCATTTGCATCAGATTATGCTTTGGGGGCATGACTCTAAGGGGAAATAAAAGAAGGTTTTAATCCAAGTACAAAGTTACACACTCGACAACATGTTAAATGCAACCTGATTTGTCAGCGGACGGCGTAGTGGAGGGCTTTCACCTTCCCTGAGCTGATCTACTGATAAACAGTACAATATCTCATAGGTGCCACAAAGGATGCATGTTCATTATTATGAATAAATGCAATTAACTCAGGGTTTGTAATATAACAGGCTTTATGGCAGGCTGTTTATAAGTACATCTGTTTTTTAAGCCAACAAGTCTGAAACTCTTGACAAACCTTGACGTCAGTGTTTTGAGCATCATTGGCCATTTTCCTAAGGAAATGCTATTTCAGGCAACGGTCCATGTACAGTACTGTATGTCTGTTTTTTTTTTGTGTGTGTAAATGAAGTTCATGTCATTGTATGAGAACAAGTACTCATTTTATTTGTCTTGTATGAAATACTTGTTGGTAATGAGTTTTCTTCTTGCCAACAAGATATTCATGCTGCAAGCAGAAAAGTCAAGTACTGTAGGAAAGAGAGAGAAAGAGAGAGAGATTAGCAGCTGGGGACACATTCCAGGCTCTGAACACACAAACCTTTGAGCATATTTATTTATTTATTCATGTATTTATTTATTTCAGATTAATACATTATATTTTATAAGTAATTAGGACTAAAGCTTAGAATTTGTGTTGTAATTTCCCTTAGTACAAATGCTGAACCTGCATTAATGATTAAAATTGTGATTCTTTCAATCATTATAAACAGACTACGTAAATATTATAATATTTCTCATTTAATATCAACAAATTTCTAAGTAAAAACTACATTTCTTTATAAAAAATTACTTGTTAAGATTTTTTTATACTTAATGAGGTTAACATTTATATTCTTACGGTATGTTCAACTTCGACACACCCCCTTTTTTGTTGTTGTCGTCATACCCACTAGCCTTGCTCTGATTGGCCGCTGGATTTAGCATACATTCAAAGATTGTTGAACATTAATTTACATTTAGGCATTTGGCAGACGCTCTTATCCAGAGCGACTTACATTTTTATCTCATTACACATCTGAGCAGTTGAGGGTTAAGGGCCTTGCTCAAGGGCCCAACAGTGGCAACTTGGTGGTTGTGGGGTTTGAACCTGAGATCTTCCGAACCGTAGTCCAATGCCTTAACCACTGAGCTACCCCTGGCCCATTAATGACGTACTGTAGCTTGTTTGAAAAACAGTGTTGCTAAAGTTAATAAAATATACGAGACCAAATATGATTTTATTTGATTGCCTTTTGCATTGATTGCTGAACATAATTTGGTGTGCAGTGCTTGGTGAATGTGATTTCTCACTATTTCACTATTTGAGAATATGGCCATGCCATCAGGGAAGAAAACCCCTATTTATAACCTCATCATTCAGTACTGTACATTCAGGTCATCAGCTGACATCATTGTATTGTCACATAACATTGTTGAACCTAGACCTGACCCTAGATCTTAACGTTGCTCTCAGAGGCTTGTACTGTGGGCACTATGCATGACAGGTGCATCACTTCATGCGCTTTCCTTCATAACCTGGTATAGGGTCAACCTGAACTCTTCAGATCACCTGACCTTTTTTGCGTTGTTCACTGTTACAATTCCATGGACTGACAGAAAAAAAAAGACATTTCTAAAAGCCTGTCTCGTGCCTTTAGATCTGCAGATAATGATGAAGATGAAGGGAGCAGACGAGACCGAGGTTGTGGTCCACAGTACCAAAGCACCACTTTACGTGTCCTTACACACTTTGAGGCAGAGCCAGGAGAGGGACGGAGCCAGCCGGATTTCCTGCTGGGAAGTGATTGGCAGGTGGATGTGACGGAGTTGGTGAAGGATTTATTGAAAGTGGAGGACTCAAGAGTGGCCAAAATAACAGATGGAACAACACTGACAGGGCTGACTGTAGGAACCACCAAAGTTCAGGTGAGACACTGTTTATTTGCATATAGCCAAAGTATAAAAGTGAAATATTTAAGATCTATGGTTTTTCATGTCAGAATTACTGTGGGTAGAAACATACAAGTTTGGGCTTTGATCACAACACATACACCATGACATACAGTACATACTGTACCTTTTTTTCATTTATTAGCTATTACTTACTGTATAGTATGTTCTGTAATTTGTTCAAAATACAGTTTAAAATCAACTGGCGCCAAAAAAATAAGAGCCAAATCAGACAAATTTGATCAATATAATTGTTTAAAAAAATTACCAATGACAAATCCATTACCAATGCATTATCAATCCATTATTCAATACCATCCATATGACCCCTACCTACAGTACAGACTATTGAATATACAAGAGTAGACATACGTACAGTCTATTAAAATTACAGGGTTTTAAATAAATAAGCCTAGACAGTTACTGTGAGAAGGATTTGCATCTTTAAAAAAAAAAAAACGGACAAAATATACTATAACCTGGTTAGGGCTGCACAATATATCGAAAAATTATCGTTATCACGATAATGGTATACGCAATATCTGTATCGCAAAGAGTTGAGATAAATTTAATTTAATTTATGTGCCAAGCATTTGTGTGTCCAAATTTGACCAATCAGATGGGCCCTTACTATCTTTATACCCGCCTCCCAAGTAGGTGATATATCGCAAGAAATATCGTTATCGCAATATTCAACAACAATATCGCATATCGCTTATTTTCCTAATATCGTGCAGCCCTAAACCTGGTTGCACAAATGTGTGTATTCTTTAAATAATACTTTTTTTGAGCATCTTTGTCTTCTAATGCAGAACACAGGGTTTTTGGATAAGAATCTTTCAACTTGGCACATCTTGATTTGGTAATTTCTTTCCACTTTCGGTGGTGAGCTCCACGTCTACCAAATGACAAGGGAATTTTCTGTGCATAGCCCTCTTCAAGTCATTCCACAGTTTTTTTCATAGGGTTTAGATATAAGACTTGACATTGATCCTCTTCTGAAGTCATCCCTTTGTTAACTTGGATGAGTGGGTAATTATTATGCTAAAAGGTGAACATTTTGTTCTTCATCTTTAGCTCTCTAACAGAGCTTGTAGATTTTGTGCCAGGGCTGGATTTCTAATCGATTCTGAGATCTGAGAGAAAGAGCTGATCGTTATTTAGGGTGAATCAGAATCACTTAATTGATGATGTATATGCACAGTCATTAGTGCTCCATTCTAAAACAGTATGCACACCAGGTTAGTGTCGGTTTTTTTCTTGCCTCCTGAAACATATAATAGTTTTTCATTTGAAACTGGTCGGTTGCTACAGTATATCACTGTAAACGTGGTAAAGACCTGAAAATGCTTTCTCTTGGTTTCATCCTTTTATGTGACAAAAACGTGCAATTTTAACAAGTTATTGTAGGCATTTTTTCATTCCCTGTATATGAATATATAACTGTTAACAGTAGATAAACAGATTAGATTTTGAAATTGATCCAGTCAGGGTCACAGCAAGGTTATTTATCTGACCCTGTATATTTTAAGGTTGTTTCAGACAGACTAACTAATAACAAGAAGAGCTGGCCTTGTTGGCAGCAGAGGCATCGGGCATCGCCAGTCTACTTGTAATAAGCTTTAATTTGGATGCTTTGTTGGTTCTTGGCAAACATCTGGAATTTAGAATGGCATGTTATCAAAAAGCATAAAAATGCACAAACCTTTGGACATGCTGTATGGTATATGGATGTCTATCCATTGCAAACAATTTATGTTTGTAAAGTTTTCATTTCCAAATACATTTTAGAGCTCATTCATTCATCTTCTATACCGCTTTATCCTGTATTTAGGGTCGCGGGGACCTGGAGCCTATCCCAGGAGACTCAGGGCACGAGGCGGGGTACACCCTGGACAGCGTGCCAATCCATCGCAGAGCACACACACACACACACACTCATTCACACACTATGGTCAATTTGGGAACGCCAATTAGCCTAATCTGCATGTCTTTGGACTGTGTGAGGAAACCGGAGTACCCGGAGGAAACCCACCAAGCACGGGAAGAACATGCAAACACATTTTAGAGTTGAAATAATGAAAAGGTTTGTTACTATAATAAATATACTATAAATAATGGGCAGTTTGTTTCAGCTGCCTTTGAAGTAATTACCGATAATAATAATACATGTTTAACTGCCTTCGTGAGCATGACATGTCGCCATTTCTACAAACACCGTTCTTCAGATGGAACTGCAAGCAGCAGCAAGCCGACTCTCTGATTCCTCTCCTGTCACTAGAGAGAATTTGTCTCCACTGTGGACAGATAAATATGTCCTCTTGCCTGCCAAAACAAACTTCATTTGTCATTTCCCTGGCACAGCAGCTGCAGGATGCGCCATGGTGTGCAGACGGCAGACGGATGAGTTGCAGTTATTCTAGCACTTACTCTCGTTCAAGATGAAAAGATGTCAGTGACGTCTAAGCAGCACTTTACTGTTTGTCTGTCTGCATAAAGACAACTGGTCTGAAATGTGATGTGTGCACGCGCGCATGTGTGTGTAGGTGTTTTTGTGCATGTGTGTGTGTGAACAAGAAGTTGAAGCATCATTGATCCACTTGCCAGTCACTTTCTGAACGTGTTTGTCTGCAGAATGTAGCTCTTTTTGGTTTTGGCTGTGAATTGCCAAGAGAGAGGTGCAATATCCTTAAAAAGTACTCTTTGTGTCACTGATCTAATACTAGAGCGAACATTTTTCTTCAATATCATGAGGCTATGTAACTCCGGTCACCATAAATTCTTATTTACTAATGCGGAGTTGGATAAACATGACTATTAATTTACTCCTGTGGCGGCAGGGTGGTGTAGTGGTTAGCACTGTCGCCTTGCACCTCCAGGGTCCGGGTTCGATTCCCTGGGCAGGCTCGATTCCCGTCTCTGTGTGCATGGAGTTTGCATGTTCTCCCCGTGCTTGGTGGGTTTCCTCCGGGTACTCTGGTTTCCTCCCACAGTCCAAAGATATGCAGGTTAGGCTAATTGGCGTTCCCAAATTGCCCGTAGTGTGTGATTGGGTGTGTGAGTGTGTGTATGTGTGTGTGCCCTGCGATGGATTGGCACCCTGTCCAGGGTGTAACCCTGCCTAGTGCCCGAAGTCTCCTGGGATAGGCTCCAGGTCCCCCGCGACCCTGAACATCGGATTAAGCGGTATAGAAAATGAATGAATGAATGAATGAATGAATAATTTACTCCTACACCGATTAGTCACAAAATTAAAACCAATAACATTAATAGCACTGTAGGTTTTGAGTTCCTCTTTATCCAATCAGGATCTGGGGACGGCCCCTGTGGGGGGCCGGCCTTGGGCCCTGTGTGTGCGACATGCTGTGGTTCTTTGGGTGCCATTATCCTGTCACCAATTTACTGGTGAATAGTTGATCGCTGTTATTCACTTCACCTGTTTGCGTTAATACCATCAGTTATGGCTGACCAGGGTATATTGACCCTTTAAAGTACATAAAAAGTGATTTTTCTCATGGAGACACAGCCTAATCAGAGTCACTCTTTGTTCCACAGAAACCACCTTTATGGATAAAGTTATGAATTAACCAGTAAGAAGTGCTGCACAAATACTTGGTCAGCAAAATCCCCCGTTCAGTGGGGGTAAAAAGGTTGAGGTACAGTAGATCATGTGCTACTTTATAAGCTGCTGAATAATGAAGATGGAAGCCATATTGATAAATTAAATCACATTTGCAGTGATTGATGTACAGTATTTCAAATAGTACTATCCATGCAGCAGTAATCAATAGACTCATATCACAGGCATTTCACTGCTCGCTACTGTATCTTCTTATACATGCATCATTGAATTAGTTTTTTGATTTTTAAACTGTACCTCGTTTTATGTCACTTGCTATTGAAGTTTTGCTATTGAATCCTTCTCTCAATATGCTTCTTCAGTCTGTATTTTTCTACCCAAATCAAAAGCAGTGGTCTATAAACTAATGAAAATCCTGTCTCAGACATTTCTTCTCAAGAAAAATATCTGAGATGTTAATTACATTTGCTATTAATAATCAGATTAAGAAGCTTAGAAAATCAGCTTAAACAGCTATGTAATCTGACTCTATATATAAGAACCTTTGGAAACACAGATATTGATGTAACCTCTAGATATTTATGCAGATTTTCAAAACTCATTTTCAACTAAAATTCCAGGTAAAACCTAATAATTCTGAAGTCCTGTCGTTTGTTACATCACAAGATATAAGCAGAAGTGGAAAGAGTAATAAAATTTTGTACTTAAGTACAAGTACTGTTAATTCAGTGAAATTTTACTTAAGTACAAGTAAAGTTACCATTATAAAAATCTACTCAAGTAAAAGTTACCGAGTTACTTTTTTATTTTTATTTTTTTAACAGCGGGGGTGGGATGAGGCATTCTAGCGTAGTTCAAAAAAGATGAGCAGATATAAATCTCAAACTAGTTGTTTTTAACTGAAGGAACACCTTTGCATAATAAAGCTGTTGTCTTTCTTGTGCTTGAAAATCAAAGTGGTCACTTAAATATGGTGTTACGTCCCAGTCTAGGGTCATACAGCAAAAGAATGGTTCAGGGTTCTATTTTAAACTGTATGGAAATGGTGGTATATGGCAGAAAGAACTAGATCCAATCATTAACTGATGAAATAATGAGGCTTGTATACACACACACACACACACACACACACACACAACAGGAGGAGGAGGATCAGATTCAGGATGGACCCAGGCCAAAATTATAAACAAAATGGTATTTATATTTAGAAGCTAGATTACCTGCAAAAAAAAAAAAAAAAACACAAACAAAAATACAGGTACCTTCCCGGACTCCCTAAACCAAAAACAGTGAAATTATCTACAAATACATACAAAGACCAACCAAACCAAAGGGACAAAGCAATAATCAAAGTCAATGGGAGGCAAAAAGTCAAAACCAGAATACACAACCAAATATCAAAACGCCAAAATCACAATCTTTCCTCTTTCCGGCATCTCTCTCCGGTTTATATATGGTCGCGCTAGTCGATGACGTCACTCAGGGCGGAAGCGACCGTGTGGAAGGTCAGGTAGATGCTGATGTCAGAAAACCTGGAGTGGAGTCTGGAGCGGCGCGCGACCAGGACATGATACACACACGCGAGCGCAAAAGCATAATATTTGTATTATTTTAGCATTTTCATTCATTTATTTTTTACTCAGTAGCGAATATGATTTAAAATGTAGCGAATTACAATACTTCAAACAAAACGTACTTAAGTGAAAGTAAAATTACAGATTTTAAAAACTACTTTAAAAAGTAGAAATACACAAAAAAGCTACTCAATTACAGTAACGCGAGTAAATGTAATTCGTTACTTTCCACCTCTGGATATAAGATAAGTTGGGGCAAAGTGCTACAGCTGATCAAATTGTTTCCAAAGGGATAAAAGTGTGGCATTTTATCCTTACTGATGCGGCATCTTCTGTTACGCTATTGGGCAAGATGCCAGCTTTGTCTGGTTCTTTTACTGACTGCACGTCACATTTGTTATGCGTTTATCTTAATGACATTATATGGTTATTTAAATAGTTGCCTAGACAAGTGTTTGAACAAATTTGGTGTTTGTAATATTCTTTTGCGGCATGTGGCATCTTTTCCCTTCTTACCTTATTAATGTTCCTCTATGCTCACAAGCTCATGACACTTACAATGCTGGTGTTTATGGCTTTGTGTTTTAATACGTGGATGTATTGGTACTATAGATATTCTAAATTCTTGTTGTTTTACCGTCCACTAAGTTCATTATACTTACTCTACTGTAAATGATACAGTACATGTACAGCAGCCTGAAAAGAATATTGACAATACTTTTAGTTCACCCTGATGTTTTATTTAATAGCAAAATTGCCTCTCCTGCTCCCTCTAACACTGTCTTGCTTGGTCTGAGGCTCCATCTTCAAACTGCAATGGGTGAAAATTAAAATCAGATAAAAAACCCCAGATGGTGGAGTTGGAGCTGGAGGGCTGTGTGGATGTAAATCACAGGCATCACTGATGGTTCCTAATAGATGAGTACTCGAGCTGAGCACTTAGCAATGCTCAGAGCCTCTGACCAGCCACACTATTAACCTTCACCAGTGTTCACTGCTGCCTTCACTTCATTATAGACCATGACTAATTACACTAAACAATGCAGAGCTAATAGTAATGGGTGCTGAGGGGAATGCAAAAAAACGACCTTCTTTTGCAGGTAATATTTTTTAAATGTGATCAAACACATACAGTACACAGCCTTGGAACTCATTGACCTGAGAGTAAGTGAGTCGTAGCCTAATGGTCAGCATGCATGATTGACAGCCCTCTGTCTAAGACGCTAGTACACTGACCAGGCTAGCATGCATACAGTATCTATCCATCCATCCATCCATCCATTCATCCATCCACACTATATTGCCAAATGTATTCACCTACCCATCCAAATCATTGAATTCAGTTGTTCCAATCACTTCCATGGTTACAGGTGTATAAAATGAAGCACCTACAGTAGGCTTGCACACCGCTTTTACAGACAGTTGTGAAAGAATGGGCCACTCTCAGGAGCCCAGTGAATTCCAGCATGGTAATGTCTTTAAATATTCTGCGGTTAATTGTTAGTGGTATTAGTGGAATGAAACTTGTCTTTTCACGAGTCTGGCTCAACCCCTTAGTTCTAGTTAAAGGAACTCTTAATGCTTCAACATATCAAGACATTTTGCACAATTTCATGCTTCCAACTTTGTGGGAACAGTTTGGGGAAGACCAAAAAGGTCCATAAAGACCTGAATGAGCAAGTTTGGCGTGGAAGAACTTGACTGGCCTGCATGGAGTCCTGACCTCAGCCTTTGGGAGTAATTGGAGCAGAGACTGCAAACCAGGCCTTCTCATCCAAAATCAGTGACTGACCTCACAAATGCGCTTCTGGAGGAATGGTCAAAAATTCCCATAAACACACTAAACCATGTGTAAAGCCTTCCCGGAAGACTTAAAGCTGTTATAGCTGCAAAGGGTGGGCCAACACCGTATTAAACCCTATGGATTAAGAATTGGATGTTACTCAAGGTCATATGCATGTGAAGGCAGACGAGCGGATACTTGTAGTGTAGTTATCTAGTGGTCAAAGGTATTAAGACAATAGAGAAATTTCGCAATCAATAATATTGATACACAATCAATAATTGATAATAAAAATTAGTTATTGGATGCAATGAAATTGCTACTGTATATCCCAATTAATCTTTAATGTGAAGTCCTATGTTTTTCAAAACCTGCTGGATCAGGCTGGGCATAGAGATAAAAATACGTCTGCAGTACTCTGGTGCCATTCGCTCAATCCCTGCCCGTTTGATTGCTTCCTGAAGATCATGTACAAAAAGACAATTTCTCGACTGCTACTGCCTTCCACACCTACTCATCCAGAAGATGAATATCATTGTCGCATTGCCAGACTTTCATTACTTTTTCTGTTAATTAATACAACTATTCAGCCATATAATCTAGAACGAAGGAGTAAAATTACTTGTTTTGTGCACATCATTTTATGTCTATGATATACAGTATGACACTTTTGTGTTAATACCTTTGGCCACCAGTGTACCTACCTGCAGTACGTATCTTATCTATCTATATTTAAAAAAAAAAAATCATGATAAATCATGTTAAATGTTTTTTTTGTGGCGGCGCGGTGGTGTAGTGGTTAGCACTGTCGCCTTGCACCTCCAGGGTCTGGGTTCGATTCCCGGCCAGACTCGATTCCCGTCTCTGTGTGCATGGAGTTTGCATGTTCTCCCCGTGCTTGGTGGGTTTCCTCCGGGTACTCCGGTTTCCTCCCACAGTCCAAAGATATGCAGATTAGGCTAATTGGCGTTCCCAAATTGACCATAGTGTGTGAATGTGTGTGTGTGTGTGTGTGCTCTGCGATGGATTGGCACGCTGTCCAGGGTGTACCCTGCCTCGTGCCCAGAGTCTCCTGGGATAGGCTCCAGGTCCCCGCGACCCTAAATACAGGATAAAGCGGTATAGAAGACGAATGAATGAATAAATGTTTTTTTTCCCAACTTTCACATGATATGAAACATCTTTAGAAAAAGAAAAAAAAAAGTACCCTACAGTATCTGTATGGTTTATGCAAATGTGTAACTAGTAACCTAAATTCAAATTTTTAAATCGACTGTGAGTTAAAATATTCATCTATAACAAGAGTTTTGTCTTTTCCCATAGTGTGTAATGATGTTCCGCATCAGGAATTTGGGTATTTATTTATTTTATATATTCAATGCATATTTATTTATTTAATTGTTTATTTTTTTAGGGAATATATTTGTTCACAATGACACTTAGTGGCCTACAGCTGCATTTCATTTCAGATTAATATTACTCACTCGTCACTTACTTATGTATCATTTTATACTGCTTTATCCATACTGTAGCCATTGTAACATGGTGGGGGTAGACCACGGACAGGGTGCCAATCCATCTCTGGGCAGACACAAACTCATTCACACACTACGGGCAATTTACTGTAGGAATGCCAATTAATGTAATCTGCATGTCTTTGGACTGTGGGAGGAAACTGGAGGATACAGTATATGTTAATAATATATAAAACTAGAGCCATATATTAATATTAACATATGTTAAAATATTTTAAAAAACATCCAGTACTGTGTTTGTTTGAATAAATGTCCGTCCATCCATCCATCCATCCAACTACAGTATCTAATCATAATTCCTCAATTCAATCATGTACAGTGTGGCTAATTTATGGCATTTGTTCGGGTTGCTGTCTGTATGACTTGAATAATTCTGGGGAGAGTATGCAGTAACAGTATGGTAAAGAAGTTGGACGACAAGTTATATTTATTTTTTATTTACAGTCATGCAGCTGGAGTAAAATGTAGACCTGGCGAGTAGTAGTGCTGAAGCTTGCAGGCACTGTGAGTGTTGAAGAAAGTAGGAGGCGATGTGAGCCGTGCTCGGCTCTGACAGAGACGAGGGGCACTCATTATGACAGGGGAACATACGCAAGCATGGAGGCACGTGGTGTTGCCTTAACTGATGCGAATGGAAAGGCTGCACATAACTTTGCATATCACAGCTGGTTCTGTGCTTTAAAATGAGGTGTTGGTTTGAGGGCATGGAGGAACTGTCATTCGCTCGCAGAACCCTAAGCTGCAGTTATTTTTGTCACAGTGCCCCTGCACCATGTCTTATGTAAAAATGTAAAGCCATATTCAGACCGTACGAGTTTAGCAGGAAGAGGTGATTAATGTTATGATGACAGGTGGGTCCCATCAGAATCTATTATATCAGTAGATATAATAGATTAGATTAGTAGAATATGCACTGCGCACGCAAACAACCAGAGAGATTTTGACACCGTATTTTATTTATTTTTTTGCTTTAAATAACCTGTACTTAAAATGCTGCAACTAAAACAAATGCTAAAAAAAAAAAAAAAAAAAAGATTTTGTATTAAAATAAGTTCTATGTACAGTAGGCCTTTATCTCTCGTGATATATTCCAAGGCACATGGGGGAAACCTGCAAGTCTTAAGCCACCCTCATTTCTTCATATTAAATTTAATGATGTAGATTAAATTAAAGAAATGAGTACAACTGTTTTACTGTGACAGGCTGCCAAGTGCCGAAATATGCAATTCAAAAATTTTCTATAACAACATCATCATCAGCAACCTCATTTCCTCGTCTGTTCCAACCACTCAGCATTCAGCATCACCAGTATGCTAATTACCAGCCTGATCATCCATCATCATCTATACCCGTTTCTCACTGGATTTTTATGCTTGAGTGATTCATACGCCACTGTGTGACTTAGCAAAAAAAAAAAAAGAATAAATAAGATAAAAGAAATTCTTCTGAAACTAGTCAGGTACAGCGACTGGACTCGAAATGTGAGCCAAAAACTTGCCAAAAATGGCCTTCAGGAGGCCTGGAGAACTATTCCTCAAGACTACATAAAAAATACAAGAAAGTCTGGCCCTCTGGAAGCGAAATATGAAGAAATAAGGGGTGGCTCAAGACTTTTGCACAATACTGCTTATATCTTTTTTCACATCTTTCATTCATTCATCTTCTATACCGCTTTATCCTGTATTAGGGTCACGGGGACCTGGAGCCTATCCCAGGAGACTCAGGCAGGGTACACCCTGGACAGCGTGCCAATCCATCGCAGAGCACACACTCATTCACACACTATGGTCAATTTGGGAACGCCAATTAGCCTAATCTGCATATCTTTGGACTGTGGGAGGAAACCGGAGTACCCGGAGGAAACCCACCAAGCACGGGGAGAACATGCAAACTCCATGCACACAGAGACGGGAATCGAGCCTGGCCGGGAATCGAACCCGGACCATGGAGGTGCAAGGCGACAGTGCTAACCACTACACCACCGCGCCGCCACACAACAATAACTAATAAAATTAGAACAATAAAAAAATATATACTGTGACATTCAATCTGATGACTGAGACAGCTCCTAAGTGACTAGCAGGCAGGTAGCGTTTACAGCATGGATACAATAGATGAATCACATCCCAGCAGGCAATTTATTTTATATTTCATATTTCCAGACTAAGGTTTGCAGAATAACGCTGCACTGGTGAGCAGGGGATTGTTAAATTGGTTAACATGTGTATATCAAGAAGATACTCCCGTCTCCATTGATTAATAAAAAAGATATTGATGTTCTCAGACCACATTGCTTAACCCTAGAAACTTACTGTAAACCCTATCTGAGTAGTATGAAGGAGAAACATGTCAGCCGGTGGGGTTTAGACTGTCTGCTCTCTCACTTCCTCCAGGTGATGTCCCCCCTGTCGGATGTGGTCCTGGCAGACAGGACGGTGAAAATCCTAGATGATAAAGTGAGCATTACGGATCTGGGTGTGCAGCTGGTGTCGGGCCTCTTACTGTCATTGCAGCTCAGTCCTGGCAGCAACAGGGCCATTGCGGCCACAGCCACAACCCAGGACACCATGCACAACCCCAAACAGGTACACCTTATTTGTTGTTAAGTAAACTCACAGACTGTTTAATCTGTAGAACACAAAGATATAACCTTGCACACTACAGTATATGCTTGCTTTGAACTGTTCTATCCTTTTTAGACTCCAAAAATTGGCTTGCTGCATTCATATGGCCATCATTATACAGTAATAATCACAATTTCAACAGGCACAAGGCACTGCACAGAGAACAGCAGACTGATGAGCGGCTATGGTTTTGTTATCACCAAGGCTGTGAAACTGGAATTCATACCTCCTGCTCGTTAACGCTAGGCATGTTGGAAGCACCATGATTGGTCTGACTTGGACAGTCCTGTGTGTCAGCAGGAGTCTTCTTTCTCCTCCAGCATGATAGATATTAAATGAGCCAGGAGACATGATTTCCTGCTGATTGCAGGAGTGTTATGCAGCCAAAACACTCAACTAGTTTGAAACACTGACGTCTGCTAAACTGTCTGTGAATTTTTAGAGGTGAAGTTTTGATCATTTGTGTTTTCCAAGCTGAAAATATCACTAAAGATGAAGTGCTTTCATTGAATTTACATCGGGCTGGCTGTACTGTATCTACCAATCAAGAAGATTTGGACACAACTTCTTATTCAATGTTTTTTTTTTTTTAACATTGTATAGTAATACTGAAGACAAACATACCATTTTGTATTCTTACAAAAATGTGTTTTAAAAAAACCCAAAATATGTCATAATTTTGATTTGTTAAAGTAGCCAACTTTTGCTTTGATGACAGCTTTATGCGGTAGTCACCTGGAATGGTTTTCCAACAATCTTCCCAGAGGTGTTGAGTACTTTTGGACTGCTTTTTGACTAATCAGATCAAAGAACAGTCTTCCACTAATCTAATGTCCATTCCGTGTGTTTCCTGGCCCAAGCAAGTCTCTGCTTTTCATTGTTTCAAAGTAATAATTTCATTGCTGCAATTCAACCATGAATGAAGAAGGCAGTTTCTGACGCTAATATACAGGACATGTGCTTTCCAGCATACAGTAGGTAGCTCTTTGTCTTCCTTTCCTGGGACGGTCCTCATGAGTTTCTGTTTCATCATAGCTTTTGATGGGTTTGGCGGATGAGGATGCTATAAAATTTCCTGAGACTTTCCAGATGGACTATTTTTTCTCTTGACCTAACTGAATGTTTCTTGCCATAATATGAATTTGCACAATAACAGACTCGGAGGATCTGCATACAACACCTGAAAGCACCAATTACTGTAGCTCTTGACACATCTGTGCCGGAAACCTATTCCAGGTGACCACCTCATGAATCTGATGAGAGAATGACTAGTTTCAATTTGCCTCACAAATTGTTCACGAATCGTGAAGCTTTCCCCATTACTTATTTACAATATACTGTACTATTGTCATTTTACCTTCATTGGTCTTTTTAAATGATTAGGTGAAAGAGTTTAGTGCCCTCTACTGCTGAAGAAATCACACTTTCTTGTCACAACATCTAATTTAATATTGTCTGTTTTTTGCAGGAGTCCCTTGTTAGTGCTTGGCTGCACTTCAGTGATGGCTCTGTGACACCTCTTGATCTGTATGACCCTGCACATTTCGTGCTGACAGCCACATCCTTGAATGAGCAGGTGGTCACAGTTCAGAGGGCCACGTGGTGGAGATCGCCAGTGGTGGTGGTAAAAGGTGAGGGTCAGGGCACGCTGCTGCGCGTTGAGATGTCTGGAGCCGATTCATGCCAGAAAAGCAAGCGGCGTAACATTCTGGCCTCGGTAAGCGCTAATGTTCGCGTCAAGTTTAGCCGTAGTGAAGATGGTGACAACAGGAGGCACAGAACCAATTCCTCATACAATAGAGACACCATTTCAGAGGCAGGAATGGTCAACAAAGGAGCCACAACCATAAAAACAGGTGCTATTGGAGATAAGCGCCCAATCGGAGAGATTCCTGCAGATTTTTCTAATTTCCCAGCACAGGCCGAACTTCCTCATGGACGCACCACAGAGGAGGAGTTGCTTCAAGCCCGACGTGGCTTGACTGACCTTGAAATTGGCATGTATGCCCTACTGGGAGTCTTCTGCCTGGCCATTCTGGTGTTTCTCATTAATTGTGTCTCCTATGCCCTCCAGTATCAAAACAAACAGCTACCCCTGGAGGGTCAGGAGAGCATGGCGCATGCTCATGACTGGGTGTGGTTGGGACATGAAGGAGAGCTAATGGAGAACCATTCTGGTTTGTGCCTACAGCAGGATGAGTTGAGTGCTACCGTGGACTCCGGCTTGGGATTAGAGGAGGCCAGTCAGCTTCTCAATGGACTTTTGGGCCAGAAAAATGCACAAAATCAAGGCGCACGTGAGCACAAGAGCGTGACGGGAAACTCACCCACTACTAAGAGGAAACGAGTCAAATTCACCACCTTCAGCCACTCCAAGCCAAGCAGTGACAGTCCACTAAGCGTTGGGAAAAATGATATTCAGTGGGTTTGCCCAGACATCGAGCTTGGGGACTCAATAGAGCTCCGAAACTATATGGAAAGGCTGAATGAGAACGCCATGAAAAACGTCGCATAGCGCTTCTTGATTCTAGCACTCGGCTATGTGTTTTGGAGCAGAGTGTAGCTTCACCCATATGCCTTCAGGGTAAAGGAGTGGGGTGCCGACCGGCTCACATCTCACTATGAAAAGACAGGCCATTCATCAGGTCTTGTTTCCATGGCAACTGTCATAAGGTGTTCATCATTAGGATTGAAGGCCAACAGGAATGATTGTGAATCTGCAGAGAACAATATATATGTATACATACATTTTTCCTGTATTAAAAATAATTTTTTTGCCATTCCTTAATTCTTTGATGTATAGTTTTTTTATATATATATTGTGAATATTTGAAAGAATTCATGTGCACACATATCAAGGACTGACTCAGAAGAATCCATGAATCAACACACTTGTATATAAAAAGGACATTTTGCCGGTTGAGTGAGTTGAGAACTTTTTAAAGTAAGGTTTTACATATTTTTATACATTCCTGTTCCTGTAAATGTTGTAGCTCATCCATGTTTTGTCCAAAAAGTCCCATATTTTGGTTTAAAGTTGCTGTAAGCAACTTTTTTTCTTTGGAAATAACTGTCAAAAATGGATGCTTTAAAAAAAAAAGTTTTACAAATGAAACAACAGCCAGTTTTCTGAGGGGAGGCAGTCTCTATTGCTTTTATATTTTCATATATTTAGGTGGCCAGTGAAAAGGTTGGCTATTAAGAAGAATGCTCTATGAACTGCAAGCTTAATGCAAGTGAGAGAGTAGGAGGAGAATGGATTTGAGCATTTCATGGAGCTGATGGTACAGTCTTAAATTTCCACCGTCACTATCGCCTTACATTTTAAAAAGAAAAAAACTAAACAACAAGAACATTTAGTTCTGCGCTGTAAAATGTATGACATCATCTATACCGTACAAAATAACACAATGAAACATTGTCTAAATTATGGTGTAAAGCGAACCAGCCAAGGTACAGTATCCATGCCTCTTGGTCTAACTTTAACTTTTGTTTTTTTGGCGCTTTGTTCAAATACAAAGCTAGCCTGTTTAAGTTCAGACACTTCGATGCAATGCTAGCTTTATTTAATATTCCATCTCATTGAGCTGTTACAGTAGATATTTAGTTGTTTATGTTTAAATGAAATGTTTTATGATGTCACGGCAGACCATCACATACTGTACATCACGGTGGTGTTTAAAATGTTTGATCCAACCAGATAATGCACTCACAAAAAGTCTGACGTGGAATAAATGCCCTGCTGTTCTTGTTCATATTTACTCACCATCATGCAGTGCAATTCTTTTAGAAGGTACGAGTTTCGATACTGGACATGAGCGTGGATTCAAACTGTGGATACATTTGATTAGCAAGACATGGTGACAACTTTTACAGTGATTTTAATGAGCAGATGTGTCTAATTTGGGACCTTTGCCACCAATAATGTGAATATGTACATAAACCAGGGGACTATTGAGAGACTATCATAACGGAAGCATGGCTGCTGTCGGACTGTCAGCACTCTGTGACAACAGCAACGGCCACCGTACAAGTCAACCAGGAGGCAATCACTCAAACAGTAACTGTTGTCGATTGTGTTCCTTTTTTAATCTCCACACTGAAAAAAAATAGAAAAACAAAAAGTACATAATGAGGATGAATACAGGTCTCTAAACACACAGGAAATCTTAAACAAATCCATAATTAATGCAGTTCAAATTAGCTGCAGGTAATTGGATCTTAGAGTGGTTTTGAATGTAATCCTCAGGTAATGCTGGCCCTGAGAGGCACAAACACAAACTGATTGAAATGCTTATAAATAATTTAACATTCTAATCATTTCTCCAGAATCAATTCTGAATGACACTGTGTTTGGCTTGGTTTTATTTTTCACTCTTGTCTCTTTAATGAATGTGCAGATTAAACATTATTCTGTCACACAAACGCCTGTGTGATTTTTGCTTCTCTTTTATCCTTAAAGCATTTTCATTTATAAAATTGTGTTTTCCTCATCTATGTGATTTGCCTTTAAATCAACATGACGGCAAAATGTGAAACAAACCTGCAATGAGTTTTCGGGTGAGCTGCAAGGCACAAACTAAGGACAGAGATGTACTGGAGTACAGTACTATGGCAATGCAGTAATTTTTAGAGATTTGGACTGAAAAACAAACCGAAAGAATACTGGATTCCATACACAATTTCAATAGTTAATTTTTTATAATTGTCTAATAATGCAGTTAGGACTGTATCCATGTTGTCAATGCCTAATTAACTTTCCTGATCTTTACATAAATGTGATACTTGTCTACGCTTTATGATCACCATGTTTCTGACCAGTAAAAGGAATAGTTTTGTAAGAAAATATTTTATCACATTCATTCATTCATTTACTATACCGTGTTCAGGGTCGCGGGGGACCTGGAGCCTATCCCAGGAGACTTCGGGCACTAGGCGGGGTACACCCTGGACAGGGTGCCAATCCATCGCAGGGCACACACACTCACACACTACGGGCAATTTGGGAACGCCAATTAGCCTAATCTGCATATCTTTGGACTGTGGGAGGAAACCGGAGTACCCGGAGGAAACCCACCAAGCACGGGGAGAACATGCAAACTCCATGCACACAGAGACGGGAATCGAGCCTGGCCGGGGAATCGAACCCAGACCCTGGAGGTGCAAGGCGACAGTGCTAACCACTACACCACCGCGCCGCCCTATATTTTATCACATAAAACATATTTATCTGATTTTTGTTTTGACTCATAAAATTATGTCCAATGTGAAAAAACAATTTGGGGATCCTCTGCCATTTCTCCTTGCAGATCTGTCCGGTTCTGTCCGGTTGGGTGGTAAACATTGGTGGACAGCTATTTTAGGTCTCTCCAGAGATGCTTAATTGGGTTTAAGTCAGGGCTCTGGCTGGGCCATTCAAGAACAGTCAAAATATGCGGTGCTGTGTGTACATTAATGAGAATTTTTTTTACTTACATTTTTTTTTAGCAAATGGCTGCAATCTAACAAAGAGTGAAACATTTAGGGGGGTTCTGAATAATTTCCGTACCCGCTGTACAGTAAACTCTTAAAAAAGGTGCTATGCTTGACCATATTTCATTCAAGATTCAAGATTCAAGATTCAAGATTCTTTATTTGTCACATGCATAGTTATACAAGTACAACACGCAGTGAAATGTATCCTGAACCGCTCCTACTTTGTGCAAATAACAAGAAACAAAAGAAATAATCTATAAATAGAAATAGAGGAAAAAAAAAAAAAAAAAAAAAAATTCATTTCATGAAGTGGAAGCTAGCTTGAAGTAAGTAACAAAGCAAGTTGCAAGAAAGTACTGTAATAAATCAAGTTGCCTTTAGATAGCATGCAACTGTAAATGAGTGTTGCAAAGCTAGCTAAATATTTTCTAGTGAAAATAGGTAATAATTGACAAAAAAAGGGCAAGAACAAACATTACCAGAGAGGCTGCTTAGAGAGCTAGAGCAACAATAAAGGAGTGGCTGGTATCAACACGCGCATGACAACAACCTCTCATTCTTTACATCTGAGGTGTGGTGGCTATTTTTATCCCTAAAAACTTAGTTCTGAGCCCTGTGTTATGCGATAGTACCCTTTGTTGATGGGTAGTTTATAGAGAAGCGTTAAAAATTTTCAAAATTAGACTCATGTGGTAAGTGTTATTTCCTAATTGTAGCTTAAAAAAAGAGAAAAAAAACTATTAGTTCTGCTTAAACTTTGCTTTTGTGACCTTAACATAGACTTTTTGAAACTCTTTATACTGTTCCAATAAATTCCAGTATAATTCATCAGTAAGCTGCTGAAGTTAGAGTTTCCGGAATTTTCTTGAAGCAACTGCTTTTTTTTTTTTTTTTTTGCATGGTCGACCCTTCAAAACGTCAACATGGGAATAATACAGCTATCACATATCCAGACATTCCATCATCAATTGCCCCAGTGTCACATAGTACAGAGCTCCCTGTGCCTACTCCTCCAAAAAGAGTTCAGCTGTCTTCAGAAGAGAGCAACAATTCAGAATAGGATAAAGAAGCTGTTGATCCAGATTACAGAGATGCTGAAGAAGGGAGAAACCAATACTACCCTAACCAGAAAGGCCTCAACCACTTGGTCTCACAAAGTCCAAAGCCGAGATTTTGATGTTGAGTAGTGGAACTTGCTAGATGAAAGTGTGCACATAGCAGACCAGAGTATTTTTAGAGAACAAGTATTTTTTAAGCTTCTTCAGTCGTCAAAATGAGCTTTGCTTCTGCAACGATGTGACTGGTCTGTTTAAAGCAATTGGAATTCCCTGTAACCCCAGTGAGTGGCGCCTGTTCCTGTTCATAAGGACACATGTACTGTATCCATCTCATCCAAGCTTGCCAAATAGCCTAAAAAACTGAACAGCTTATCAAATGTACAGTACACACTGTGAAGCATGGTAATGGCAGCAGCATGCTATGGAACTGCTTCTCTTCAACTGGGGCTAGTAAAGGTAAAGGGAATCATGGACGGCTTCAAACTGCAATCTGCTTTGGCACAAAACCTGCATGTCTGCTTTAGTCAACTTACAAAGAAAATGTTATCTTTGCATGAACCAAGTTAACAGAGGAATTGTTTTAAAAGAAAATCAGTGGTTTGGAATGGCCCAAGATCTACAGTATATCCCAATGAAATTATGTGGCTCGACTTGACTGTCTTCGGCAGTCTTCAATGAACTCCTGGTACTTGAGCAGCTTACGTTCATTTGCCTCTTCATGTGGTCCTCCCATGGGACTGTCAGTTCCAACCAAAGGACCTGCTTGGAAGATGCAGATGTTAAAACCATATCGGGTCTCAACGAGATTGATGTTACAAATTCCGGGAACTTGAGCTGCCTGCCAAGGTCAACCCGCAGCTCCCAGTCTGCTGCCGATGAAAGGAGGCTGGTTGATTTTTGCTTTGTTTGCGGCTGCTCACCAGCCCTTACGGGAGAACTATAGGGGAAAAAAAAATATATATATATATGGGTTACAGGGGATTGACGTTTAGGTGATCATTTGGTATAAAGAATTTCAAAACATATACGTAACTGTACATTTTTCTACATTCTTATGTGTAGTGACAAGTTTGAAGGAAGAAGGCAAGAATGCAGACCTGCAGTCCTGTCATCTAGTGTACTTTTTAAATATTTTATTTGTGTTTATTTAAGCCAAAGTGAGCAAGTGAGTAGCAAAAAAAAGTGTTTTTCATGAATCATGATCTCTACACAGAAGCTTTAGTGCTACATCATGACTTGAGAAAGTGGCCCACGCTGTGAACTGTGTGGAAAAAAAAAAGGTTTAGATCATTAGTCTTGAGCAGGAGATAATTCATAATGCAGGTGGATTAGGCTGGGTGAAGAGCGATGGGCCTTGTCTCAGTGCTGAACATTAAAGCCTTGTTAATATCAGTCGACTCCTGTGCTCGGACGCCAAGCATGTTCTCCTCAGAGAGAAACAGAGAGAATGAGAGCTAATTAACTATAACTGCTGTCGACTCTTTACTTCATGTTAATGTGCCATTTCAGAGGAACCTTTCAGGATAAACGATAGCATCCGATTTACCACACAGACACCAATGTTGTACTAATTAAAACAACCACCATCACTTGCTTTGTAGATCACGAAAAATGTTTTCACAATTTTTTGAGAAAAAAAAAAAAAAAAAGGATTTAATAAATTTTGACTACTACTACTACTACTACTACTACTACTACTACTAATAATAATAATAATAATTAAACAGTTAGCCTCACTTATTGACACAAAGGAAAATAATGAAGTAATATTACAATGAATTAAATTTAAATTTAATTAAAAATGCCAAAAAAATTATAAATTAAACATTTTTAAAAAAAATTCCAATTATTGTAAATACGAACAGGTAAAAAGTATGTTGTGTCATTTTATATTAAATAAAATAATTTCATTGTTGACTGTTGGTTTGTTTGATTTCTGTGGTACGGTATACTGTATAATGGCAAACACTTTGGGATATGCTCCCTCACTCACTCATCGCCTATACTGCTTTATCCTGAATACAGGGTCATGGGGGGCCTTGAGCGTATCCCAGGGCACAAGGCGGGGTGCACCTTGGATGCAGTGCGAATCCATCGCAGGACACGCACACTTTTTTACATTCCTACCGGTACTACAGTATATAGTCAAAAGACTACTGTATATACTGTAGCTATTGAGGTAGTGAACAGTCCCTTTCAATATTGATGTAACAGGAAATCCACATATTCTACTTCAGAATAGCCTCAGCTGACTGTTCTGGGATTAAATCCCAAATAGCATCAAATGGAAAGCTACTGCACTTTGAAGGGTGTAGAATCCAAGTACACCAAGTAATGCCCTTGATCAAGGATTAGAGAGGTATTTGAGGATTCAGCCATTTGTTAGAACCTAGTTAGCTTTTTAGAGTAGCTCGCGTTAAAGGTGAACAAAGCGCTAAGGGGGACATTACTTTTTAAAGTAACTGATTACTTTTTAATGACTAATTTTTTTATGTAATTAGTTACATTACAGCGTTACCTTCTGATAAAAGTATCTAGTTAGAGTACTTTTCCATTGCAGAAAATGAAAATTCCTTTGTGATTTCTCATGTATGTTGTTTGCATATTTTGTTTATAATTGTTTTGTTTATAATTATTCTACCATCATCACTCAATAAAGTTTGACTAACAGCAGGAACAGAGGGCAGGTTATCGGGGATATTGTTGAACAACATACACATACACACTAACGGAATCACTGCTGTCTGGCTCCCGGATTACATAAATTGTCTGAATAAAAGATTACATTTTTTAAACTATAACTAAATAACGAAGTACTTAAATGGCAGACCTAACACATTAGATTATTGTTGCATTGTTGTTAGCTTAATCAATGTCAGGGTGGGTACATCATAAGAATGTATTATAACACACTATATATCTATTCAAAAGTAATTAAGAATAAGTAGGTCTTCATGCATATCTAAGTACAACTGCAATATTATACAAATGTGTTAAATGTACTGAAATATTTTGACATTTGACAATAAAGCTTAGTTTTGTATGTTGGACTGTAAAGATCAGTCTAGACAGAGAATATGTGAGCATTAATCTAAATCATTATCAATGCAACCTGATAGACACTGAGGTTTTTTTTCACACATAGTCACATCAACAGGCAAGCCGGGACAATAAATGTTCATTAACAATAATAAAACATGGCTCTTTAATTCAGTTCCCAGCAGGCGCAACCTTCTCCACTCCCAAATACTGAGACTGATATCTTTCACCCTCAGAGGGACTCCTCTAAAAGTGGCTTCGTTTTCTCTTTTTATCTCACTTGGTATTTCTGTATCTGGTTGCCTATTTGGAGGGTCCAGGGGGAATAACACAAGCCCTCTCACTGTGTCGGATTGTGTGGATGACATTTACGCTTGTCTGTCAGAATGGATGTTTTGCTTTTTTTTTCAGTGTTCCAGGTCTCTGAGGAGTCAGCATTTCCCTCTGCAGGACACTTTTACCATTTCAGAGTGCAGCCTCAAATGTCCTCAGTCTGTGCTTGCAGGAAATTAATAAGAAAATGTTCATGTTCAGTCCCTCATGAGAAACTTAAAAGGACACAAGAATGTAGAATGCTACTGTAAGATGTGCTGCATAATTGTCTTTAGCAGTTACATGGGCAGCTACAGCTAAAATGTTCAACCCATTTCTTTTTCCTCTGGACAGCCCTTATTGAGTCTGTTTTTTAATTTTAAAGCAAAGTATACTGTAGAGACCTTTTTTTTTTTTAACTAAAGGCCTTGAATATTTAAGAAATCCTTAATTCTAAGAGTGTACCTTGTATTTATTTTAAATACAATGAAAAGAAGTCTTTTCATGCACGAATTGAAGACGTAACTAGAAACTTGAGTGCTAGGCATTTTTAAACAGTTGCACAGGCAGGGTGCAGTTTGCTTAAAAACAAAGGGGGGTCTTAGTGACATGAGATTCGATTACGCATTTTATTTACATGCAAAATATTGGCTCCAATGCTAAGTCTGTGAAATTTATGTCTTGGTCCCAGTGGTATGGTGCCCTATATTCATGAAACCATTAAAGGACCATTAAAGCATAGTTAATGATTATGGCGGGTGCGTTACAATAAGAATAAGAATAATAACAATAATAAATTCGGAGAACTACTAATACTACTACTAATAATAATAATTCTGAATGGAGAAAGCGCAGTCAAAGAAGTACCATCATTGAAGGAGAGAAAAAAATGAAGAATAAATACATATCAGTTTGAGCTTGACAAGTTTATGAGCTCTGTCGCTTGTTGTCAATGGGCGTCTCAGAGAGACAACCCATTTTCGGCTTCACAATACTTCAGACTGAAACACGACTGCCCCCTACAGGTAATGAAGGGCATTTTCACAGCTTCCCGCGCAGTCGCGGCCAGTCACGGGATTCCTTTTCTCGAAACGTGCGTTCTTAATGGCCAGATCTGTACACATACACTGTGTATATCTCCAACATGACAAGCTTGATTTAATCATGAAAATATGTTGACAATGCAAGAACTGCAGTTAACTGAAGCAGTCACTGCTCCCCCTGGCAGGACTGTACAGCATAGCAACCATCTTGTTAGGACAGTGCATGAGGGCGCTTATGTGGCGGGGCTTCATTCAGTTCTTCACAGGTGCTGTCCATTTCTTCTGATCATCCTTGAGATGGTTCTACACCTTCAGCTGTGTTTGATTATACTGATTGGACTTGATTAGGAAAGCCATACACCTGTCTATATAAGACCGATCACAATGCCTGAAGAGACAGAGCTCAGAGACAGAATTGTAGCAAGGCACAGATCTGGCCAAGGTTACAAAAAAAAATTCTGCTGCACATAAGGTTCCTAAGAGCAGAGTGGCTTCCATAATCCTTAAATGGAAGATGTTTGGGACGATCATAAGCCTTCCTAGACCTGGGCTTCCAGCCAAACTGAGCTATTGGGGGAGAAGAGCCATGGTGAATGAGGTAAAGAAGAATTCAAAGATCACAGTGGCTGAGCTCCAGAGATGCAGTCGGGAGGTGGGAGAAAGTTGTAGAAAGTCAACCATCACTGCAGCCCTCCACCAATCGGGGCTTTGTGGCAGAATCCTGTAATGTACTGAGAAGGTTGTCATTTGTACCGTCATCATTTTACAGGTCATCATTTTACAGGTCATCATTTGTTCAAAACATCATTTGTTCATTTCACATCCAAAACAGGGTTTGATAACCCATATATATATATCACTTCCTCCTAAAAAGGATTGTAAACTCAATCAAGTGAAACTAATCAACTGCTCAACACCAAGCAATTTGACTTTCAAATGTGATCAGCTGTGGTCATTTTGATTAGCAGTAGTTGGTGCAGCTAAAGCAAACTACAGTATACGTGGCAAGGCACTGTGAGAAGCTCACTCAGATTATAACCTGTGCACAAGCACAAGTCGGTGAAATCTATTATTAAGAAGCGAAAGGTATTTGGATCAGGACGTCGCTCCAAACTGGATGAAAGAACCAGGAGAATACTGGTCAGCGGGGCTACCAGAAACTCTGAAGCAGTTGCAGGAATTTATAGTATGACAAAGAGTGATCTTTCTGTGCATGTGACAACAATATCACAATTTTTTCCACAAATGTATGGAAGGGTTGCAAGAAAAAAGTGACTCCTCCAAAAACATCACATGCAGTCATGAGTGAGTGTTGAAAAAACACAGGTGGTCAGATCAGACTAAAATGTTATTATTTGGCCACAATCTAATACAGCTCACCATCCAAATAACACCATTCCTACAGTAAAGCATAGATGAGGTTATGGGGTATATCCCTGCAGCAGTGACTGGAGTACATGTCAGGATAGAAGGAAAATGGATGGGGAAAACACTATCATATTCTTGAGGAAAATCTGCTGCCCTCTGTCAGCAAGTTGTCAATGGGAAGATGGTCAATGGTTTACCTTCCAACATGACAATGAGCCAAAGCACACAGCAAAACTGACCACACAGTGGTTGAGGGATGAAAAGGTAAATGTCCTTGCATGGGCTAGTCAGAGCCCAGAATTGAAATTCTGTGGAATGACTTGAAGATGGCAGTCCACAAATGGTCACTGTCAAATTTAACTCAACTCAAGTATGGACAAATATTGAAATGGCTTTATGTGCTAAGCTTTGTGTGCCATTGAAAAGGTGATTAGTTTCACCTGATCGACGTGATATTTCAAATCAGTGATCCTGTTTTTTTTATTTAATTTTTTTTACTTTTTTCAATTTTTCCCCCCATGATGATTTTAGGGGTGAAGAGGGGTGATTCTTTTCTATACCAACTGTATACAGTATACAGTACTGTGCAAAATTCGCACACCTATTTTACTTATAATACTGTGCAAAAGTCTTGGGCACATACTATGGCTACAAAAATATGGCATAAGGAAAAGACACTTTTGAAAACATTTCTACATAAAAGAAACTTCTATAAAGAGCAGTAAAGAGTGATAAAATAAACAGTCAATATTTGAAGTGAAAACTCATTGCTTAAAATCAGGAGTTTTAGACACAGATTTGTGCAGTTTTATAAGAAAAACAGCTGGTAGGTTTTACTGAGCTTGCTGGAGAATGAGTTCTTCTGGTAACTTTGTCACACTTGCTCCTATTTTTATGCAAATCCATGATAAACATATATACAAAAAATAGGAACAGCATATAATATGGTACCTAAGACTTTTGCACAGTACTGTATATGACACGTGAATTGTGTTTAATATGGCCATATGCAAATTGCCATCATAGGTTCATTTGCATAATGAAATACAGTACATTGCCTGGCCAAAAAGTCACCATTTCAGAAAGATCGAAATTATTGGCCTGCATCAAGCACAGAAAAGAACTAAGGAGACTTGAGATTACTGGAACTACAGTACTGTAGGTTAAGAACCCTTTAACACATATGAAAACCTGTAAGGATAGTGCTGAACCCCTTAAATTTGTGGAACAAAAGTGGTCAGAAAAAGATTTGAGATCACTTAAGCACTTGTGTACTTGGTAAAGAAATCTACAGAAATGAACAGAGCTGTGTTTAATAGTGAAATTAGAGGCATTTCCATACACACACACACACAATGTGATGAGAACTCACATGATTTGGAGTAAACTGTTGTGTTGCCATAAGAAAACCACTAATTAGAAAAAAGGTTTCAATTTGGGAGAGAGCATGAAGATTAAAAAAGGTCATGTGGTCGAATGAATTCAGATTGACCCTATTCCAGTGCGATGGGCATGTTAGGGCATTAAGAGCAGTGCAGTGTATGAAACATAGTGTCCACTGTACAGGTACAGTACAAGCCTCTGGAGGCAGTATTATGATCTGGGGTTGCTTCAGTTGCTCAGGTCTAGGCTCAGCAACATTATTTGGCAATAAAATAAAGTCAGCTGATGACCCAAGTGTACTGAGTGATCACATTATTACATCAATGATGTCTTTCTTCCCTGATGGCACATGCATATTCCAGGACTCAATTTATGAAACAGTGGTCCTCTGAGCATGAGGAATCATTTTTACAAATGAAATGACAATCAGATTGAGTGATGTAAACAAAGCTAAAGGTGACTGAAGGAAATCTTAGATCATGTGACTTTTTTTGGGAGGGGGGGGGGGCAGGCAGTTCACATTTTAATAGACAATTCTATATAACACAGAACACATGCACTTGTCTTCTTATATAATAGTAATCCTGAGCATTAGTGTTTGAAAGCCATTCTACTCTGATGATTTGTTGGAATGAATGTGTTTTGAGCTCATGTACATGATGTTACATTTCCTGTTTTGTTTCATTTATTTTAGTTTTTTTGGATGTGAAATCGAGCTCAACAAATGCGTAATAAAGTAATATTTGCGACAATTCAAGGTTGTTGGCAAATAATGAAGTAAGACTGGAAAAAGTCTTCCTTAAGATAATCAGAAAATAGTGAGACTAAATAAATTCAGAGTAAATACATTATAGCACAACACAAAGTGTATTAATGTTTTTATAAGATTTTTTTTTAATAATCCATGAATGGATATTCATATAAATTTATAGTCTACCATAAGCTTATCAATTAGAGACTATAAAAAAATAATAGATCTTTTTTTTTTTTAAAGCTGTAAATCATACAGTACATTCAATGTGCAGAATGCTTTCCTCTGCTGCAGTATTTTTTCTATTCTCAAGATGACATAAATTGCTAAATCTCCTGGCTGTGACCGGTGGCAGGAAATGATGTCTTGCCATTTAATGGAGCGTATAAAAAGACGAGATTATCTGTGTCACTGCACCTCCGGCTCTGGCCAGTGAATCACATTATTACGTTCCTGTGACAGAGATGAGCTCAGAGAGGGAAAAAAAACAGGAGCCAGTGATGGCAATCAGAAGCTTGTGATTTTGTGTTCTAGCTATAGTGTCGAGGAGCTCATTAGATGTTGAGAGAACATGAGGAGAACGTGTGGCAGCTCCATTACTTTGCCCCTGTCAGACTGTCGACTCGCTCTTTGTGCACACTTTCATATGAAAACACTTATTTGCTGTTATGTCACCTCTCAGAGCTGCTCGTCCTGTAAGCATGTAGACAGCTAAACACTCATGAGACAGGCATCGGGCACGACCCTGCTACTTCTATTTACAGAAGTTCAGAAGACCAGGGAGCAATTTCATTTTCATCAGCATCCTACTGCTGGAAATACCCTGGCTGTAAAGGGTGCCCAGGTTTACAACACAAGTAATGGGCTTTTAAATAGAGATTAGACACAGTAATTTAAAATCTGTCTACATTATTTGGTTGTTGTGTTGCTAATACACTGAACACTACACTGTGTTCTGTATCTCGGAGTTTTATTTAGGGGGGTTAAGGCATAAGATCCCAATAGCAGGTAGGGGTTAAAGACCATAAAGCCCTCAAGGCTTAGAATTTAACAACCCTCGAGCAGTTATGGGTTTAAGGACTTCAGGGCAAGATTTTAAGGACTCTGGAGCACTCGTATATTTTAGAATTTTAAGTATATAAGCCAGATTCAAACAAGCCATATTGAAGTTAAAAGGGTATATATTATTAATAGTATTAGTTCACAATCATGACATGCAGTGCTAGTTCAGCAATCAAACTACATTTACATTAAACAAACTACAGTAAGTCCTGAACATACAAATGAGTTCCGTTCCGAGAGTTCGTTCGTAAGTAGAATTTGTAAGTCCAACAAACATTGTCTAGGTATTAGGATACTAACACAAATTTCTACGGTATACACAGAGGTGTCAGGTAACGAAGTACAAATACTTCGTTACCTTACTTAAGTAGAAATTTTGGGTAATGTATCTACAGTATACTTTACTGGGGTAATTATTTTTCAGCCGACTTTTTACTTCTACTACTTCTTACATTTTCATGCAATTATCTGTACTTTCTACTCCTTACATTTTAAAAATAGCCTCGTTACTCCTATTTTATTTCAGCTTGTCATTTAAAAAACCAACATAAAAAAATCGCGCCATCCAGATGGAGCGAATTTGATTGTGGTTGGATGAGAAGTATAAACATACCATTCCGACACCCTATTAGTTGGTACGCGATCCATCACACCTGCACATGACGTCATGTCACACACTCCAGCAAGGACATTTGAATAAAATAGCTTTTTCGGTTGATATGGTTGTGATAAGTAGACGAAGCTGTCTGTGATAGAGACTCAAGATTCGAGCGAAATGTCACAACCAAGCACCAGCGAGGAAGGTAACAGAATTTATGTACAACCGTCATGCTTTGCAGGGCGGTTGCTGTGTGTTCACCCTGTTGGGGAAGGGTGTTTGGGTTAGTGGCTTCGGTCCAAGTTTGGGTGTGTTTGATATGTGTGACCTGGTGAATGTACTCCGGTTCATGCTAAGGCTGAATTGGGTCTGGTTCTCGAGTGAATGTGTTTCCTATGCTATACTGTGCTGTGTGAAGTAATAAATTACTCCCAGCCATTTGCATTGGGAAGCAATCAAGCCCACTCGTCTCTCCAAGATCCTTCTGGCGGTCAAACGCTACTATATATATATATATATATATATATATATATATATATATATATATATATATATAAAATTTTTCTTATTAATTACTTGGATTAATCATTCATTCTGACAGCACTAATGTTTATTGTAGACAACCATTCTATACTGTATACTGTACAAGGGTAATTGTTACTAAGCCTGCCCTGGGTACACTAATTTTCTTGTATGTTGTCCTCACAGATTCCTGCAGCTAAGCTTGGATGTACATTTACATTCCAATAAAGGTTACTGATGACATGCCTCTGAAGTCTGACTTTTTGCACCATTAAAATACTTATAGGCAACTAGTTATCATATCTTCTTCTCCATAAAACATGTTAATGCTCAGTAGTACACATATATGGTTCTTTAATGTATTCTTTTTCAATTGCCATATACAGTACAGTATTCCAAATCACTATGGCCGTTAAAAAATACAACAAAAAAAAACAACATATTTTTCTTTTTTTATGATGTGTTAGTGCAGTATATAGGCCCGTGGCACAGCCTAAGCTTTTATCCTTAATGCTTCCCCCCTCCCCCCACGTTACTTTTACTTTTATTCTTTAAGTAGTTTTGAAACCAGTACTTTTACGCTTTTACTTGAGTAAAAAGCTTGCGGTGATACTTCAACTTCTAAAGAAGTCTTTTTAAACCCTAGTATCTATACTTCTACTCTAGTAATGAATGTGAATACTTTTGACACCACTGGCTATACACAATATAAAACTAACATGTTCCATTATCTTGTCCTTGTTCTTTAGAATTGCGCTGATGGCTGAATGATTCATGTTAAAAGAATGAGCAGTGACTGGCATTATTTCACCTCGCTCCATTCTCTCAATTATTTTCACTTTTATTTCAATCGTTATTGACAATGTACGCTGGATATACGGTGTTATCTAACATTCGCAAATGAACATGCACGAACGCATGATTGTATCTTTGAAAGTTCGTAACTCGCAACTTACAGGCATATGTAGTATTGTAAACAGTTGAGTACTAATATTGGTAAAAACCTGAAATACATTTATACAGTAAACATCAAAGGTACTGTAATGAGCAGAAATTTTAATTAGTAAATCAGCTTGACTAAAAGAGGGCATGATTGTCATGGAGAATTCTGGTAGCCCTTGTCACATTTTTCATTAATCAGTTAATAAAGGTTAAGGTTGACCAATTAAGGGTTATGCTTTATGAGTTAATTTACATCGGTTAATTTGGACAGGGCCAGGGGTAGCTCAGTGGTTAAGGCATTGGACTACGGTTCGGAAGATCCCAGGTTCAAACCCCACAACCACCAAGTTGCCACTGTTGGGCCCTTGAGCAAGGCCCTTAACCCTCAACTGCTCAGATGTGTAATGAGATAAAAATGTAAGTCGCTCTGGATAAGAGCGTCTGCCAAATGCCTAAATGTAAATCTACATCAGCCATTCTTATATATTGATATTAAGACTGCTGAGAATACAATACCTGGCTAAAAGAGGGTTCTGGCAATATACATCTCTGGAAGAAATAAAGGGCTCGAAGACTTTTTTTTCTGGGAACATATAGTAAGACATACAGTATACTGTAGCATATAGTGCTTTTTTGAAACGGTTATAGGAGCGTTGGACCTCATGGATATTATGACATTTGAAATAGAGGAGTTTGGCTGCATGCAACCTTTTGAGCTGATTTATTCATTGGTGTCACTACTATGGCATAATGACTATTATTTTCCCCTAATACTGTAGTGCAAACATACATATTTGACGTAAATGTGATCACTATTTTTAATACGGTGTTTTATGATAACACTTGAAATAGTTGTTTCAAATACGAGTGTTCTTTTAAGGAAGTAAAAAGGCTTCAGGGTGAGTCAGCATGTCTTCAAATGAAATCAGGTTTTAAAATTCAGGGCAAATGATCATCCTCACATAGTGTGTTAAAGAGAAAAGAGAAACAGCCCGAGAGATCGGCTGTACACCCACATCCTCATACACATCAACAGTATATATTATATTAAAAGGCATTTGGTAATATGCTAAAGAAAAAAAAAGTGTTTTTGAGCTATGTTTAGAGTCTGTAACTTAAGTAAAAAAAATGTTATGGAAAGTTCATAGTATTCAGAATCTGTTTACGTACATGCTTAAATAGCTTCTCTCACCATGCCATTCAGATGACTGAATTCAGAGGGATGTACAGTAGTTCTTGTACAGGTTAGAGATTAAAAACATTGTAAACCTTGGAATAACCAGGGACAATCATCTTTGTCCTCTTCCTCTCACATTGCTAACATGACACAATTTCTCCATTACAACATCAGAAGCATTAATCCATTTCTATCTACACAGGAATCCAGGTGCATGTTCAGTCCCATGTCATTTTGAGACTGGACTACTTTAGACAGGTCTGCCTTCTGATCACCATTTCACTTCTGCACAATGAAGCTACACAATTTGTTTTCAACCTACCTACAGTACATTCCCTCACAACACCCCACTGCTACACACTCTCCACTGACATCCTGTATCTGCCTGCATCAGATCTACCTAAAACTCAAAGAACCTAAAAACCTACAAAGCCAAAAATGGACCAGCACCCACACATCTCAATGGACTTATCACACCGCATATTGACTGCACCCCTCTCCCTCTGATCCCCTATCACTGCTTGACTGGTCCCAACACCTCTCATGGTACAAATAAGTCATGAATCAAGACTCTTCTGTTCATTTCTGAACTAAATTTCTTCCAGATGTCCAAATAATCTAGTCACAGGGAGTCTTTAAATGATTTATGTAGTCTTACTTTTTTTCTGAAATCAGGTTTTTTTTTTTTTTTTTTTTTTTTTTTTTAATATAATTCATACAAAAGAAAGTTCCAACTGAGTAATCTGATTTGACGAGAGACATTTCTCGTGGTCAAGGTGGTAATATACAGCAACCGCACAGTGACATTTACCTACAGTATACTGTATACAGTGGTGTGAAAAACTATTTGCCCCCCTCCTGATTTCTTATTCTTTTGCATGTTTGTCACACAAAATGTTTCTGATCATCAAACACATTTAACTATTAGTCAAAGATAACACAAGTAAACACAAAATGCAGTTTTTAAATGAGGGGTTTTATTATTTAGGGAGAAAAAAAATCCAAACCTACATGGCCCTGTGTGAAAAAGTAATTGCCCCCTGAACCTAATAACTGGTTGGGCCACCCTTAGCAGCAATAACTGCAATCAAGCGTTTGCGATAACTTGCAACGAGTCTTTTACAGCGCTCTGGAGGAATTTTGGCCCACTCATCTTTGCAGAATTGTTTTAATTCAGCTTTATTTGAGGGTTTTCTAGCATGAACCGCCTTTTTAAGGTCATGCCACAACATCTCAATAGGATTCAGGTCAGGACTTTGACTAGGCCACTCCAAAGTCATTTTGTTTTTCTTCAGCCATTCAGAGGTGGATTTGCTGGTGTGTTTTGGGTCATTGTCCTGCTGCAGCCCCCAAAATCGCTTCAGCTTGAGTTGAACAGGTGGCCGGACATTCTCCTTCAGGATTTTTTGGTAGACAGTAGAATTCATGGTTCCATCTATCACATCAAGCCGTCCAGGTCCTGAAGCAGCAAAACAACCCCAGACCATCACACTACCACCACCATATTTTACTGTTGGTATGATGTTCTTTTTCTGAAATGCTGTGTTACTTTTACGCCAGATGTAACGGGACACACACCTTCCAAAAAGTTCAACTTTTGTCTCGTTGGTCCACAAGGTATTTTCCCAAAAGTCTTGGCAATCATTGAGATGTTTTTTAGCAAAATTGAGACGAGCCTTAATGTTCTTTTTGCTTAAAAGTGGTTTGCGCCTTGGAAATCTGCCATGCAGGCCGTTTTTGCCCAGTCTCTTTCTTATGGTGGAGTCGTGAACACTGACCTTAATTGAGGCAAGTGAGGCCTGCAGTTCTTTAGATGTTGTCCTGGGGTCTTTTGTGGCCTCTCGGATGAGTTGTCTCTGCGCTCTTGGGGTAATTTTGGTCGGCCGGCCACTCCTGGGAAGGTTCACCACTGTTCCATGTTTTTGCCATTTGTGGATAATGGCTCTCACTGTGGTTCGCTGGAGTCCCAAAGCTTTAGAAATGGCTTTATAACCTTTACCAGACTGATAGATCTCAATTACTTTTGTTCTCATTTGTTCCTGAATTTCTTTGGATCTTGGCATGATGTCTAGCTTTTGAGGTGCTTTTGGTCTACTTCTCTGTGTCAGGTAGCTCCTATTTAGGTGATTTCTTGATTGAAACAGGTGTGGCAGTAATCAGGCCTGGGGGTGACTACAGAAATTGAACTCAGGTGTGATAAACCACAGTTAAGTTATTTTTTAACAAGGGGGGCAATCACTTTTTCACACAGGGCCATGTAGATTTGGAGTTTTTTTTCTCCCTTAATAACATAAACCTTCATTTAAAAACTGCATTTTGTGTTCAATTATGTTATCTTTGACTAATAGTTAACGGTTTTTGATGAGCAGAAACATTTAAAGTGTGACAAACATGCAAAAGAATAAGAAATCAGGAAGGGGGCAAATAGTTTTTCACACCACTGTATATCTCTCCACATCAGAGGTGTTCTAATAACTGTTAATTACATTAACTGTCGGTTGACAGCATGGATGAAAATAGGTTGGTACACTCTGCAGTACTGACTGCCAAAACCCACATACATGGAAGCACTTTTACCAAGAAAATGCATCTGATATTATTGTCATCTTAAAAACACTTTGTCTATCTACGTATGTTATCCCAAATAGTCTATGTTTTTTTACTTACTGTATGCCCAAGGTGAGCTTCAATGTTATCTAGCCAACACAAAGCTGAATCCCAAAGACCAATTTCATGATTCAACCCTGGAACATGGAAGTAGCTGATATTCTAAAGTGGAATAAGTGGAAATATAAAAAGTGGAGAAACTTTTACGATTTACAGGATTCCCCACCACCTCCTTAGTTCATTCTCCTGAACTTTTGGCTTCATACTGTTGAACATACAATACAGTTGGAGTCGTGGTTAGTTATGTTACTGTTGTTCAGTTGCAGAACAATATATGTTAGCAGAGGAAAAGATAATTGGTTAAATAAACAAACAAATCATAATCTCTTCATAATAAATGATTTTTCTAGAACCGTTGTATAGGAGCAATATCACACTCGAGGTCAAGTTGTCAAGCTATGCCTTCGGCACTCGCGCTTGCACTCTTGTGCCTAAAGCCGCATTCAGCACAACAGCACTCCCTCTCATACAGTATGATATTGCTTGTTTTATATAATACTATATTGTGTTGTCTTTATACTTTTTTTTTTACTTTTTCACCTTCCCCTGATGATATTCTTCTTTTTATATGAACTAACTTCATGATATATTTATTTATAGAGTCTTCAAAGAACTTCAGTAAGTTGATCTTTATGAAGACCACTGCTACAAGTCGTAAATGTACGGTTAATGCTATGACACAGCTGTATAATCCAGGTTATTCAATGTCCTCTTTGAGAATGTTCATAATAATCACTTACTGGTCAGACATATACAGGTGAGATGTGTATCCTCTGTAACAGATGCTTACACTTCTGATCAGGCTAAAGAAGGGTTTGCACCTTTTGTGTCTGTGTCTGGTTCTATGTGTTCTGTGTTGTTTTCAGGTCCTGCCATGTTCACTTTTGCGTGACTTTTTTCAGGTCCAACCTTTCCTTTTGCATAGAAAATTTTATATATATATATATATATATATATATATATATATATATATATATATATATATAATATATATACAGTGGTGTGAAAAACTATTTGCCCCCTTCCTGATTTCTTATTCTTTTGCATGTTTGTCACACTTAAATGTTTCTGCTCATCAAAAAGCGTTAACTATTAGTCAAAGATAACATAATTGAACACAAAATGCAGTTTTTAAATGAAGGTTTACGTTATTAAAGGAGAAAAAAAAACTCCAAATCTACATGGCCCTGTGTGAAAAAGTGATTGCCCCCCTTGTTAAAAAATATCTTAACTGTGGTTTATCACACCTGAGTTCAATTTCTGTAGTCACCCCCAGGCCTGATTACTGCCACACCTGTTTCAATCAAGAAATCACTTAAATAGGAGCTACCTGACACAGAGAAGTAGACCAAAAGCACCTCAAAAGCTAGACATCATGCCAAGATCCAAAGAAATTCAAGAACAAAAGTAATTGAGATCTATCAGTCTGGTAAAGGTTATAAAGTCATTTCTAAAGCTTTGGGACTCCAGCGAACTACAGTGAGAGCCATTATCCACAAATGGCAAAAACATGGAACAGTGGTGAACCTTCCCAGGAGTGGCCGGCCGACCAAAATTACCCCAAGAGCGCAGGGACAACTCATCCGAGAGGCCACAAAAGATCCCAGGACAACATCTAAAGAACTGCAGGCCTCACTTGCCTCAAATAAGGTCAGTGTTCACGACTCCACCATAAGAAAGAGACTGGGCAAAAACGGCCTGCATGGCAGATTTCCAAAGCGCAAACCACTTTTAAGCAAATAGAACATCAAGGCTCGTCTCAATTTTGCTAAAAAACATCTCAAAGATTGCCAAGACTTTTGGGAAAATACCTTGTGGACCGACGAGACAAAAGTTTAACTTTTTGGAAGGTGCGTGTCCCGTTACATCTGGCGTAAAAGTAACACAGCATTTCAGAAAAAGAACATCATACCAACAGTAAAATATGGTGGTGGTAGTGTGATGGTCTGGGGTTGTTTTGCTGCTTCAGGACCTGGAAGGCTTGCTGTGATAGATGGAACCATGAATTCTACTGTCTACCAAAAAATCCTGAAGGAGAATGTCCGGCCATCTGTTCGTCAACTCAAGCTGAAGCGATCTTGGGTGCTGCAGCAGGACAATGACCCAAAACACACCAGCAAATCCACCTCTGAATGGCTGAAGAAAAACAAAATGAAGACTTTGGAGTGGCCTAGTCAAAGTCCTGACCTGAATCCTATTGAGATGTTGTGGCATGACCTTAAAAAGGCAGTTCATGCTAGAAAACCCTCAAATAAAGCTGAATTACAACAATTCTGCAAAGATGAGTGGGCCAAAATTCCTCCAGAGCGCTGTAAAAGACTCGTTGCAAGTTATCGCAAACGCTTGATTGCAGTTATTGCTGCTAAGGGTGGCCCAACCAGTTATTAGGTTCAGGGGGCAATTACTTTTTCACACAGGGCCATGTAGGTTTCGATTTTTTTTCTCCCTAAATAATAAAACCCCCTCATTTAAAAACTGCATTTTGTGTTTACTTGTGTTATCTTTGACTAATAGTTAAATGTGTTTGATGATCAGAAACATTTTGTGTGACAAACATGCAAAAGAATAAGAAATCAGGAAGGGGGCAAATAGTTTTTCACACCACTGTATATATATATATATATATATATATATATATATATATATATATATATACTGTACTCAGCAAAAAAGAAACGTCCTCTGACTTTCAACTGTCTTTACTTTCAGTAAACTTAATGTGTAAATATTTGTATGAACACTAAAAGAGTCGACACCATAAGACATAAAGTAAAAATGTTTCCCAATGTGTCCCTGAATGAAGGGAGGCTCAAAATCAGTCAGTAGCAATCAGTATCTGTTGTGGCCACCAGCTGCTTGAAGTACTGAGTAACCTCCTCATGGACTGGACCAGATTTGTCAGTTCTTGCTGTGAGATGGAGGGATTGTGTGTTCCTGGTGTGACTCGGGCAGTTGTTGTGGCCATCCTGTACCTGTCACGCAGGTGTGATATTCGGATGTACCCATCCTGTGCAGGTGTTGTTACACGTGGTCTTCCACTGCGAGGATGATCAGCTGTCCTTCCACTGCGAGGATGATCAGCGCCGTCTTAGGCGTCTCACAGTGCGGACATGGCGATTTATTGCCCTATAGCCACATCAGCAGTCCTCATGCCTCCCTGCAGCATGCCTAATGCACGTTCACGCAGATGAGCAGGGACCCTGGGCATCTTTCTTTGGGTGTTTTTCACAGTCGGTAGACAAGTCTCTTTAGTGTCCTGCGTTTTTAGAACTGTAGAACTGTGACTTTAAATGCCTACTTTCTGTAAGCTGTTAAGGTCTTAACGACCAATCCACAGGTGCATGTTAATTAATTGATTATGGTTAATTGAACATGCATGGAAAACATTGTTTAAACCCTTTACAATGAAGATCTGTAAAGTTATTTGGATTTGTACAACATTATTGTTGAAATACACAGTCCTGAAAAAGGGGCGTTTCTTTTTTTGCTGAGAGTATATACACACACAACCACAAATGTATACATAAATAATAAATTTTGCAAAAAATGGGACAAAGTACAGCATCATATATTTAGTTGTAAAAAGTTATTGTGCAACACTGGACTGCACAAATAGTTTGGATGTTATGCTTTTTTTTTTTTAACGTTTTTGAAAATAATATAATGTATATACTAAACAAGCAAGTGTTGCCAGCAGTCTTTACTCATTTCACATTTTACTTTCACACTTTCTTCATTGTTCTCAGCTCTAGACTAGGTCATAATAAATGATCTGTGTAATTTCCTTGCCAACAAGAAACCTGATAAATGGGCCAAACTATTCAGCTATCTTGTAGATATATTCAGTGACACAAATAAGCTTAACAAAGCCATGCAGGGGTCAAGCACGAAAACCATTAGCCGCTATGAATGAGTCGAGGCTTTCAAAAGAAAAAAACAAAATACCTGGGATCAGGAAGGTTTAGGGATGTTTGACGAAATAACACTTGATTTCAGCACAATTAAAAATCAGATAGCTGTGCTTCTCTTAACTGTGCTTCTTACACCTGGATTAAAATCCATTTCACTGAAATTATGTCACAATGCTGCCATGAAAATGTTAATTCCTTGTAGCACAACTAGTTTGTGAACATGGGACATTTCAGCCATCAACACTAAATACTGTGCCAGACTGACTTGTGAGGATGATTCGTGCTTCCTTATCAAAACCAATCCACACACTGACCACATTTTTATGAAGCACTACCAGCTGTACTCACACTAAATACATTTTGTAATAATCTAGTTTAAAAAGGTATTACAGTATGTATCTACTTATAAAATTCTATAATATAAAGCATATCATTAACATACTGTATACATTATTATACAAAGGTATCATTTGCATTCTTCAGAAGTGTAGCTACAGTATTTACACTTATGTTCTCATGATGCTGGGAATGTCTGCTAATTTATAGGGTTGTTCCGATTCCGATACTGGTATCGGAAATGCTACCGATACCACAAAAACATCTGTCATCGGAATCGGCGAGTATTTGAGTCCACGTACCGATCCGATACCATTTTCCTAAACATAACCTATTTATGCCCGCTAGCTTTGCTAGCTTAGCTTACTTACAGAGTGTCACGGCGTGCGCCTGTGACACTCTGTAAGTAAATTGATACCGCTCACTACTGTAGTTAGGCGGCCTCCCCCCCTTCAGGTATGTGAAGGAGCAGCGCTGCAGAATCAGACAACGGCCCATGAGCTATCGCCGCTAATGATCCCGGCGCTATAAAACACAGCGGGGAGTGTAGCTCGGGGTCTGACTGTTGGGAAGCTGGACTTTGCGACGCGGTGGATTTTATGAGAGACAGTGGCACAAGAGCGGGGCGATGTGATGCGCCCCAGAGACTTTAAAAAGGGGGGCGCCTTTGATCTCCGCGAGAGGAGCGCGTGAACGAGCTCGCGCGGCACCTTCACTTCCGCGTCGAGCCTGCCTTCGCATCCCTGCCGCCGAAGTGGAAAAGGCCGCATAGAGCCTTTAACCCTTTCCTTACCCATTTTTCTAAATAAATTACCCTTTATCCTGTAAGACCTCGCCTCGTGTCCGTGTTTCATGGTGTCGCCCGTGTACTTAGGGTCGAACCCGTTACACAGGGCTAGTAATATTTTACTTAAAAAAAGAAATATATATATATATATTACACTGTACACTGTACAGATACACACCCAGGTATCGGATCAGTACTCGGTATCGGCCGATACCCTGAGCCCAAGTATCGGAATCGGTATCGGGAGGGGAAAAATGGTATCAGAACATCTCTACTAATTTAGGACATTTTCTCTTCACCTAGTTCATATTGTGATTACATACTGTGATTTAAGCATTAGCAAGATGTAAGGGTAGAGAAGTGAAGAAGAGAGTGCAGATAGGGTGGAATGGGTGGAGAAGAGTAGTAGGAGTGATCTGTGACAGAAAGGTATCAGCAAGAAAGAAAGGAAATGTTTACAGGACAATAGTGAGATCAGCAATGTTGTATGGTTTGGAGACGGTTCCGCTGACAATAAGACCGGAAGCAGAGCTGGAGGTGGCAAAACTGAAGATGCTGTGATTTGCTTTGTGAGCGAAAATAATGGAGAGGATTAGGAATTAGTATATTAGACGGACAATGCAATTAGGATGAATTGAGGACAAAATTAGAGAAGACGGTTTAAGATGGTTTGGACATGTGCAGAGGAGGGGTGCGGGGTATATCAGGTGGAGAATGTTAGAGATGGAGCTGCCAGGCAGGAGGAAAAGAGGAAGGCTCATGAAGAGGTTTATGGATGTGGTGGGGGAGGACATGCGGGAGGTTGGAGTGACAAAGGAAGATGAGGTAGACAGAGTTAGATGGAGACAAATGATGACTCCTAACAGGAACAGCTTAAAGAAAAAGAAGATTTAGGGACTAGCAAAAAAAAAATGCTTTGTGTTAAAGAACATGTATTTGAAAATAAGCTCTTCCTGTCAGTGTTAAAGTAAAACGTACATACAGTAGGGAAGATTCTAGTAATGGTTCCTTAATATCCTCTCAGAACCAGGGGTGGTAGAATGTATAAAAAGACCCACTGCTTTTGCACTTTACTAAGGAGGAACGTTGTAGTCTTTTTACCATGACGTTTTTTTTTGTTCTACATCTCAGATGTAACTACAAATTTAAGTGCTATTCAGACGTTATTGGGAACCATGGATGAGGCATATCTCGGTTGCACATCAGACTTTGGACTTTAATTTCTGCTTCTTGCATATACTGTAGGCTTAAGGAAGAACCGGTCTTAAATTTGGTGCCACTGTTTGAAGAACTTGGTTAAATTTTAGAACAAAGTCTTTCTGTCCTTTTATGTTTTTACTAGGACAGAAAACACAAAGAGAAGATGGTGCAGAGATGGAGACTGGGAACTGAGGCTCCTGTGGGTTTTTTACGCCAGTTCTGATCAGGTCAGTGATGACTGATGGAAAAAGTCTGGCTCAGTCACTTGAGGGAGCCAATGTGTGCTCGTGTTTATCAGGTTCAAACATGAGGGACTGCATCATCATCATCACCATAATCATCATCATCATCATCATCATCATCATAATCATGCAGGACCATTCAGATTCACGCAATAGAGGAAGGATGCAGTGGCAGAAGTGTAGGGACAGAAATAAACAGCATGCAATTACCAGTGGAGTCAGACAAGGTGAAAAATGGCAGATGGTCCCTTAACCGAGACCAAGCACTGGTGCGTGATTGGATTTTCAACACGGGTCGGTGGGAGAAAATAAACTTGCTGCTTTTGTTTCATCATTTCCCCCTCACTGTGCTCAGCCGGGCTGCTATCATTTGCTTTTAGACTACCTGGATTTTTATTTATTTATTTATTTATTTATTTATTTATTTTCTCTCATTTGACTCTGAGAAAGCTTTGCCATTTCTGCTATGGTTTAAGGTACTTCAGTGCAGCCATGTGTTTTAAAGAGTACAATTTAATCCATCCAAAGCCTTCAAGGGTGAGGTTTCTGGGCAGCGGTTAAACCCAATATTGGGCAGAATTACAGTGTCAGTGAAGATCACATAAAGAATAACCTTTTAAGTCCAGGATATTGGTTAAACCGTGCCTGTGAAGCTAGAAATAAATGTACAGTAAAGGGAATATAAAATGGGTTTACTCATAAAGTGATACATGTGTGTGTAGTGCATAAAATATTTACTGTTACATGAAGTGAATATTCACCAAAGAGTTTATTATAAAGTAAAATTTTAATTTCCATTATAAATATTGAGAGACACATCACTTAGGGTAGATTTTTTTTGTTGCTGTTGTTTAGAAGTCGGACATTTCACATGATGTTTGAATGCTAACAATATCCAGGAATCTTTAGAAGATATAATATATAATAATAATATAATCAGAGGTGGAAAGAGTAATAAAATTTTGTACTCAAGTACAAGTACTGTTACTTCAGTGAAATTTTATTTAAGTACAAGTAAAGTTACCATTATAAAAATCTACTCAACTAAAAGTAAAAAGTAGCTCATTAAAAAATTTACTCAGAGTAAAAGTTACCGAGTTACTTTTTTATTTAAATTTTTTTAACAGCGGGGGTGGGATGAGGCATTCTAGCGAAGTTCAACAAAGATGAGCAGATATAAATCTCAAACTAGTGGTTTTTAACTGAAGGAACACCTTTGCATAATAAAGCTGTTGTCTTTCTTGTGCTTGAAAATCAAAGTGGTCACTTAAATATGGTGTTACGTCCCAGTCTAGGGTCATACAGCAAAAGACTGGTTCAGGGTTCTATTTTATACTGTATGGAAATGGTGGTATATGGCAGAAAGAACTAGATCCAATCATTAACTGATGAAATAATGAGGTTTGTATATACAAAACACACACACACACACACACACACACACACACACACACACACACACACACACACCAGGAGGAGGAGGAGAATCAGATTCAGGGTGGACCCAGGCCAAAATAATAAACAAAATGGTATTTATATTTAGTAGCTAAATTATCTGCAAAAAAAAACAAACAAACAAAAAAGAAACCAAACCAAACAAAAATACAGGTACCTTCCCGGACTCCCTAAACCAAAAACAATGACATTGTCTACAAATATATACAAAGACCAACCAAACCAAAGGGACAAAGCAATAATCAAAGTCAATTGGAGGCAAAAAGTCAAAACCAGAATACACAACCAAATATCAAAACGCCAAAATCACAACCTCTTTCATCTTTCCCGCGTCTCTCTCCGGTTTATACCGTATATGGTCGCGCTAGACGATGACGTCACTCTCAGGGCGGAAGCGACCGTGTGGCGACAGTCATAAAACCTGGAGTGGAGTCTGGAGCGGCGTGCGACCAGGACATGATACACACACGTGGCGTGAGCATTTATACAAAGCATAATATTTTTATTAATTTATTATTTTAGCATTTTCATTCATTTATTTTTTACTCAGTAGTGAATATGATTTCAAATGTAGCGAATTACAATACTTCAAACAAAACGTACTTAAGTAAAAGTAAAATTACAGATTTTTAAAAAGTAGAAATACACAAAAAAGCTACTCAATTACAGTAACGCGAGTAAATATAATTCGTTACTTTCCACCTCTGAATATAATTAAAATATAATATAAGGACTTTCCCCAAACTGCTGTAAAGTAAATTGCATTAAATGTAGGTAATATCTTTGTATTCTGTGTCATTATAATTCCCCTTCACTAAAAATAACAAGTTAAGCCCATGTTTCATGTCCTCTTAAATAAAGCATGCTCTCTTTTTGAGATGAGTATGTCCCAGGCCTCCTCACCCCAACATCAGCACCTGACCTTATTAATGCTCTTGTGGTTGAATGAACAAATTCTCACTGCCATGCTCCAATATTACTTCATAGAAAAGCAGTAGTGGGTGGGAGTAGGGGTTACTGTAGGATCGGGATTTACATTAAGTAGCTAGATATATTCCAGGAAAAAAAGTGCATCCCAAATCATAGAGTGGAGAAGCTGTGGCTGTATTTGTATCTTATACAGTAGTTGCAAGAATCATTAATCATAAATGGCTTTTTAGTCAGTGTAGGTCTGAAACATAAAAGCAAAGGCTACGTTAAGGCACACAGTGTACAGTACATTGTTTTTTTAATGTAATAAATTACAGTAGCTCCACAATAAAATGTAAAAAAAAAAAAATTTAATGTTGATTTTCATTAGTTTGACAAAGTTGCTTCAGTAAGCACTACTTTCTCTTAATAGTATCTATTTATTTTGTGAAAAATAGCAATTTGGCTGTTGCTTAGCTAGTTTAAATTATATTTTTCTTGACCAAGGTATAATTGTAAAATAGCTTCCCCTACACAATCATTATCAATAATATTGAATTCACTTTGAGGAACCAGGAGCTTTTTTTTTTTTTCATTCTCCCCACATGACCCTGAATACCTGGTTTATAAAACCCGAAACCTTTAGAGGAATCTTTAGAGGATGGAAGGAAGGATGGCTTGATATCATCATATCAGAAGGTGGAGAAGCAGATATCTGACAGCTTGTAAGTCTCTATCAAACAGAACAGGAGGCAGCGGGAGGGACCTGCTCTTCGTCTGTCCCCTGCTGAGACTTTGGAAACAAAAAGCCCGTTTGCTCTTTCAAATCTGTGTGATAGCAGAGCAGTGGGCCAGAGTACAATCCCATACAGAGAATGTTAATGTGTGGCGAAACAGACATCCTGCTGGACCGTGGAGCACCGAGCTGCTCCAGAAGGTCAACTCCACAGAGGACGGGCTCCAGGACGGACTCCAAGACACACTCCATCACAGGCTCCCCTGTTGTTTTGTTAGCTTTTTATGGTTTCTTTTTTTTTCTCCCCTAAAATACTGAATGGCTTTTGTCTGCTTTCAACCAAAAGCAATGGACCTAAATCAACTTTCCAGCTATGACATTTTTATTGAGGCTATCTTAAAATCGGATTTCCATTAGGATTCAACTTGTACAGTATGTGGTTATTTGCGATCTTATCACATCATAGATCACAGAAGATCAGGGTTGTAAGTTCATCCATGGGAATCAGACATGGTGGACTGCATCAAAAGCAAAACATGGGCATGTGGGTGTGTCTTCACATCCATATACTGTACAGTATGGAAGAATGTAGATATAAAGAAAGGTTGTACTGTATGTGTATTTAATATATTCTGACTTTTTGCCTTTGCATGCTGTAGTACTGTATGTACAGTTTTTGGATTGAATGTCGTCAAGAACCACCATTTAAACATGACATGCAGTATGGAATATATTCCCAGATACTGCATGTAATCTGGAGATGGCATTAGATTTTTAAAGACAGAATAGAGTATAATTTTTTCATTCCTGTATTCATTAATTTTGACAGCTCCTGTGAGAATTCTCTTTCAACTTTTGACACCGCTCACGAAAGTATAGTGTTCCCTAAATAATGACTTTAACCTAATTATGATCTATTTTCTGGACCATGTGACTTGCAGCCGGAGCGCTAGCGAATGAAATGTTTTTCTATGAAAAAACAGCACGCTTTCATCATACGTCGTACTGTCTAAATGTTTAATTCTACAGTAAGTTACTATAGCTCTATTTAGATTCGAATTCTTTATTAGTGGATGTCAGTAATATATTTTATGTACTCCCAAAATGATAAAAAAAACTGTAAATTATTACAAAACATCAATTAAAAAAGTTTTCTTTTTCATATTTTCTATAAACCAGTCATATGATCACATTCCATTCACAACAAGGCATTCACATGATCACAGAAGCATTGAAATAGATACCGGAGTATGAGTCTAATATCTGTTGGATAGGTTAGTGATACACTCTGTAAGACTTTAAGTATAGCAAGGTTTAACTATCAAACATCCTCCCTCCCATACAGTAAATGCTAAATGTAAACTCCTTACAGAAATCCTCAACAAAAACAATAAGTATAGTATAGACCATATGCACAGGTACTGTACATGCGAGTCACTTTGAATGTGCTGTTATTTTAACACTGACATAATTACAGTAGATAGAATGCTTTAATATCAGTGCATGATTTGTAGCCATTACTACATCTTGGCATTTTGGTGTTCATCAAAATGTCTAAAAAAGTCAAAATTTTTTAACGCTAACACATAAGCAAGAACCTGGCTAGGTGTCCCTACACTGGGTCCCTGTGCAGTTTAAGGTCAAGCTCAAGATCATGTTAATAGCCTACAAAGGCCAGAATAATACTGTAGGTGGAAAAGCCCATGGGTGGAAATACCCCACCATATATTTCTGACCTTTTTAAGCCATAACGTCCAGCATGGTCTCTCAGGTCTGATGATTTTACTTACAGTTCCTACTGTAAGTCTACTTTGAATACTTGGGGTCTTTTGATCGTGCCTTTTCAGCCTCTAAACTCTGGAATGAGCTCATGCTGACCAGGCAGATAATCAGGCAGACCCCTACTCTTTATATTTTTAAATCTCACCTCAAGTCCTTTTTTCTACTCTTTGGCATTTAATACAGTGTGAGGACTAAAGTTGACACTCTTTTCCCTGTTTTTATTTCTTTATTATTTATTATCTCACGAAATGCGGATGGGTATCTAATTGGTATTTATATTCTGTTACAATGTTTGCGGCTATTTTAGGATTGTACAGCACTATGGTCATCTGTGTGTCGACTCAAAAGCTAGACATCATGCCAAGATCCGAAGAAATTTAAAAACAAATGAAAAAGAAAATAATTGAGATCTGTCAGTCTGAATAAAGGTTATGAAGCCATGTCTAAACCTTTGGAACCGCAGCAAACCGCACAGTGCGAGCCATTATCTACAAATGGCAAAAACATTGAACAATGGAGAACCTTTTCACACGGGGATATTTAGTTTTGTATTTTGATTCTTTGAGTTATCTTTGACTAATATTTAAATGTTTTTGATGATCTGAAACCTTAAAAATATATATACTGTATATACATATTATTACAGATGATTATCTGTTAAATTGTAGTTAATTTAAAAGCTCATTTCTGAAATTGAAGATTCTATAAAATTATACACAAACATTATTGCATGTTATTTCTTGTTTACTTTCATGTCTGTCAGCCACTCACTGTTTGATGGGAGAATTATTGCTATTGCTGTGCATTAGATCAGATAAACACTTGCTTCTGGTGAGTTTTTGTGTTTATTCGAATACAAAAATTCGTATTCGGGGCGAATTCAGGCAATACCACATGGGGTGTTTGGATCATGATGCTACAGTACTATAGTTCATGAAGGTATTTTAGCATAAAAAGTGCAATGAGGTGTATTGTTGGTTCATGTCATTCAGGACTGGTTGGCAACCTGTTCTTTAATAAAACCTCAGCTGTGCCACAGGTTGATCGCCTTCATGTGGGAGCACGAAGTACAGTATCTCTCATCCCCCCTCACTGAGGTAACTCGGCCAATCAGCTCTCTCTAGACCTCCGGCTGCGAGAGGTTACAGCATCACCTGGGAATCGAACCAGCAATCTCCGGATGATAGGGCGAGCACTTTACCACTGCGTCACAATATTTATAAGAGTGGGTCAACGAAATAGGAATTTGTGAGCACGCTTATGACAGGCACTCGAAGACCCTCCATTTTGGAGATAGCATGGGATTATCAATTAGTGAACTCAAAAGGAAATAAAAGAAAACTGAAAACACAAATAAGACCGGAGAACGGACAGGGCTCTGGAAACTAGAAATAAAAAACTATATCCTCTCGGGCCCTACGCCCTTACTGAGGACTTATGAGAGAGAATTTCTTCATTTGTGCTTTCCACTATGAACTTGAACTAAGAGCGCAGGCGTGTACTGAACTGAGGCGCCCCTCTGCGGACAACAGTCAATCTGGACCTTACGGAACTCTTTACTGGGTTCAGGGTCCAATGTATGCCGAGTGGGGAGCGCTCGATCGCCCAGTCGATGCAAGGGTTGTGACGTTGAAGCCATGGGAACGTCGGCACTACTTTCTGTTCTGGGACCCGGGATACCAGAAATGAGATTTACCCGGTATGACGTCCAAGCCGTAGTGTAACTGGGGCCATCCTCTGCGTCACGCACACTGACTTAATTGACTGGCCGGCCAGGGAGACCAACGAGATGGCAGAAGAGAGTGGGCTAACTGGAATGCCCTGTGCGGCAGCTAGCATCTCGTCAATAATTTCATATGGCCCCTGAATCCCCCAATGAGCACCTCTCACCGTTCAGGCTCTCCAGATCCCGGCCCTTAAGAGCATAGGACGAGTGTACATGATGGCGTCTTGACTTCTGGGTCAAAAATGGATGGAAATTGGGAAGGTTGCAGCTTGAATATTTGTAAGCAATAACGGATAAACACCTATCTGGTTCACCCGCATATGGCTGTCGAGTTTCAGCCACCAGAGGGAGTAATTGAGCCACTGATCCAGAGGTGTGAATCGACTCCGTAATCGATTTGCGAACTGATGGAAACGCGAAAGTGGCATTCGCTTCGAGCTGCCCAATAATCTGCTTGAGGTGCTTATTAATCCCATACATCTCTGAAATTAATACGGTTAGGGCTTTCTCATACTCATCACTAGACCCTCAACTACAGTATTTCTTACACCTTCCCAAAACTTTATCCAGGAGATCCTTCAACTGTGCCTTTCCACCCAGAGTAGATTGTTTGCTTCAGTTGCATTACCAGAGACTAAAATTCTCCAGCTTTTCATGCTGAGTTAATCAAATTGAGTACAGCTGATCAGAGTTGAAAGTCGAATTCCTTTGTGTGCCATTAAGAATTGGTCATTTTTAGGAGTGAGGTGATCCTTTTCCAAATCAGTCATTCTGTTTTTAGGTAGGTTTTTTTCCTGAAATGTTGGTGTAATACCTTCCACTTGGATAATAAAGGTTGTGCTTAGTAAATACAGCTGGATAAAACAAAAACTGTCTGTCTTCATTTAAGGCTGCAAAGTAACAAAATGTGATTATTTTAAAGGGGATGATTCTTTTCTATACTATATTGTACTATGTATTATACTATGTATTATACTATGTATAAAGAGATAAAAATTCAGCTCTAATCAAACCACGCACCATACAGTACCACGTTCTCCTCCACACGTCACTCACTCACCTGGACACTCAGAAAGGGAATTACTGTATGTTAAAATGCTCTTTATCGACTACAGCTCTGCATTTAATACCATACAGTAATTCCCTCCCTCTGGCGGCGCGGTGGTGTAGTGGTTAGCACTGTCGCCTTGCACCTCCAGGGTCTGGAGGTAAACCGGAGTACCGGGAGGAAACCCACCAAGCACGGGGAGAACATGCAAACTCCATGCACACAGAGACGGGAATCGAACCCAGACCCTGGAGGTGCAAGGCGACAGTGCTAACCACTACACCACCACGCCGCACAGTCTCTATCCAATGATGGAAAATTCAAAGCACTTTTTGTAAGGATAAGCTCTGGATAAGAGTCTCAACCAAATGTCTAAATCTAAATGTATATTCTGTCCTACACACACACACACACACACGCACACACACACACACACATACAGTACTGTACAGGTATATACAGTATATATATAGTTTTATTTAAAAAAAAAAATATATATACAGTATATATATATTTAAATACTGTATTTTTCTTATTTTTGTCTGTGTTATACAAATATATAATGCTATTTGCCTATTCTGCATGTCTTTAGACCGAAGAAATTTTGAATATGGCCATGCACTGCAAAAAGGTATTTCTTAGTAAATACTTAATTTAAAATATCATCTCGGCCTGATTGTTACTTTAGACAAAGCATTGATTGTTGGAGAATATTCATTTTGAGAATCTGGGACGACCCTCCGAGAACAGTGTTTATATCTATTATAGATTCAGTAGGTGTTAATCACTACAATAGGACCCACTCATAATGCTCATCACACTCTTGGTCTAATATCAGATCTGATACAGTATCTCAATATCTCACTTGAACTAAATATTGAAAATATAGTCACATTTCTGCAGTTTGAAGTTATCTCAGATCATCTAAAATGTTTCTTAATCATAACGTATATACTGTACTGCACCGTGCCATGCTACCTCATCAAACATACATTCGTCAGTTACTGCATATAGATTTATCACAATCTCCCAGAAGCAGCAACTATGACTGAATCACAATCTGGCCTCATACAGTATAACTTTAGTAGTTGACTGAATGCTTGAAGTCAACATTTTGCTATACTCTACGTAAATAATTTGTAATAAACACTGGTGTAACAATCACACACACACACACACACACATTAAAAATAGACTACTCAAAAACTGGGATGCAACGTCAAACAAAGCTGGTAGTATTTCAGATAGCATGGAAGTAGAGCGTCCTTGAGCTATAGAAAACTCTTAGGTCTGCAAGATCAACACCAGATCACTCTATTCTTATATAAGATAAAAATAACCCTACAGTAGATTCTTATTTAATATAGTACTAAAACAAACTAGGAAGAAGACCATCACAGAAACATGGATACCAATAACATGCAGTAGCAAGGACTTAATAACAAAATGTAAAAAATATTTCAGCATTTAAATTTACAGTACAGCCAGACAATTAGAAATTTTAATAGACTGAACTAATCTCACATATTCATATCATCATCAAAATCATGAACTCGTATATTAGATACGGTACCTAGACATTTTTTTAATGGATATTACCAGAAATAATTGATCCTCTTCTACAAAATACTTAACTCTTTCCTTAGCACTGGCTATGTTAGGAAACCTGACCCTGACCGCTGTACAAATATAGGCCGATATCAAATCTCCCCATTATCACTAATGTTCTAGACAATGTTGTAGCACAGCAGTTATGCTCTCACATAAATAAGGATAACATTCATGAAATGCATCAGTCAGGATTTAGACACAGATACAATGCTGATTAAAATGTCTGATCAGGTTTGTTTCCTGACCTTAGTGCAGATTTTGAAACTACTGACTAGAAAATAGCGGCGCGGTGGTGTAGTGGTTAGCACTGTCGCCTTGCACCTCCAGGGTCTGGGTTTGATTCCCCGGCCAGGCTCAATTCCCGTCTCTGTGTGCATGGAATTTGCATGTTCTCCCCGTGCTTGGTGGGTTTCCTCCGGGTACTCCGGTTTCCTCCTACAGTCCAAAGATATGCAGGTTAGGCTAATTGGCGTTCCTAAATTGCCCGTAGTGTGTGATTGGGTGTGTGTGTGTGTGCCCTGCGATGGATTGGCACCCTGTCCAGGGTGTACCCTGCCTAGTGCCCGAAGTCTCCTGGGATAGGCTCCAGGTCCCCCGCGACCCTGAACACAGGATTAAGCGGTATAGAGAATGAATGAATGACTAGAAAATTATACAGAAAACATCCCTCATTTGACTGATTATCATTTTTTAGATGTAAAATGGTAACTTCTCTACCATTACTAAAGTTCGATTTGGTTTCTGAAAGGTTCCATTTTAGTCCCCCTGCATTTTTTTCTTTGTATATGCTTAACATGGGTAAAGTAATTTGTAAAACATTTTTTTAGTTTTTACTGTTATGCTGATAACATATATTTGTATGTCTTCTGACAAGACAGAAGTGCTCACTTGATTTAAGCATGTGGTACTACTGTAGGTTCACATGCAGCCAGAAGTTTGCTTTCTGATTACTTAGTTAATGGATTACACAGTAATTTTGGCCTTTATGTCTCATCATATGCAGCAGGAAAAAAACTTTGTGAGTTTTGACTTCAGATGTTTATTTAAAGTAGATATAGATAGTCCAACAACAGGACAGCTTATACTTCTTTTGTGGTCAGCAAAATATACTCTCTGTTTGTACTGGTATTTTAGAGGCTCTCATTTCGAACTACTGTGGATGTTTGCTCTAATGATCTGTTTTTCTTTTGTTTTTTTTAATCTCATGGTGGAATTCGACATGTCTGATTCAATTAGCACCACGATTTCGGAACATATGAGAACTACTGTAGTTTTAAACTTCCCACAGGACGAATGAAAATATGTACAATGATTTGTCCCAACATCTTTGAAGGTGCAGTTTTTAAAAGTTATAAACCTTTCTTGAAGTAAGTCATGCTGTGTTGAGCATTTCTTTGAGTTTCATGAATATTTGGATGCTTTTGTGACGTCTTGTGCCGGATAGCTAGATACAAAAAAGGACCTCGGAGACAAAAGCGGTGTTTAATACAAACTTTTATCCTTTTCTCTTGACGTCAGAAAAACACAATGCAAAAGCATGAGTTAGAAAAAGGGAAAGTGAAAGTGTAGAAAGCGCATCGGGAGGAGAGCAGCACACACGCTCCTATATCGTCTACGTCTTCTCACATATCTCTCCAGCGCACGCTCCGGGGGCGGGGCAACACACCTAAAAAGGGCAACAGACATACCTGCATACATGCAAGGGTATATACTGTACGTTGTAGTGACAGTTACAGATTCCCCCCTACAGAGAAGAGGCTGTCCCCAGCCATACACAATACAAGGACAACATTTGCAAATCCAATTTCAAACATGAAAACATTGAATTACAAAAATCTGTTCCCTGCCATACTCACAAGGGTACATACCGACATGTCAGTGCAAAAACCCCACAGAACCGTGCATGCTGACAAAACAAACTACAAAATAACAATATTCATTGTTTTGTACCTTACTAGGCTGTGCAACAAACATCACCTGCCAACATACATGTGAACATTAGGAACAGTGTTATCAGAAATAACAAAATATACAATAAAACATAGGTAAATATGTAACACCATAGGACCTTAAGTCATCATAACCCCAACCGTTTAAAGTCAAGTCGGTCGGTATGGTATTCATTAGTCCATTTCCGTCGTGACCAGTCTGTGGTAACTCTTGGAGCAAGTCTAGGTCTGAGGTCATAGCGATGACTCTGTCTAGCGTAATCACAGTTATGGTCATAAAGATCATGTGTAGAAATGTCAAAGTCAGCAACAGGGGCAAAACTAGTGCCGTCACCTGTGGCCACATCGTAAACATTGTCCCTCAAAGAATCGTAAGTAACATTTGATGTATTGGGCAAACAAGAGTTTGCATAATAAGATGGAGACACCCTGCCCTCAAGTTCTTCAGTAAGTACGTCAGAGTCAGGCAAAAACCCATCTGTCCCCTGTACCCTACTCTCAGGTCTGGTATGGAAAGGTTGCATATTAACGACATGAAAAACACCTGCATCTCCCCCTGTATCCAGGTTTCTGAGTCTGTAGTTCACATCAGATAAGACATGAGTGACACAGTAAGGGCCAGAATAAAGTGGTGCCAACTTAGCTGTGAAATCCATAAGCGCGTCAAACTTCGGGTGATTTCTTACTCTGATAAGGTCACCGATTGAATAATGAACACAACGTCTTTTCTTGTCGTAGTATTCCTTTCTCTTCGCATGGTTAACTTCCACGCTCGCTTTTGCATGTTCATGAGCTTCCCGTAATGAAGACCGCAACTGTTCCAGGTAAGGAATGTCAATGTCAAGCTCGTCATCCCCATTTGGTTGAGTCACCAAGTCCAAAGAAGTGTTCAACTCATGTCCGTACAACAACATGGCTGGTGATTGTCCTGTACTCTCGTGAGGAGCCGAACGTAAGGCAAACAGATCTGTGAGATATATCTGTCCCACAAGGTGTGTTTGTTGCCAACATATGCTCTGATTGCCGTTTTCAATGTTCTGTTCACTCGTTCCGTTGCATTTGTCTGCGGGTGATATGCAGTAGTCAGACGGTGTTCAGTTCCGATGAGGGTAAGTAATTTTTCAAACAGGTGACTCACAAAGGGGGAACCCCTATCTGAAATGAGATACATTGGTGATCCATGACGCGAGAACACTTCACTCAACAGTCTGCTGGCTGCTACTTGTGCTGTTGCTTCTCTCACTGCCACAATCTCTACCCACTTTGAAAAATAGTCTACAAAGACCAAGATGTAAGCATTTCCATTGAAGGTATGAGGGAAAGGGCCGACAAAGTCAACTCCCACGAACTCCCAAGGTTTTTGAGGACAGATTGGGACCATAAGACCAGCTGGCTTATGCTGACACAGCTTAGTCAATTGGCAGATTTTACAAGAAGACACATATTTTTTCACTTCTGACAACATGTTAGGCCAGAAAAATCTGTGTTTCAAACGTGCTAAGGTTTTTGTCACTCCAAGGTGACCAGCGGTTGGATGATCATGGTAGTCTTGTAGCACAGTGTTTTTAAGAGATGCGGGAACATACAGTTTTAAATGTTTCAGAGGGTGGATACCGCATGCAGATGTAGGATCATTAAAATACAGTCCATCATGAACTGAAAACTGAGAAACTTCTTCTGCTACTTCACTTGACTGGGATGCTGTTTCCTTCATTCGCAGAAGATCACCAGTGACCGGGTCGTCAAGTTGCAGTTGTTTCACTTGTGATTGGTCAGAAAGGGGTAAGGTTGTTGTTGAACAGAGTTCAAGTCCACCGATTATAGCATGTTCTGGTAATATGTCCGCTGGAGATTCATCACTCTGCAGAGGATTCCTTGACAGTGCATCGGGCATACGGTCGGAAATGTTTAAGTGCCCAAATGACTGCAAGACACTCTTTTTCAGGAGTGGAATAGGGTTTTTCTGATTTGTGGAGAGCCCTACTTGCAAATGCCACCGCCACTTCTCTACCTTGCACATCTTTCTGCATCAATGCGGCCCCAAGACCAACGTCACATGCATCGGTATGAAGAAAGAAAGGTGAGGTGAAGTCAGGAAAACTCAATACGGGTGCTGTTGTCAATTTTTGCTTCAGACTCTCAAATTCAATTCAATTCAATTTCAATTCAGTTTTATTTGTATAGCGCTTTTAACAATTGACATTGTCTCAAAACAGCTTTACACAGTCAAGAGAATTATTTAAGTTTGTATGGAATGTGAATGTGTATGAATCAAATGTTCAGATAGTCCCTGGTGAGCAAGCCCGAGGGCGACAGTGGCAAGGAAAAACTCCCTGAGATGGTAAGAAGAAACCTTGAGAGGAACCAGACTCAACAGGGAACCCATCCTCATCTGGGTAAAACAGATAGCAGGAAATTATCCGCATTTATACAGTGTTAAGTGTTAGGATCAGCTATAATAGTTGATGTTAATTGATGTTATAATAGTTGATGTAAAATGGAGTCCAGTAGTTATTGGAGACTCAGGTAGACTTGTAGAAAGTCCTGAACTATCGAATTGTCAAGTCCTCAGAGAAACATCTGACAACACCAGTCGAGGCCAGAACCATCTTCTAAGTAGATAGAATCATCCCCAGACACCAGACGCATCCCAAAGAGACACACGGGGCATCCATACGACGAGACCTCCAACCAGAAACGGGGCACCAGGATGGATCAGACAGGTCCGGAGGGCAGAGGGAGTCTGGATCACTGGCAGCTCAGGAACGACATGTGTAGCTCGACAGAGAGAGAGAGAGAGAGGAAAGGGGAAGGGGGAGACAGGGGGAGAGAGGAAAGAGAAAGAGGGGGAGGAAGAGAAGAGGAGGATTGATTGCAATTAGGTATGATCACAGTCACAATGTATAATGTGAATGTATATTTACTGTAGAGTGCAAGCAGGGACTCCGGCAGGACTAACTATGACAGCATAACTAAAAGGGAGAGCCAGAAGGAAACACAAACATGAGGGTTCCCTGAGATGTACTGTAAAGCAAACAATCACCTCACCGTCAACAAACCAAATGACTCTTGACATGCAGTGTCTCAGGTAAAAGTATTATCTTTCTTTGTGAGTGTGAACAAAGTCTCAGCAAGACTTGCATAATCTTTTATGAATCATCTGTAATTCCCCGAAAGGCCTAAAAATTGTCTAACTTGTGTCACATTCTCAGGGGCTTCAAAGTTCAGAACAGCGTTGACTTTTCCTTGTTCAGGAAGAATACCATCTGGACAGACTCTGTATCCCAAAAAGTTAAATTCTTTGCGGCAAAACTGGCACTTGGCTAGCTTAATAGTCAAGCCTGCAGATCTTAACCGAAGAAAAACATCTTTTACAGTAGATCCTCGAGGTGTTGTTCGAAGGTGGGTGAAGCCACGACGATGTCGTCAAGATAAAAAGCACAGGATTTGTAGACAAGGCCAGCCAGAACACTGTTCATTAGTCTTTGGAACGTCGCGGGGGCGTTACATAACCTGAAAGGAAGAACACGGAATTGGAAAAGACCGCAATGTGACACAAAAGCAGTTTTAGGTCTAGAGCTTTCAGCCATGGTAACTTGCCAATACCCCCGAGAGAGTTCAATCGTTGTCAAGAATTTCCCTCTAGCGAGGAAGTCCAGGGACTCATCAACTCTCGGCAATGGATACAAGTCTTTAACTGTAAGTTGGTTTAATCCTCGATGGTCAACACAAAATCGTGGTTCGTTACCTGGCCTGTGAACAATGATGACAGGGGCAGCCCACAGTCCAGCTGCGGGTTCGATGATTCCTTCCTTTAACATTTTCCCTATTTGTTCTTCAATTAACTGTTTTTTTGCAGGAGATGTTCTGTAAGGAGGTACAGGAAGTGAACGTCTCGGGTTACTTTGCAGTAACCCTGTTCCCTGAGAGGCAGGAACGAGATGCTGCGTTAGAACGCTTATGGGAACTATCTTGTCGCATTGCCGGCCATGAAGCATGTGTGGAAAAACGCCATTATCTGGCTATATGTAACCTCGGTCAGGTGACGTCATCTGATTAGATCAGGTGGAGGTTATAAATACCGGAAAGCCGGCAACAAAACCTCAGATTATTTGTCTGAATGGACATCCGGTCACATGGTAGTGCGGCGTTCGGACGCAGCATCTCGTTCCCGCCTCTCAGGGAACAGGGTTACTGCAAAGTAACCCGAGACGTTCCCTTTTCGAGGCTTCACTCAATGCTGCGTTAGAACGCTTATGGGAATGAGAATACCAATGCCGCCGCACTACAGGTGTCTGGACCCCAAGGTTGTGTAGCGTGTGCGCACAAGGCCGAGAAGGTCTCACATTCATGTCCGGGAAGCTGACCCGAGGACTCGTGAGCCTGGAGTGGCATGGACATCCAGACTATAAAATCTTATAAATGTGTGCGGAGAGGACCAACCCGCCGCGTCACACACTTGTTGCAGGGGAGTACCTCTTGCAAGTGCAATAGATGAGGCGACCCCTCTGGTTGAATGAGCCCTGACTCCTAGGGGCGAAGTGAGTCCACGCGCCTCATAGGAGAGGGCAATAGCATCTCTCACCCAGTGTGACAGAGTATGTGTGGTGGCGGCCGCCCCCCGGTTGCGGCCTCCATAACATATAAAGAGTTGCTCTGACTTACGCCACTGGCTGGTGCGGTGGACATAAGCCTGAAGAGCACGTACTGGGCACAGTAGGTGAAGTTTCTCCTGCACCGAATCCGCAAAGGGCGGAGGACAAAAGGCTTCCAGGACGACAGGGTACATGGTAGAGAAAGGAACTTTTGGTAGATAGTTTGAGTGAGGATGCAGAATGGCCTTGACTAGCCCAGGGGCAAAGTCCAGGCAAGATGGGGAGACTGACAATGCACGCAGGTCTCCGATCCTCTTTAGAGAGGTGATGGCCATAAGAAGAACCATCTTGAGAGTCAGAAGCCTGTCGGGCGCTGACTCTAGCGGTTCAAAAGGAGTGTCGATCAGACCTTCGAGCACGATAGATAAATCCCAAGAGGGAGCCGTGACTCTAGTGGGTGGCCTCAACCGTTTAGCTCCACGAATGAAACGGGCAACTAAAGGGTGATTTCCTACAGTAACCCCTTCAGACAGGACGTGGCAGGCTGAAATAGCAGCCATGTACGTTCTGAGGGTACTAGGGCACAAGCCCGAGGACAATTTCTCTTGCAGGAATTCCAGCACTGAAACAATTTGGCAGTGGACTGGGTCCACCTGCTTTGCCATGCACCAGCTCTCGAATACCTTCCATTTGAAGGCATAATTCAGGGGCCAAGCGTGAAGGTTCCAGAGCTCGGGCCGGGGATGAAATATTGTCCCCTGCGCCTGAGATAGAAGATCCCTCCTCACTGGAATCATCCAAGGTGAGCCGTCGAGGAGCGATATTATCTCTGAGAACCATACTCGGGCCGGCCAATGGGGCGCTATCAATAAGAGGCGCAAACCGTGTTGACGGACCCTCGCCAGGACTCCCGGGAGCAGAGCTATCGGAGGGTACGCATAGAAGCGTAAATTGGGCCACGTATGTGCCATCGCGTCCAGACCCAGGGGAGCTGGATGAGTCAGAAAGTAGTAGAGGGGACATTGTGCAGTCTCTTGTGAGGCAAAGAGGTCCACCTCTGCTGTAGAGAATCTCTCCCAGATTTGAGTGACTACTTCGGGGTGGAGTTTCCATTCCCCATGATTCACTGCTTGTCTGGACAGAAAGTCTGCTCCCACATTCCTGTACCCTGAAATGTGAATCGCCCTGAGGGACAGGAACTTGTCCTGAGCCCAGAGCAGAACCTGATGTGCTAGCTGGTTCAAGCGTCGCGAACGCAGGCCGCCTTGGCGATTTATGTAGGAGACTACCGATGTGCTGTCCACCCGCACTAGGACATGGTAGCCTCTCAGCTGCTGGAGGAAATGCTGTAGAGCTAATAATAGAGCCATCATTTCGAGGCAATTGATGTGCCATGCGAAAAGGATCCAAGACCGCGCCCCAGCCAGTAAGGGAAGCGTCTGTCGTTAGCATTTTGCGACGACAAGTCGGACCTAGAGTGGGACCCAAGGTGAGAAACCGGGGTCTGAACCACATAGAAAGGGTACGAAGTCCTTTGCGCGTAACCCTTATCCGCCTTCGGGGATTTGTTCTCGTGTGAACTCCCCTGGCTCTTAACCAAAGCTGAAAAGCTCTCATGTGCAGGAGACCCAACGGTATCACCATGGACGCAGCTGCCATGAGGCCTAAACATTTTTGTAAGTGATGTACAGTCACTTCTTGGTCTAGTCTGATTTCCTTCAGAGCGTTGTTTATGGATTCGACGTGGGCAGGAAACAGATGTGCCTGCATAGCGATCGAATTCCACCTGACGCCCAAGTAGGTTGTCACTTGTGCTGGAAAGAGAACGCTTTTCGTGGCGTTGAGTCTCAATCCCAGCGAGTGAAGATGAGCTAGGACGACATCTCGGTGTCGAAGTGCTAGCTGCTGAGACTGGGCCAGGATTAGCCAGTCGTCTATGTAATTCAGAATGCGGATGCCCTGGAGTCTCAAAGGAGCCAGAACTGCATCCATGCATTTTGTATACAGTATGTGCGGGGTGATAAGGCTAGACCGAATGGAAGAACCCGAAATTGGTAGGCTTTTCCCCCAAAAACCTCAGGAACTTCCTGTGCTGTGGCAAAATTTCTATGTGGAAATATGCGTCCTTTAAATCTACTGTCACAAACCAATCCTGTGGTTGGATTTGTGAAACAATAATCTTTATGGTCAACATTTTGAAGTTGCATTTTTTGAGATAGCGGTTCAAACCGCGAAGATCCATAATTGGACGCAGACCCCCGTCCTTTTTGGGGACCAGGAAGTACCGACTGTAGTAACCTGACTCCATATCTGGAGGAGGAACCTGTTCTATGGCTCCCTTCTGCAGTAATTTCTGGAGTTCGGAACTCAGAAAATGCGCCCTTTCCAGTATCACGGAAGTGGAGACCACGCCGTTGAAACGCGGAGGGCGATATGCAAACTGGATCCTATATCCTTTCTCTACAGTCTTTAAAACCCAGGGAGATATGCCTGGCAGTAGCTTCCACGCTGCCAGCTTCTCCGAAAGGGGTGCAAGTACTTCTACTGGGCTGGGGAGTGTTAGTGGTTCGGTGTCCTGGAATATAGCAGGATGCGACCGAAGGACTAACGTGTTAGAGACCGGTGTTGTCCAAAACACCAAAGGCGGCGGAAACTGAACATCGATCTCCTGGGGGTGCCTGGGGGGGCATGCTCCTATGTGCCCGTCCCCAGCGGGGGTCACCCCCACGGTCCTGAGCTCTGCTATCAGGAACGCTTCTTCACGAAGAAGACAGAGCGGTCTATTTTTTTGGGGGCGGCCTGAGGGGGGCGCCGAGCCGTACCCCAGTCCTTACGGGGGGGTGCGCGGCTACTGACACTTTCCTTCTGCGCCTCTCGTCTAGCGAGACTCAGATCGGGTCGAGGTTGGGTGGCCGATGGCCTCGACACCTGGGCACGGCGTGGGATAAATTTCCCAAAAGCTTGTTCATAGAGACTGGCCTCTCTAAATCTGGTGGCGACAGTATTTACAGCTTCGCCAAATAGGCCTGAGGGTGAGATGGGAGCATCGAGAAGGAATGCCCGATCTTTGTCCTTAATGCCAGTTAGATTTAGCCAGAGGTGCCTCTCTGCAGACACCAGGGAGGCCATAGAACGGCCAATAGCACGGGCTGTCTGTTTCGTCGCACGCAGGGACAGATCAGTAGCCCAGCGTAATTCTATGAAGGCTTCCTGATTCATATTGCCGCTCGTGCTCAGATCATTCAGCAGGTCGGCCTGATACACCTGCAAAACCGCCATGCTGTGCAAGGAAGCGCCGGCCTGACCAGCTGCTTGGAATGCCTTCCCTAACAGGGTAAAAGAAGTTCTACATGCCTTGGAGGGAAGGGCTGGCTTTTTTCATGAGGATGATGTTCCAGGAGCGAGATAGCCCACGAGCGTATCCTCAATCTCCACATAACCCTGTGCTTTTCCATCAACAATATTCGAATAAAACGAAGTTGAAGGTACAAAAATACGGGAAGAAAAGGGACGTCTCCATGAACGAGATAACTCGTTGTGGAGATCATCAAAAAAGGGGAGAGAACGGCGTTGTGGCGCCATCTCCTGGCCACCCGACAGAAATCTGTCATCCAGTTTGGAACGTTTTGTATGAGCTTGCTCTTGTGGCCAGTCAATATGTAAACGTTCAACTGCGCGTGTTATAACCTCAATTAATTCCTCATACTCTTTATCATCCCTAGAGGATCGTTCTGAGGTAGCTACATCCATTTCAAATGAAGCAAGAGAGTGAGTCTCTCCCAAACACTCCCGAGAAGCACCGAGGTGCGCTCGCGAAGTGGAGGGAGAGAGAGAGTGATCCGGGGAGGAAGCGAGAGAAAGGAGGGGCTCCGTCTCTCGTGCCTCGGCCAAATCAACCTGTGAGCCCCAGGAGTGCAGAGCGGCTCGTGGCTCCCTAAAGAACGCGAGATGCGCTCGTAGCACTTTCATCTGGAGATTATCACAGTGCCCACACTCGCCTTCAAGTCCAAGGAGAGCGTGGCTTTCACCCAAACACTCGAAACAGAGACTATGTCTTGAGAAAGACGGTTACCGCACGGGCATGAAACACTAAACTCGGCCATTATATCTGGTGAGTTTTATTGCTTTTTTTTTTTTTTCTCTCTGTTAAGAATGGTTTCTTTTTTTTTTTTTTTTTTAATGCTTGCTGCACACACAAGTCGGCATGAAGACAAATGATCTGAGGTTTTGTTGCTGGCTTTCCGGTATTTATAACCTCCACCTGATCTAATCAGATGACGTCACCTGACCGAGGTTATATATAGCCAGATAATGGCGTTTTTCCACACATGCTTCATGGCCGGCAATGCGACAAGATAGTTCCCATAAGCGTTCTAACGCAGCATTGAGTGAAGCCTCGAAAAGGGAACTGGTTTTTCGTTACCGGTATCAATGTGATGTTCGACTAATGAAGTACGTCCTAAGCGTCCATCAAAAAGGTCAGGAAAGTTTTCAAGCAATTTTGTCATTTTTTCTCTCTTTCTGTAGAGTTTAAACAAGCTTCATCCATTTTTTGAGAAAGTACAGAAGATGAGACATCCATGAGGAACAGACTACTATTTGAATCATTTATGTCACAGCCCTCCATTTCATCAGCAATTAAGGGATTGTTCCCAACAACAACTGTTCTTGAAGGAATGTTAATAGTGACGGAAGCACGCTGCATGAAATCCATACCAAGGACCAGGGTAGATGGCAGATGTGTAACAACAGCAAAATGCTGATAGTAGCGCTCTCCCATGAACCCAAAATTCAACCAAGTAATGCCAACAGGATCACAAGTACTGCCATAGGCGAGTAAAATTGATGAAGTAGTCCATGGTTTAATGTTAGCCTTCAATTTAGGGTGAGCTTGAACAATATCAGCTCGAACCGCCGAAAGAGATGCCCAGTGTCTAAAGTAGCTTCTAACACTTGGCCATTAAGATTAATTTTCACTCTGAATGGAGTGTTCCAAAAAGAAGGGGACACAGTATCTTCAACATGACTGAGAACATGTAAGCACGATTCATCTTCGTCAGAAAAAAAAGGCGGTGTCATTTCTTGGAGAGAGGATTGCCTCTGCGAATCGTCCTCCCTCCTCTGAAGTTTCCCAAGTGTCTGTCAGAGGACACTGTCTATCGTGCGTGTAACTATGTTCCGGCATGTTTAAACTTCCAGAAAGAGTAGACGTTAACTGAGCATCTACAGGTTCAACATGACGCAAATCTGTCTCAGAAAATTAATTACATTTCGGACAAGTGCGTGAAGTGCAACCAGGAAGTAAGCATTTGAAGCAGTGAATTTCCTTGTTCATCTTTGTCTTGTCTTTCACCATGACCGGAAGACATGCACCTGAGCCCAAAACAACATGTCGCTCATGAGCTCTGAGAAGGAGATCTATTCCAGAGGGAACAGACGTACCATAGAGAGAAATTCTGTACTTTTCGAGTGAATGTTTACAGATCAAATCTACTTGCTCACCTTCAGATGGCGGAGATTTCAATTTTTTGAACTCACTTAACATATGAGCCACAAAAGTAGGGAAAGGCTCCTCAGGAGTTTGGAAACGGTCCAAGATACCTCTCATGATTTGTTCCTGGTTATCAGATTGAAGAAAGACTGTTTTGAACAACTCACAAAATCGTGTCCATGAAGTGATATGTGAACTGAGAACGGAAAACCACTTCTTTGGCTCTTTCCCCAAAAATAAGGAGAATTTGTGCGTCATTTAAGTCAAGTGAAGTTCTGTACCCATTGACAGACTGTAACCTGTCTTCAGGATGCACACGTTCATCACCTGTAAACACAGGTGGCTCCAGCCTTGACTGATAGAGCACAGATGCCAGAATTCTAGCCAGAGAAAAAAAAAGACCTCGGAGACAAAAGCGGCGTTTAATACAAACTTTTATCCTTTTCTTTTGACGTCACAAAAACACAATGCAAAAGCATTAGTTAGAAAAAGGGAAAGTGTAAGTGTAGAAAGCACGTCGGGAGGAGAGCAGCACACACGCTCCTATATCGTCTACGTCTTCTCAGATATCTCTTCATCGCATGCTCCGGGGGCGGGGCAACAGACCTAAAATGGGCAACAGACATACCTGCATACATGCAATGGTATATACGTTCTAGTGACCGTTACACTTTGTAGGCGCTTCTGTGTGTTCCGCTTACTCAGTGTATTTATGGTAAACTATTGTACTGGTTGGCTCTGTTGAGTGAAGCTATAGCCACCCTCACTTTGGGAGCAAAGCGCTATATTTGTCCCATAAAGCGCTGGTTGCTGTTTCATTTAATTTATGGCGCGGATTTAACTTCTGGCAAAGGACTGACAAAGTTTCATTAAATTCTGTCCAGCCAGTTTTGCGTGATATACAGTACAGATATACAGTACAGACATGCAGATATACATGGGACTGGTTTCGGGTTCTCCAATGTATGAAACATTTCATTATTTAAAATGCTATTACTGTACAGTATATTCATGTTTGTCTTGTGGGACAGTGAAAATGCCATCTTACATCAACAACCCATATTTTACAAACAAACATACACTACCATTCAAAGGTTTTAGAACATTTCTTTGTTTTTGTTTAGTGATTTATTTTCTACATTCTACAACAATACTGGGGATTTCAAAACTATAAAATAACACATACTGTATGGGATTAGCTAATTACGTAACAACAACAGCAACAAAAACAACAGTTAGTTGTTATTTTAAGACACTTTGTTATTTTAAGGCCTTTCTGTAATAGTTCTTGCAAGAACAGTATTGTCAAGTGCATTTGCAAAATCCGTCAAGCACCATAATGAACCTGGCTCTCATGAAGGCCGTCCCAGGAGGACGAGACCAAAACCTACCTCTGCTGCAGACGAGAAGTTCATTTAGAGTTATCAGCCTGAAAAATTACCAATTAACAACTAATTTTTTGGATGCCTTCAGCATTCCTTTACAATGTAGAAAGAAATAAAAATCAGGAACCATCATGGAGTTAGAAAGTGTTCTAAAACTTTTGAACGGTAGTGTACATACTTTAATACTTTAATTTCTATTGTATTAACTACTATTTCTGTATATTAGTGTGGCACAATTTTCTATTGTCTGACACACAAAAGTGTTTTGAAACTTTAAATATCTTTAAGAAAAAATCTGCTCAACATTGCATTAGGAAAGATAATAGTAACTCAGCTTAATGTGACTTTCAACAACCTTTTGAAAGGTTTGCAAGAAATGTAGGTTCAACATTTAACAGGGAAATGTATTTTTATTCATAAATAAATGACACTAAATATAACTGTGTCTAAAAACTAAGATAAATTTATCTCATGCTATCTGTATACTATTTAAGATTTTTTTTTCACAACATGGGACACATTTATGACAGCTTTTAGTTAAATAATGTTAAATAAAATGTTAAATAAAAAAGACCTGACAAAGTTAGTGACCCCTTTTATTTTCTTAAACAGCAGATTCCTATATACGTAAATACAGTTTCTTTTAAAAAATTGCGCTTTGCAAAAAATGCTTTTTTTTTTTTACTCCCATTGAAGATTTGTTTCTGACAAACACCAAATTCACTAGGAAACTTTTATTAATTATGTATTAAACAAAAAAAATATATGATTATATTTCACATATCAGTTTCAATCAGTTTTGTCATCGCTGGCCAATCATAAGCCATTATGATTTTATTTTTATTTTTTTTACCATTTCCAATAAGTAATTATAATCCACCATGTCCACTACCCAAATATAATCCCTTGTATTCTTAGAATGTCAGTTAACTAATTATAGTCCACCATATCTATCTTTGTTAGTCACTTATACAACAGAAACAGCCATTAAATAAATCTATAATCCTCTAATTATTAGCATTCATCATTTCCCCTTTTGATCCATGTCTGATTGCTTCTCTGCATACTGCAGTCTGCAACGGTATCTCTTTAGATGGTGTAATTGTCTGACTGACTGGTCGATTGCCACCATGCTGTTTTTGCCCATTGAGTCCATTGTGTCTTTATGCTAACTGATTAATGTGGTGCCAACCAAGGGAATATGAGGTGCATGACTGAGCAAAGCTACTGCATAACAAATCTCAGTGCTGGGTGAGTTTACAGAAGCAGAAATAAATATACAGAAGACTAAAAAAGCTGTATAGATGATGATGAAGATAATAGAGAAATTACAAACGGATAAAGAATTATTTACCGTGAGTAGTGAAAAAAATGGTTTGAATACCTTAAGTGCTGCATAAGGAAAATATTTTACAGTCTGTGATGCTTGCAGTCTGTATTGCTAAACAGAAGTGCACTGCTGTTATCTGATTAACTTTTCCTTATACTGTAGGTCTAGGTTATTACTGTAGATTGTCATTTGTTTAGTCTCTGATCTTTATAATTGGTTCTACAATACCATTTGAATTTGCTAAAGTATTATGTCACTGAATTGAAAAGAACGGAGATAACAAACTGTCATCATACAAGCACACACAACCTGAGGTTCCTCATATTAGTTAAAGAGGTAAAATAAAGAAACATGAGGGCACTGTGAGTTTCTTTAATGACTCCATTTGTAATTCACATGGCCCTACATGGAGTTGCTAACCCCTAGTTTGGTAAACCCCTGGCCTAAGAATGCTAAATTATGGGCTTAAATGTACATTTTAGGCATTTTGGCAGACACTCTTATCCAGAGCGACTTACATTTTACATCTGAGCAGTTGAGGTAACCCTTGTTACCTCAACAGTGGCAACTTGGTGGTTGTGGGTTTTGAACCTGGGATCTTCTGAACCGTAGTCCAATGCCTTAACCACTGAGCTACCCCTGACCCATGTACAGTATTCTTTAGTGTCATATGTACTGTATGTACTGTACTCTATACAAGATTCCTCTTAAAAATTCTTTCATATTTACAAGTACTGTACATTTACAACTGATTTTACAGTACATAATTTCAGCATGATTTTGTGGCTACATTAAACTGTCAGAAAGTGATCCTGGGTTCCATGTTTAAGCCAATATCTTGCAAGCACATTTGGATTAAGGCAATGGTCAGAGTTGTACTTACCTGAGACAGGCAATTGTTTTAAGCTCTGATTTGCATGTTTACAATTCGCATTACATCTGATTGCTTAAATATGAATACTTACAATCAGGTCTATAGTATGTATTTGGAAAATTCTTTTCTTTCTCAACTGTTCCTTTTTCTACGGCATCACAATTGATTTGAAATGGAGCAGTCAAGACGTGATTAAAGTGTAGATGACTTTGTAACTGGCTTTGACTTTGTGTAAATGACTAAAATTTCTAAACAGTTAATGTGATATTTCTTGTTGAACTACTTGAATTAGAACTGAAAGCCATAACCTCAATTACAAATTGATTGCTTCATTTCAATTCCATTGTATGGAGGCAAAACTAAGAAAATCGTGTCTCTGCCAACATATTTATGGACCTGACTGTACATATTCAGATAAGTGTTATTAAGAAGATATTTAATGAATGTTTATGAGCAGCTTCATTATTAAGTCTTTAGCGCATGCTTAACAGTACAGTGAATATGGCTCAACGTTTTCCCAACACCACCGTTTCTCCTTCATAAAGTTCATTCACTTTGACTTTCTATTGGGTGCTGTGTAACTGTGTAACATAAATCTAAAATAATAAGCCCCACAGATCTTCTAAGCCATCTGTTGAGAATAAACCACCACCCAATTCATGTCTTCTCTGTGGTGCTCCTGCGGTGGTCCACATCTAACTTTCAGCAAGATGAGCTGCCTTGTGCTTAAGAGTCTTTGGCACAGTAGTCATGAAGCCACACACACACCCTGGTAAAGTTTTGTGTGGCAGTTAGACAGCTGTCATGCCTTTACCTGCTTGCATCCGTAGGACCCCTGCTGTACCCTCTCCCTAAGTCTCTCTTTTGATCAGCAGATACATCTTGTAAGCATCGTTTGCCATCTGAGCTCATCATCATCATGGACTTTGACGCCCACCATGTTACCACCGTGGCTGTCCTTATGCTCACTGCACATTCGTGCACATCGTCTAATTGATAATGTGTCTGGGTACACAGATATGAAAGAAGTAAACAAACACCAGTAGTTCCATGATGAAATATATGAACCAAAATGTGTTGCACTTAAAATGACTGCTATTTGTTTTGCTCCGTTCAGATCAGAAGAGACCTATCTTTAAGCATACCTACAGTAGAAGTGTAAATTCCAAATCCATGTCTGATTTTTAAATGAGTCAGATTGTTGGTCAATTTGAGGGTCGACTATGACGCTAGGAATTTTTACATACTCTTTTGCACCATCAACAGAATTATTGATCTGTTTAAATAAAATGGTAAATCATCAATGGAGTCACGACCTGGAAACCTGGGTCTTTCTGTCTCATTCCATGCCTAAGAGAGCTGTTGCTCTTAACGTCGCTAAAGGAAAGTGAACAAACTATTAATAAGTATTAACAGTCAAAACTTCTTCTTCTTTTTTGGCTATTCCTTTTCAGGGGTCGCCACAGCGAATCATCTGCCTCCAACCCTATCCTCTGCTTTTTCTTCTCTCACTCCAACTAACTTCATGTACTTTCTCACTGCATCCATAAATCTCCTCTTTGGTCTTCCTTTAGACCTCCTGCCTGGCAGTTCCAACCTCAGCATCCTTCCACCGATATGCTCACAATCTCCCCTAACAGTTAATACTTATTTAATCAAAAAGTAACACATTTTGATGCATACATTTAGCATAAAAATCTTATTTACAGTATGATTCTTCTCTATTTATTACTCTTATCTAACGCGTATCTAATTAAATCTTGCATGTCTGTTTAACACTGCAAAATGAGATATAATTTCAACACGCTAACGTGCTTATATTGGACGATTGTCTTATGAGCTGAAATGGCTTCATTCCAGCTGTGCGAACTGATCAAACTTGCACGGCCAACATCATTCTCTGGTGCCTCATGGCACGCTTCAACACTTTTTCCTCAATCTGCAGAGGAAAATGTCAATAACCATCTCGAAGAGAAAGTATACGAGAGTGATGAAAAAGAGAGATCATGGGAAGAAGTTAATGCCACAAAGAAATCTAACCCCTGCGGTTATACTCATGTGTCGCTGGGATTTTGTCAGCATCGATTGGCACCAAGGGTCTCCCCGGTTTAAGGCGCCATAGCGGAACAAATAGGCTCTAGGCCACTTAGGAAATAGCGGCACTGATGGCTGAGAGATGACCAGTGATAGACTGGTGCTCTTGGGGGTCAAAACAGACGGGTTGTAGAGGTCAGCACATAGAGGAAGACCTGTACTGTACATCGATTCCAGACATGTCAACTCTGTAGAGAAGTCATGCATACTGGAGGGGCTGGAGGGGTAAAAAAATGCATTAAACAATAAAACACAGTAAATTGACATTTGTAATAAAATTTCAACATATTCATTTTTATTTATATTGTCCATTATGGAAACTTTAAAAAATGTTCAAATGGCTGATATTTTCATCGTTTTTCTGCTGTTCAAACTGTTTGAAGATTTTACATTTATTGTAGCACTATTTAATTTTCTCGCAATGTTTGGCCTTGCATTCCAAGAAATACCATAGTACTATTAATTACTATATCCTGACTGGCCAGAAAAGCATTAATTTCCTTGCAAATCACTGATGTATATTAATGTATATACAGTATTATTTGCAGGGGTTTTTTTTGTCCTTTACCAGGACAAGATTAAATTTTTTTTTTTACAAGATAGTTTTTCCAGCAAAGTGGCGTAGTGCTTAGCATGATCTCCTCACACCTCCAGGGTCGGGATTTCGATTTCTGTCTCAGGCCTTGTCTGTGGAGTTTGTGAATTCTCTGTGTGCTTTGTGGGTTCTCTCAGGGTATTTTAGTTTCCTCACATAGTCCAAAGACCTGCGGAGGAGTCTAATTGTTTTTTCACTTTCTCCAACATCCTCCATAGTGTGTAAGTGTGTCTGCTTGTGTACCCTATGATGGATTGGAACCTGTCCAGGGTGGACCCCAACTTGTGCTCTGAGTGCCCTGGGGCAGGATCCAAGCTGGACCCGCAGGACCCTGTACAGAATAAGGAGTATAGACCATGAGGGACTGAATATTATTGTTGTTAGGTTATTCAAAAGTAATAAAACACTTGGTGTTATAATAGTAACCGCAGGTCTTTCAGGTAGGAAAATCAATTTAAGAAAAAAGGACCAGGCACAACTGCTAATGTGAAATGAGTGTAAGGGAGTCAGAAAGATCGATAGCACCTGCGTAATTTCAATTATTCAGGATTCATGTCAGTTAGCTGAACAGTTGCTTTTATTGGGAAAAGAAGAAGTCTTATTTTGGTGATAACCCAAACCAGTGCACAGGATATTACAGTGATATTAAAATGCCAACCTTCTATTCACAAACCTCCTAACATTTGGCCCTCGACATAATCAATGACGAAAAGCCAAAGTTATTCGGTGAAAGGAAAATCCACAGAATCATATTTCATTGGTTGAGGAAACAGCCGTAATAGGACTATCAGTGAATGGATGTGTCTTAGAGATGGGTGATAAATCACCAGCTCCTTTTTAACAGATAATAGCCTTCAGAGAGAAAGGAGGATGAACGAATGGAGTTTCTCATAGTCACCACACATCATTTAAAGACATCAATAAATGCATCGATATCTTTTCAGTAACTGGAAAAATCAGATGTAATCTATGGTGTAATTTAACGTGAGTGATAAATTGTCTGTCAGCATGTTTTCTACCCCCATTTTCCTTTCACGAAGAACTGAATCCTTCATGAGTGTTTGTGTCAACATGGTGAATACTGTCATCCTACAGCCCCGCCCCTGCAGGCTTCCCAGCATCACAAACATCCTGAAGCAACACCAGATCCCATTTTATGTGACAGCTCTTTAATACTGCGCTTGATCTGCACAGTCACATCATCGCTTCTCCCTCCTGAATGCTCCCGAGAGCTCTCTCATTCATGGAGAAGAATGACTGACTCTCACTCACTCTCTTCAATTAAAAGTGTAAGAAAGAGGTAGCCTTTAGTCCGATTATGGCAGATTAGCCAGAGGAGGATTAATGTCGCAAGGTTTTTGAAAGGACAAATGACTCAATAGAGGATTTATTCATGCTTATCTTCTAAAGTCCTTTTTCTTGTTTATTTTTCTCTCATCCCTTTCCCACTCCTTTTCAACCTTTACTCATATTTAGCCCCAAAATGGGTTCTTCCGTACTTTATTCATTTTCTTTTTCCTCAGATTTGTCCTTTTCTTTTATATCCTTCATCCAAACTCATTATTTTAGATTCATTCATTTGTATTTTAATACTCATGATTTTCTCTCTCCTTTGAAATAATGTATCTTCCTTCCTTTCATTCTTCCATTAGCATCTTTCTGTCTTCCTTTTTTTTTATACAGTACTGTACATGCGGAAAGTACGCAACACTCAAAATTGAGCTCAAGTGCATCCTCTTTCCACTGATCATCCTTGAGATCTTTCTACAACTTGATTGGACACCACCTGTGATAAATTCAGTTGATTGGACATGATTTCGAAAGGAATTGACCTCAGAGACAGGATTGTATCGAGGCACAGGTCAGTGGAAAGATACAGAAAAACATTCTGCAGCATTGAAGATTCAGATGAGCACAGTGGCCTCCGTCATCCCTAAAAGGACTCTTTCTAAAGCGGGGTGCCCGCCCAAAGAGAGCGATTGGGGGAGTAGGGCCTTTGTCAGGGAGGTGACCAAGAACCCGATGGTTAGTCTGAAAGAGCGCCAGCATTTCTCTGTGGAGAGAGTAAATCTTCCAGAAGAACAACAATCTTGTGGCATCATACTCAAAAAGACTTGAGGCTGTAATCGGTGCTAAAGGTACTTCAACAACAAAAAAAAAATGGTGTGAGAGTCCTTCAGGTGCTTTTTGACAAACTCCAGGCAGGCTGTCATGTGCCTTTTACTGAGGAGTGGCTTCAGTCTGGCCACTCTAACATACAGGCCTGATTGGTGGAGTGCTGCAGAGATAGATGTTTTTTTCTGAAAGTTTCTCCTCTCTCCACAGAGAAATACTGGAGCTCTTTCAGACTAACCATCATTTGGTCACCTCCCTGACTAAAGCCCTGTTTGCTCAGTTTATCCAGGTGGAAGAATCCTGGTGGTTCCAAACTTCTTCCATTTACAGATGATGGAGGCCACTGTGCTCACCGCTATCTTCCCCAGATCTGAGCCTTGATACAATCCTGTCTCGGAGGTCAACATACATACAGTACAATTCCTTGGACTTCATGGCTTGGTTTGTGCTCTGATTTGCATTGTAACTGTTGGATCTTTATATAGACAGGTGTGTTTATATGAAGTGAATTTACTGTACCAATGTTGGACTCCAATCAGTTGTAGAAACATCTCAAGGATGATCAGATGTAACAGGATGCACCTAATTTTGAATGTCGTGGCAAAATGGCACCTGTACATACATATCCACATGTGATTTTTATTTGCAAAGATTTCAAACAAACTCCTATCATTTTGTCATTATGGAGTATAGTTTTTAGAATTTTGAGGGAAATAATGAATTTAATCCATTTTGAAATAAGGCTGTAACATAGCAAAATGTGGAAAAAGTGAAGCGCTGTGAATACTTTCCAGATGTACTGTGTCTAAGGGTTCTCTTTTTCTTCCATATTAAATTCCTCTCTTGTAATTTTTTTTTTTAAGAATTGTTTCTTATTTTTAAGAATTATTTAGCATTCCCAACCCGCCGGGGTGCGTTTCCCAAAAGCATCGTTAGCCAACTATGGTGGCAAGTTCCGTCGTTACCAACATAGTTCAACAATTCGGTGTTTCTCGAAACCATAGTTCAAACAAACATTCGCAAACAACGTCGCAAACTTACATTGTTGGAACTACAGCCTTCGACCTGTGGTTAGAAGCATAGTTCCTTACCGCGGCTGGGTGTGTTCTATTCACAATTAACGACCCTACGCCTTATTAGTTTCTAAAAATTTTCCCAACCACTTTGAGCAATTTGGAAAACTTAATGTTTTGGTGCTCAGATATTAGGTTATTCATTTTTCGGTTATTTTGATTACAAATTCACTTTAAACGATTTAACAGAGGTACCATCGCAATTATTCTCCCTTCGAAGTGCCCTACAGAAGCATTATTTATGCCGGTTGGAACACAGCCTTGGTTTCGTTTGTGCGAAGAAAAGGTGAGTTTTTAAGTGAGTATCTTTAAACATACCCAAAGAGAAATCTCATAACAATATTTGTAGTAGTATGTTAGAGGTTTTCACTTATAATGAATGTTATCTGTACTGTTCACGTATTCAACATATACATAATAATAATATACATACAAATAAACAAAATATTTATTAACACAAGTTCATTCGAGATTCATTTAAACAACAAAAAAAAAATACAGGATCCAAACTGTAAAAAAGCTAACAGTTGTCTGACCTGCTCCTGCAGGATGCATTCTGCCTTGATGTGTGTTCGAAGGATCATCATTATCATCATCATCATCATCATCATCAGAAGTGTAATCTTCCTCATCCACAGCAGCACCAGAAAGACCCCCCTCTTCCTCATCACAAAGCGGGACATTTTCCTTAACTGCAATGTTGTGGAGAATTGCAGTAACTACAATTACACAGCAGCTTTTGGAGGGGTTCAGTTTCAGGCCACCTATTTTGAATCAGTCAAATGATCCAATGTAGAAACCTCTAGAATAAAACAGGAACAGAAAAAGATTCTGCATTTTATTCTAGTTTTCAATTAGAAAAATGTTTTAGAAGAAGAAACGCACTCATTTTTAAGTTGTTTCCCTTTATCAATTGGATTTTTCCCCCACTTCTTTCCTGAATTTGTCCCCATTTTCCTCCACACCTTTTGGGCTCCAAGGTTACTTTAAAATAAAAACATCAAAGTGACAGGTGATACATATTTTGCAAGTTTTTCATGTGCATTGATTATACCTTATGTGTTTTAAAGTAACATTCCTGAATGACTCAGACAGATGTGTGTTTGTAGTAGCATGTTGAGGGCATCAGTCAGTGTGACGGGAGCAATAGAGAATGGAGAGAAATAACAGGCTGTCATAGTGCAAAGGAACAAAGAATACAATCTGCACTTGCCACTCATGATAGGAGACGAGTTCTGAATAAATTGCATAGACCGAAGGAGACAATTTGTCCAAATATTGCTTTTGGTTTTTTTCCTGCAGAGAAGAGAGACACAATTTCCAGTGCTCTATTTGAGTCCTTTACTCGTCTGTTTGTTCATTTGTTCTGCTTTTGTGAAAGACAGCTGTGAAATCTCCTGTGCTAATCCCTTAACCCCCCCTTTTCACCCAGTGATAACAATAGCAGGAGATTGTGCTATAATTCTGTTTCAGACATTTTAATCACATTAAATGCATTCTATGTGGCTCAAGATTAAAGAAATATATAATGTGTACAATTTCCCCTTTTTAGCTTGTTTCCCGCCCTTTGATTTTCTGATGAAACCTGTTTACTATAATGCTAGTTTGTGAGTTATTCTAATGCGAGATTCTGTGTTAGTAGTGTTGCCAATCATCCTGTAAAATACCGAATCATCCATTAATATAACTCTTTAAGACCTGTTCCATATTGAATAAATATGGGACTCACTCTGTTTTGTATTTATTGAGAATCAAAATAAAATCTATGGGAGAAATATTACAGGTTAGACTACTACGACAGGGTGATTTACTGTGTATGAGATGCAAAGAGTGAGTGGATAGAAGGAAATCCTTCTATCCTCCTCCAATCTCAGCCTGTCTGTCATGGTCTCTAGCAAAACAGAGAATGCGCTTCTCACAGGCTGGTGCTCATGACCCATGGTGCCATTTTGCTGGGGGGGGGGGGGGGGATTTTAATGGTAACATTTGTGAGATTAGTTTTCTATCACTTGTTTGCATGTTGAATTTTTTTTCATTTGTTTAGCTATGAAACACATTAGCACTCACCTCACAGTTGCTATAATTTAATGATCATAAGCCAAAAGTGTAAAACAACGGATTCACATTTATTACATTTTCACCCAGAAAGGGATTCGAACCAGGGTCTGGACGATTTTATACTATTATTTACGCAACGCCACACCACGTGGAAAGCCACAAAAATGCTTCAATTTCATTGGCTGTCACTGAGTGTTAGCTATTCACGACTGGCCCTCGCGGAGACTGGTGCTACTGGACACTGAAAATATTGTAGTTTTATATGTTGTTTGTCTTATTATTCTTTCCTTTGTTTTACAAATATGACCCAATATATGTTCAGTGAAAATTGGTTTTATGTTTTCGTATTGTGTTATATTTTCATACTAGTAAGTAGTATAAAGTAAGTAAGTATTTTGCATGTAAAATAAAATAATTAACAACAAATTCAAGCGGTTTATTTTCCACATTCTCATAATAAAAGATTATATCTTTAATAGTAAAGGAGTGAGATACATTAAGGTGGTTCAAGAGGTGGTCTTTTAAAAGAGTTAAGAATTTTTTTTGTTTTCTCACACTCAACAAACAAATGAATCAGAGATTCATTTAACGTATCTCAAAAAAAAAGAAAAACATTTATCCTCTACCTCCAAGTATTTAGATAAAACTGAGTTTACCGGGTAAATTTTGTGGAGAATCTTAAAATAAACAAAAAGCCTTAACAAAAGGCACCGTTTTTATCAAAAGGATGATAAATGCATGCGAAAAATGCAGCCATGAAGGACTATACTCGACAAGAATATAGAGAACAATAATAATGTTTATAATAAGATAATTAATTAAATAATTAATTAAAAAATATTCTTCTGGCGCAGCCAGTGACATCCAGGAAAGTCTGGATGACGACTACAAACAGTGTAGTGATGGCTGGAGAGACAGTGGACAGCTCGGACAGACGGCAACTGGGGCAGCGAGGGTTAGCACCCCAAGCTGCAGTTCCCGTGGGGGAGCACCCTACCAAGCTACAGAAAGCCCTAATGGAAGATACCCCCAGGGGTGCCCGAGAGGGGGGGAGGATGAGCACCCCATACGGACAGACCTTTCGGTGCAGAACATGAGCAATGGATTAACAACAATGAGAGTAACCTGTATGTGTGGCAAAAGCTGCAAGAACCTGAAAGGTCTGAAGATCCATCAGACGAAGATGGGCTGTATGAGGAGGGAGCAAGCTGAACAACGCACAGAGCCAGTGCAAAGCATGGTCTCTGGTGAGACGGAGGAGGAGCAGGACCCGGAGTCAACCCACAGTCTTCAGAACCTCCAAGCTCAGCGTGTTCCACCCAGCAATCCATCCAAACATCGCAGGGTCTTGTGGCCAGCGGCACACAAGGAGACGGAGCGGCGCCAGTTTGACAAAGATGTTGATGGCGCCCTGGAAGCATCATTGAAAGGGAGTGTGGACCAGCAGCTCCAAACGATGTGCACCTTCATCATCTGCATTGGTGCTGAGCGGTTTGGTATTAAACAGCCAAAGGTCAAGACCACAGCAAGACCAAACAGGCGAGAGAATAAGATTACCGCACTTAGGAGAGACTTGAAGTCCCTGAAACAACGTTTTAAGAAGGCAAGCAAGGAAGAAAAGCCTGCCCTGGCTGAGCTCCGGGACATCCTTAAGAAAAAGCTCATCACCCTACGTCGTGCTGAATGGCACAGGAGGAAGGGTAGAGAGAGGGCACGCAAGCGCACTGCCTTCATAGATAACCCTTTTGGGTTTACGAAGAAGCTGCTTGGGCAGAAGCGGAGTGGGACCCTCATGTGATCAGAAGAAGACATCAACCGCCATCTCTCTGAAATGTACAGTGACCAGCAGAGGGAGGAAGACCTGGACCCCTGCAGAGAACTAATTTCACCACCACTACCATCCAGCCAGTTCAACATCAAAGAGCCAACGCTGGCAGAGGTCAAGAATACGGTCAGGGCGGTATGGACCAGTGCAGCACCAGGGCCGAACGGTGTGCCATACAAAGTGTATAAGCACTGCCCAAGACTTCGCAAAAGGCTGTGGAGAATCATTAGGGTAGTATGGCGAAGAGGCAGGGTAGCCAAGCAGTGGAGAAGGTGTGTGGATACCAAAGGAGGAGAAAGCAAGTGACGTCTTGCAGTTCCGTACCATCTCACTGCTTAGCGTAGAGGGCAAGATCTTTTTCAAGATTCTTGCCAATCGCATGACCAATTTCCTCCAGAAGAATACCTACATCGACACGAGCGTGCAGAAGGGAGGAGTTCCAGGCTTCCCAGGCTGCATCGAACACACTGGAGTGGTCACCCAGCTGATCAGAGAGGCCAGGGAGAACAGAGGAGATTTGTCAGTCATCTGGCTGGACTTGGCAAATGCCTATGGATCAATTCCCCATAAGCTGGTGACAAAAGCCTTGACGATGCACCATGTTCCGCAGAAGATCACAGATCTCATACAGGACTATTACAGTAGTTTTAGTATGAGATTCACATCTGGATCTACAACATCAGCTTGGCACCGCCTAGAAAAAGGCATCATCACTGGTTGTACTATATCACTGACACTGTTTGCCCTAGCGATGACCATGCTAGTCAAGGCGGCTGAAGTGGAATGCAGAGGGCCTCTCTCCAGGTCTGGCATTCGCCAACCGCCAATTAGAGCCTTTATGGATGACCTAACAGTCACAGCGACATCAGTGCCAGGATGCCGCTGGCTGCTTAAAGGTCTGGAAAGGCTAACATCTTGGGCGAGAATGTCATTCAAGCCAGCTAAATGCCGGTCCCTTGTGTTGAGGAAGGGGAGAGTTGAGGACAAATTCCGCTTCCACATGAACGGTCTTCAAATACCAACATTGGCGGAGAAGCCGGTGAAGAGCTTGGGGAAGCTCTTTGAAATGACTTTGAGGCACACAGTAGCAATTCAGGTCAGAGCTGAAAACCTGGATTGCAGCAGTGGACAGGGCAGGCCTCCCTGGGAAATTTAAAGCCTGGATATATCAGCATGGAATTTTGCCAAGGCTTTTGTGGCCACTGTTGATGTACCAGGTCCCAATAACAACGGTAGAGACCCTGGAGAGAAACATCAGCCAGTTCCTGCGCAGGTGGCTGGGCCTGCCAAAGAGCCTGAGCTGTATTGCCCTGTATGGACACACCAACAAGCTTCAGCTCCCGTTCTCAGGCCTTACAGAGGAATTCAAAGTAACAAGAGTCAGGGAGGTGTTACTATATAGAGACTCATCTGACACCAGAGTCCTTTGCAGGCATAGAGGTCAGGACTGGAATGAAGTGGAGGGCTCAGGAGGCAGTCCAGCGGGCAGAAGCAAGGTTGCGGCATGGTGTGCTAGTAGGGTCTGTGGCGGTTGGGCGAGCAGGACTCGGCTGTCATAAATTGCCGCGCTATGACAGAGCGCAGGGGAGGGATAGGCGGCAGATGATTCAGGGCGAGGTCCTAGCAGAGGTGGAAGAGGAGGCTATGCGTCAGCAGGGAGCCTGGATCAAGGGAACATGCACTGGCTCGGAAAATCACCTGGTCAGCAAGACTCAAGTTTCTGATTCAGTCAGTGTATGATGTCCTACCGAGCCCAGCCAATCTGCACTGTTGGGGGCTAGCGGAAGCACCATCCTGTCCTCAGTGCCCTGCAAGAGGGTCGCTGGAGCACATCTTGAGCTGCTGCCCGAAAGCACTGGGAGAGGGGAGGTACCGATGGCGCCATGACCAGGTGCTGAAGGTAGTAGCGGATACCATCTGCGCTGGAATCCAGCAAAGTAAGCAGCAACCCTTAGCAAGGCAAATTGTTTTCGTCAGGGCCGGGGAGAAGCCTCAGTCACAGCTAAAGGTCCCAGCTGGTTTGCTATTCACAGCAGGTGACTGGCAGCTGAAGGTGGACCTGGGGAGGCAACTGAAGTTTCCAGACCACATCACCAGCACATCACTAAGGCCAGATATGGTACTAACATCGGAGAGTACAAAGCAAGTGGTGCTACTGGAACTCTCAGTCCCCTGGGAAGACAGGATTGAGGAAGTTTTTGAGCGGAAAAAGGCGAAGTATTTGGAACTGGTGGAGGACTGTAGGCAGAAGGGGTGGAGGGCCAGCTGTGAGCCAATTGAGGTTGGCTGCAGAGGATTCCCGGGACAGAGCCTGCACCGATCACTCAGGCTGCTTGGAATTAGAGGTGCTCAAGAAAGGAAAGCCACCAGAAACATCTGTGAGGCAGCGGAGAAAGCCTCTAGGTGGCAATGGATTAAAAGGGGCGATGTATGGCTTAGTGCGCTGCTTGGACACAAGTTGGGGTCTGATCAACCCCGGCTGAGTCGCTCAGGTGAGGGTGTCTGATGATCTAAGACCCGAAACACCCTGTGACCCTGGGTTCATCACTGAGGATGTGTCCAAGCTGCACCACTTAGGTGTTTCTTATAACTATAAATAATAAAATTGTATCAAATAAGAACTTTATCTAAAAGCCAGACCGACCAAATTTCTCATTCACTGCTAAGTAATAAACTATACTGCTAAGTAGTAAAATATGTTTATACTGTAGGATACGTAGGTTACATTTTAAAATATGAATGAAACAGTATTAGACACAAATATATGATATGGTAGTATATGCAATGAAAAAGCTATTTACACATGAGTGCTCAAATGTAAAGCAAACGCAATTATTAATTTATTATGTATATTTAACTTCATTCAGCCGTTTAAGTTATATGAAAAATAACGTGCCTACCAGGCCACTATTGTTTTCTGTTCAAATTTAAAGATGCCCTGTGTGAACAAAGAATACAAAAGTGTATAATCTTTAATAAAGTTAGCCTAATACAATATTGTTTCCAATGCTGAAGCAAACATGATTTTTAGTCTATTCTTTGAATACAACGCGACAGCGCGCTCCGAGGTGAAGCGCACCCACACTTACTGTAATCCCCCATCTCACCTTTCATTCACGACACTGTACAGTAGGTGTGAAGTTATCAAACCGGTTTCGCTGCTGGGGGAATTCGCAGAATTGGGTTTTAAATTTAAGACCGAGCCTAAAATGTATTTCGCCAGAAAAACATAAACAGAAAAATAAACATAAGTAGGTATAAAATGTTTAATGGTAACAATTAAATCAGACTTCATAGTTGGATTTGATACTTTGAGTGTAATTCACAAATTTACTGAATATATGCAGATTGTGTAAAATAACTAAACCTGTTTCCTTCCTAGACCTTTTGTACCACACTGTAAACCCTAGTGCTCAAAGTCATTAAACATATGCTTGGGTGAGACACTACTTGGGTCAAAGCTAAAGTCGGTAATGAGGCTAAACTTTGGGCAGATTATAGAGCATTGAGAAATAAGTGCACTAAACTGATAAAAAATACTAAAAGTGAATATTATCTTCACTTAATAAATAAAAATTTTAAATGATCCTAAAAAATGTTGGAAATTAATTAAATCAATGGCTGGAGACATGGCACCTCCCACTCTTCCTGAGTTTCTTACAATTAATCTAAATAATATAAAGGACAAACAAAATATGGTAAAGGCCTTTAATAAGCACTTTATTGATGCTGGCTTACATACTCAGACTAGTCTAACTGGAATCTTTGGAGATTGCCCAGCTACCAATGCCAGTAATCCTGTGACCTTTAATTTCGCCTCTATCTCCGCTATTCAGGTCCATAAAGATTTGTTAAATCTAGAAATTGTAAAAATTGTAAATTTGTAAAAAGTCTGCTGGGCCAGACCAAATTGAACCTTATTTTTTAAAGACAGCTGCAGACTTGATTGCTGGGCCCATTGCCTCTATTTTTAATCTTAGTTTATGCAGTGGAGAAATTCCCAGCTCTTGGAAGTCAGCATTTGTCCTCCCATTAGTAAAAGGAGGCAACTCTTCCTGCTTAGACAATTATCGTCCTATCTCCAGGTTGTCTGTTACAGCCAAATTATTTGAATCAATTATAAATGAACAACTTAAAAACTTTTTATCTGGAAATAATATTTTATCCGTCAGTCTGGTTTTAGACAAGGCCATAGTACAATAACTGCTGTAACTTCCGTCACAAATGATATAATCACTGCATTGGACAACAAAAAATCATGTGCTGCACTATTTATAGATTTAACAAAAGCATTTGATACTGTTGACCATGGTCTTCTTTGATTACAAGATTACAGGCTATAGGCTTTGGTAGCACTGTTCTAGACTGGTTCTCCAATTATTTAATTGGGAGAACTCAGTGTGTAGTTATAGAAGATTTTAGATCCATGTTACTTCCAGTAAAAACTGGAGTGCCCCAAGGTTCAATCTTGGGGCCTGTTTTATTCTCCATTTACATAAATAATATGTGCAAAGATTTATGTGCAAAGATTTAGCATAAAAATCCATTTATATGCTGATGACACAATGCTCTATACGACTGCATCATCATTGCAAGTAGCAATGGATTCCTTACAGCATGCTTTCAACTCTTTACAGTTGAACCTTCTCAAATTAAAACTCGTGTTAAATGCCCAAAAAATTTAATTCATGATTTTTACTCATGCTCTTCCTCTGAGTATACAGTACTCTTTTAACATTAGATGGCACACAGCTAGAAAGGGTAATTTCTTACAAATATCTTGGAATCTGGCTTGATGACAAGTTGTCATTCGGAGTCCATATAGAAAGTATATTGAGAAAGCTTCGTCCTAAATTAGGTTTTTATTACCGTTTAAAAAAATGCTTTCCCTTCACTGCCAGAAAACAATTAGTACTGAGCAGTTTCCTATCAGTATTGGATTATGGTGACATTATATATATGCATGCATCTTCATTCCATCTAAAAAAGCTGGACGTTGTCTATCATTCTTCAGATTTGTAACTGGTGCTGCAGCAAGAACACATCACAGTAATCTATATGACATGGTGCAATGGACATTATTGCACCTTAGAAGAAAATCTCATTGCCTACTATTTATTGCTTTAATGGATAAACTACCTCAGTACATATGCAATCTACTTACAGTACACTTCGCACTAACACTTACAGTACACGTTCATCAGTAAAACTTCTTCTTCATTCTCCTCTAACACGGACAGAGTTAGGCAAAACTGCTTTCTAAACTGCTCTCTAACTGTTTTCAAAAATCTTTTAAACTCAGTTCTTATACAACAATGTCATTGTTTTTCATAATTTTTAATACATATATTTTGAATTCTTTATTTTCTTCTCTCTTTTCTCTTTGTCTCTTTTTGACATTTGAAATTCCCATCTGATTCCCAGATGGGCGCCAGAACGCCCGTTTGTTTTTGGTTTGTAGTTTCTGTTTTGAGTTTGTACTTCGGTTCCCAGTCTGCACCTCGGTCAGGTGACGTAGAAGCTCACCTGAACCGAGGGAAGCTAATTGTGTTTTGATGTTTCCTTTTGTTATAAATAGCCTGGCTGAACTTCAGTCAGGCGTCTAGCATTGTCGTTGTGAAGTTAAGTTTGTGTTGGGTTTATTTAATTTTTATTTCAAGTAAAATAAAAGACATATTGAACCGTCAGCTCGCCTCTGCGTTCATGCCGCGCACACACACCCGACACAGACACCGGAGGAATCGTGACAGCTGCCACCTTGGCCAGGACTCCCTGGAAAAAGGGATAATGTATCTCAATTGGACATTCCTGGTAAAATAAAGGATAAATAAAAAATTAAATAAAAAATAAAATATGAAGTACTGATAACTTAAATAATTACAATTCGTTCAAATTAATAGACCATGTGAGTATTTTATATATATATTTTTTGAGTTTTGCCAACTTATTCGGGTTTACAGTGCATTAAACATTTTCTAAAATTTGTTTAAAACCGGCGTGCTTAAGCCCGTGGCTTGCACTTTCACTTTATGTTTACGCTTAAGTTTAATCAAATAAACACAAAATATATCATCTCAAAGCTTTTATTTTTTGGGTCATAAATGCAGTGTTTAGTTACAAGGCCTAACAAACACATGACCGTGTATAAGACAGAGCTACGTACCAATTAATTTTGCGAGGGTTGCGTTTGCGTGATGTCCGTTCTTTATAATGTCTTCTGATGGTGCTCAATGTTACGTCTACACCAGCAGATTTCAGATGGCGGTGTACTGGAACTTCCAGCAGACTTCATTCCTGAGAATGAAGTTTACTGATCTTGGTCATTTTGAAATGCCGTACTGTATGTGTGGATGGACTGTATTTATCCAGGCTACTGTATGTACTGTATGACATGGTGACGTGGAAAGTGCATGGGCGTCAACTCGCTCATTTTGTAATAATCCATTGTCTTTTAGAGCCCATTACTAAAGCATTCGCTAGTTATCCAGCTGATATGCAGGTCAATCTGCATTTGAAAAGGATTAAAAATGAGCAAAATCAACCGGAATCACTCTAAATAAGTAAACAAGTTAAAGATACACGAAAAAACAGCTTTAATATTTTATATATGTATATATACAGTATATTCGTATATTCGTGTGCAATTTCATTTTCAAATCATCGTGTTCACTCATGATATATATATATATATATATATATATATGTGTGTGTCATTTTCATTCAAATCCAACAATTTGTCATATACTGTTAATTAAACTTTATTGAAACTAAATTGTGTATGTTCGTTCCTTATTGAATATTTAATAATGCTTTTCCGGAACATTGTTGTCCATACGTTTTATGTGTATGGAAAACAGTGGAATGTACGAAACATTAATACCTTTACCGTGTTCAAATAAATAGAGTTACTGCATTATGTTTCAAGACATCCTTAATTTACATTTTTCTCCTAATTATATGTCCACAAATACTTTGACAACATACTTATCAACTTATCCTCATACACTTAGCAACAAGTATCAAGAATGTGCAATTCATATGAATGTCCATATGAATGTCAAATATGAGACGCACGCACACACACACACACACACACACAATCTCTCCGCGCGAAAACAATGCGAGTAGCCTACAGTATAGACAGTACATATATTTTTCTTTGGTGCATTTCTGGCCGAGAAGGTCTGCATTTTTATCGATAAATTGCGTTTAAAACCTCATTTTGAGGGGTTTAAAATTAATTAATAAGTCAGAGCAGACCTAGAGTACATGAAAGGTGAGAAGTGGGATTACAGTAACTGAGCACGCTGTCGCTGTGGCTCATTAAAGTGGAGATTAAATTTAAAAAATACTTACGAGTATAAAAATATAACACAATACAATAATACTAACGTTTAACCTGTCTTGCTGTGTGACTAATTTACATAACATTGGATATACTTTATTATCCAAAGTTACATGTCTTGACATTAGGAAATATTTATTTATTTATTTACTTACTTATTTTGTGAGATACTGTAGGGGAGAGCACCATACTGTACACACTACAGTCACTGCCCAAGGGTTAACTTCAAATGAGTCTGTAATAACTAATACTATATGTACACTTTGATTGTTTTTAGCACAAAACATTATGTAAATCAACCGAGTCGCAAATAATAATTTTATTAATAATAGTACATACAGTACATGTTGCATACAACTTTTACAAATATACTGCAAGTTTAAACAACTCACAATAATATACAGGTCCTTCTCAAAAAATTTGCATATTGTGATAAAGTTCATTATTTTCTGTAATGTACTGATAAACATTAGACTTTCATATATTTTAGATTCATTACACACAATTGAAGTAGTAGGGATTTTGGGTTTTCATGAGCTGTATGCCACAATCATCAATATTAAAACAATAAAAGGCTCAAACTACTTCAGTTGTGTGTAATGAATCTAAAATATATGAAAGAATATATCTAAAATTAATTCATTCATTTTCTATACCGCTTAATCCTGTGTTCAGGGTCGCGGGAGACTTCGGGCACTAGGTGGGGTACACCCTGGACAGGGTGCCAATCCATCACAGGGCACACACACATACACACACTCACGCACCCAATCACACACTACAGGTAATTTAGGAACGCCAATTAGCCTAACCTGCATATCTTTGGACTGTGGGAGGAAACCGGAGTACCCTGAGGAAACCCACCAAGCACGGGGAGAACATGCAAACATGCAAACATGCAAAAAAAAGAGGTGCAAGGCGACAGTGCTAACCACTACACCACCGTGCCGCCGAACTTTATCACAATATGCTAATTTTTTGAGAAGGACCTGTACATGGGTTGGTCAAGTCGAACAAGGTGAAATCTTATTATATTAAATTATATCTTATGATATAATTTCTCATCAATGGAGGCATGAAACCTACTGTACTGTAGACTCCCCTCCAACCTCACCTTCCCTCTGCCCTGTGTTGTTTATTTCTGTTTCACAAAGTTACCAACACTTGTTTTAGCCTGTTTAGCCTGTTGTTTTGCTTCGTATAATCGAGTTTGTCTGCTATTTATAATGCTCATTCATAAGGTAATTGTTCCAATTAGACATTTCAATTTATCTGTTTACATGAACGCTGATCTAATAAGATGTGTGTTAAGACGAGCAAAGTGTTTAATAAGAAAATAATAAGCAAAATGATTCTGCCAGTGTTTAATGTCCCAGAAATATACAGTAAAAGAAGAAGAAGATTTTTTTTCTCGGACTTCGGGATTAATCTTTTCCGATAACGCCCACCTTCATTGATTACAAGAATTCAGGCTCATCTATGACTGGCTTTATTACATATGAAAAATGAACTAATCAGTGCCTCTTCCTCAGCTCTCAGTGGATAAAAATAAGAGAGAGAGATGAGAGAGAGAGTTGTCCTCAGAGTTTGCAGGGAAGTATTTTCCCAGAAGTAATATATTTACACACATAAACACAAAAGAAATGATCCAGTCAAGTGTTTACTGGAAGTGGCTAATATTTACAGTTTGAACAGATTATCAAACGTTCACACCACTCCTCTCATTCTGATCAGGCCTGATAAGGTGCGATTGTTCTGACTGATGTATTAGATGATGCTGTTGGGCTATTATTTTCGATTATTATTGGAGTGTAAGGATCCATGCAAACCCACTTAATGATCTCAGGAGCCTTACCAGGAGACTTGAAGACAGGAAAGAAGCTCTATAACACTCCATCACCAGCAGGCAAGCACTTTCAGGTCTAGTTGTAAAAATGGGGCAGCAGGGCATATGTCTCTGTTTGTTACAATGTAAAAACAGTGAAAATAGATAAACTACTACTACTAATAATAATAATAATTATTATTATTATAATTATATATATATAATGCATGTATGCATTGAGTTTCTCTGTATGCATGGAGTTTGCATGTTCTCCCTGTGCTTGGTGGGTTTCCTCCGGGTACTCCAAAGACATGCAGGTTAGGCTAATTGGCGTTCCTAAATTGCCCGTAGTGTGTGATTGGGTGTGTGAGTGTGTGTATGTGTGTGTGCCCTGCGATGGATTGGCACCCTGTCCAGGGTGTACCCCGCCTAGTGCCCGAAGTCCCCTGGGATAGGCTCCAGGTCCCCCGCGACCCTGAACACAGGATTAAGCGGTATAGAAAATGAATGAATGAATAATAATAACACCCAAAAGTATAACGTTTTGTACATTGTTCTGGCCCTCATTTATCCAAGTATTTAATGATTAAAACATTTATTTATTTTAATTTTTTTAGGTAACATTTGGAAAAAAAACATGATATATATATATATATATATATATATATATATATATATATATATATATATATATACACAAAATAATAACATCTTTTGGGCATACTGTATGTAGTGATATTTTTGTCACAAATACAGGTATAATTTCTTTGAACATGTAACCAACCATTTCGTTCTATATTTTCTTAAGGAGATAACTGGGGAATAAGTTGACATGCTTTTAAACATTAAAGAATATAAACAATTTCCAATTATACTGTAAATCAAAAATCATTTTAAAATGAATTATTAAATACTTATACTGTATCTTCACTTACAGTAATAACATTTATCAAATGATTTCATGTTTCTGACCTTTAATGTCTTGCTAACATATTGTAACAGTCCTGATAACACTGTGTTACAGAATGTATTCTGCTCTGTTTCCCCCCTGCAGCACCTGGCACTGATGTTCAGGAGGGAGTTCCAGTAAAGGAGTAAGAAAGAAAGAGTGCTGGTTCTGGTTTGTGTCCTTTGACCCATCTTCTCCTCACAGGATGTGTTTGGTTGTTCATTATTATGCTTGATCTCCCAGGCTTTACTCAATACTGTCTCACTGCTTCCTTTTGAAAATCAATGTCTTTCATCTTCCTCCATGTTCTTGACTCATCTCTAACCCTGGACTGATTTGTGAGCACATGATCTTGTCACAGGGACTTGTATAGTGCATTGCACACAATGTTTTTTTTTTAAAGACATGGGTAATTTTTAAATATATTTATTTAACATTTATGGAATGAGTCAGTGGTATGACATGATTCACTGAATATACTGGACTATGAACAGACTAGTTAGAATTCTCTCTGGACCCTTAATGTGATATCTGACTCTGATGAGTTCATGCCAGTGTGAACAGCCCAAACCATATGGAATCAGATCTTTTCAATTCTGATTTGAGCAACTTTTGTATGTATCCTGTAAATCGGATATAAATCTGATATTTTGCAATGCAACCTCAGTTTGAACAGTCCAATATGAATTCATATGACTTTTATGTCAAAATAGCATGAAACTCATCACAGTTTTGTACTAAAAAAGATGGAGGATGATTTTGAAGAAGCATTTCAGTGGTGAGAGAGTGAAGTACAGTATTGGTGTAGTCTTGCTGCAGCACAACAAAACCATGCTCTGTCTGAGAAATGGCATTTAAGTAATTCAGTTGAAATTTATATATAGTGAAACCTCGGATTGCGAGTAACACGGTTTGCAAGTGTTTGGCAAGACGTGCAAACATTTTTAATAAATGTTGACTTGATAAACAAACAAGTCTTGGATCACGAGTGTCCCATGATCACAAATTGTTGGTAATCGGTCTCCCCTGCTGGGTCTTATTGCGTCGAATTTGTTTTATTTTTACTTTATATTTTGTATAAATTATTTTTATGTATTTTTTTTTTTTGGACTGTGGAACGAATAATTTGAGTTTTCATTATTTCTTATGGGAAAATTCCCTTGGGTTTACAAGTGTTTTGAAATACGAGCCCACTTATGGAACGAATTATGCTCGTAATCCAAGGTTCTACTGTACATTACATTTATCATCTCAGGGAGTTTTTCCTTGCCACTGTCGCCCTCGGCTTGCTCACCAGGGACTATCTGACCATTTTGATTCATACACATTCACATTCCATACAAACTCAAATAATTCTTTTGATTGTGTAAAGCTGTTTTGAGACAATGTCAATTGTTAAAATTTAATTGAATTTAGCCAATCATTAGCCTAGTAAAACTCATGTCATGCAACCAATAAAACAAACAATAAATTTTTATAAATTTTAAGGCACGCTCACTCTTTAAATTTATTTGGAAGCAGAGGTTACCCGTGGCTCCACCCACATGCAGATCCTGATGCCTGTGTGCTACCATGACCTGAACATGGAATGTGCGGTCAACTTGCTGCTGCTCCTCATGCTGCTTCAATGTATTGGCAGCTCTTATTTCTGCTTCAAATACGCCTGCTGTATTGCTGAGTGAGGCATAAAAAATGCCACCTATTTAAATTCAGAGACGGATGCTTGCCACACGTTCACAGTGTGCCATAAAAGTTGATGATCTAGCTGATGATCTACTGTTATTAGTGAAGAATGCCAGTGACACACCTGACGGAATCTGTGCAAACAACTGCAAACACACACTCATCGGCCACCGGCCACACAGGGTTTCTATTCATTTATATATAAATATGGTATAGCCTTCAACACCTTTTTATTAATAGATGTTTTATTTTAAAGAAGGTTAAACATGCTATTCCTCAGTGTGACTAATGGATGGGTTAGTGTAAGTGTCCCATACTCTATTTGGAGTAATTTAGATACTTATGCTATGTTCACATTAAAAGTCACATTATTCAATTTCTGTTTTTGGTCAGATTGGACATCCATGTCCATGTCATGATGCTTTACATTCATAATTACAAACAACTTTTATCTGACGCTAATGTGAATGTGTTTGTCCTCAGGGCCCGGTTTCTCGAAAGCTTCTGATCGGTAAGTAGTTGTACCTTAACCTCTCTCTTAACGTTATGGCGCATTTCCCGAAGCGTTCGTACGCTAAGTATCTCTCAGCTAAGTCACATGTTCGTACAGTAAGGTTGGTCAGGACCAACCTTAACTCACTCTGAGCGTAGTTTCAGCTCAAGACGCTAGTCACCGCCACTGAGCAGCAATCTCAGCGGTGTATGCCAGCACGTTATGGCACATTATCAAAATCGTCTTAATAATGGAATATACTGTAAGTGAGTTTAAGAATTTTATTTTATTTTATATCAGTACTAATAGAGTGACTTTTAATTAGCCTATTTCATAATGTGACTAATGCATTAAAGTTGACAATCACTTTTAATATTAAACAGGTGGCAAAGACTTGGCAGTGATACAGCGTGTTGTTGTGTTAAACCGAAGACGGCTCCGTTTGGGGAGCCGTGTGGTTCATGTAAATTTTTCCTTTAGGTGAAACTTCAGCCGTTTTCATATTTTGCCTGAGGTGGCTATTTAAAAAAAAAGTTTCGCCTTCCAAGACAACAGATTATGGAGCTTCTTGACCTGCTCAGACCTGCGCTTGTCAGACCAACATGTCGTACTTATGCTCTACGTCTCCATGTCCAGCTACTTGCTGCTTTTTGTGTAAAATATGTTTCATTGATCATTAGCCATCATCCATGACTGGATGGACTTTTCTTTTGACACGTTTTATTTTATGATGGAATTTCATTCATTCATTCATTCTCTATACCGCTTAATCCTGTGTTCAGGGTCGCGGGGGACCTGGAGCCTATCCCAGGAGACTTCAGGCTCTAGGCGGGGTACACCCTGGACAGGGTGCCAGTCCATCGCAGGGCACACACACACACACACTCTCACACACCCAATATGATGAAATTTGATTTAGTTAAATAAGAAAATAAACTTGGTAGTTTCAAACCCTGCATACATTTATTTTTCTGAGTGATTGTAATGCTTTATACCATACTGTGGTTTGACCAATGTGGTTTGACTCGCTGTGAGATGCGTTGTTACTGTATACCCCTATCTCACCTACACGGTTTCGCGCAGTGGCCATAAGTAGGGTTCATCATGATTCATCGCAAATTTTTGCTCTGTGGTTATGTTTCCATCTTTCCGACAGTTTGGTGATTCAATTTTTGGCGTCTTTCTTAACGCTGTCATGCAAAAGGTGTGAAAAATCGATTCCTAAGCAACCGATGTCAGCTAATTCAGGACCTTTACTGTAGACAGCGCCTTGTAACGTCGGACGTAAGACGCAGCGACTTAAGAAGACTCCTAAGGGACAGTTAGAGAAATACACTTAGAAAAGTACCCAGATAGCACAGGTACGTCGCGGAGACGTCTAAAGAGAGTATCATCTGGTAAACATCGCGTTTGTTTTTTTATGGTCGTATTTTGATCGTCTGTAGATCGCCTGTTTGAGCTGTTAAATGATACATCGTCTTTACATCTATACGACGTCTATACAATGTATCTTTATCATCCGAAATTTGCTGGTATGTGGACGGGAAGCTGGAGCATCAGCTTTGACTTGAATAATTTAAGGGGAAATCTACAAGAGAAGAACTACAGTACATGAAGAAAAAAGTACATGACGTTGATTGAGTGTAATTGGGAAAAGACTGGTTTATATGTATTTATTAAATTATTGTAATTGTTTCTTTTAAACCTGCAGCTTCAGCTATGAGGAATCCAATCCTTCAGTCTCCAACAGAATTGAATGCTAAAAAATTCATCAAAGATTTTCTTGGCCCCAGCGGGGATGTAAGTTTTTGTTTTTGTTACAGTATGCATGTACACACTAAAAAATGCTGGGTTGTTTTTTCGACCCAAACGCTGGGTTGCCGCTGTTGGGTCATTTTTCTGGGTTCCTTTCAGAGAGTTGGGTAGTTTTTGTGTAACCCATCTGCTGGGTTAAAGTTTGCTTGGCCCCTCCCCCAAAGTTCACCGGTGTATTCAGCGGCTTAGTCAGTGTCTTCTCTCTCTCTTGAGCTCCCACACCGCTGATGACGGTTCATCCTCCTCGGGCATTTAAGGGAAAATGACGTTAAATACAAGGTCTGTATACACATGTTCACTCACCTAATTCACATATGACTAGAAAATTATTACTATATGTAACATTTATTACTGTTACCGTGTTAAGGTTACACACAAACTTTCCGGCTGGTCTGAGGTACTGGATGATAATTTAGCTGAGAATAGCTGCTATAGTTAGCCAAAGAACCCCACCTGTGTATGAAAGAAACGGCTAAGATGTCTGAGATTTTTAGCTTTCTCTGTAGAATGTTTGCAGGGTTACGAAGATGGTGATGAATGAACGCTAAACTGTTAACTGTAGCGCTAGCATGACGCAGGCATTTAGTTAGGCCACATATCTTTCTAAATAGAAACGAAATACTGAAAATAAATGTCACCTGTTGTTTAGTGATGTTTATTCATGTTATTTTAGTTTAAGCTATTTCTTGTATTTTTAATCACACTTAAAATACCGACGGTTATATGCGCATGCTTAATCTGCAGTTCGGTTCTGGTTTCGGTCTGTTCTCATGAGTTGTGAAGCGAGAGGAAAAAAAGAATAAATACTGTTCATTTGCTAAATTAAGTATCATGAATTTTTATTGAATATATATTTCTGTATTTTTTCACAGCAGTTTGTGACTGAAAGTGTGACTGAAATTTAAAGAGTTTCCTGACCAACCGTATCTAACGGTCATATTTAAAAGTCATAACGTACAGTTAAAGTTCAAAACGTTTCTGTTGGTGTTTAATTTTTTTTCCTATGATTAATACTTATTTGTGGTGTTTTATGTTTTGTACATCTTTTCAAATTGAGACCTCATTTGTAAGTTGCTGCTGGTGTAAAACATTAAATATAAAATAAAAATCTCCGTTTTATCCCGTTTGTCTTATGCTTCCTTCCTTCACAGAATTCTGTTTACCATGGTTAATTATAATTAACTGAGAGTATTTAATAAAAATAATGGGAGGGGGGTATTTTAATAAAACGACGTCTATCCGACATGAATCAGACCTTTGGCAGATGTATAAACATCTGATTAACATCGTCTAAAAAGCAGATCAGGGTCATTTTAATTCATTTACAGTACATCTTAAATACGTACGTAGGCTAAGCGTTGTTCTAACATCGGGCACGGACGTCTCGGCGACGTCTGCCAGATGAGCAAACGCCCTCTGCCAGACATCTGCCAGATGAAAAAGACCACGTCACATAGACGTCTCCTCGACGTGTGTGTGCTATCTGGGTAATCACTTTACGAAAGATATATCTTAAGTGTCTTCTTAGTGCGCAAAGAGTGTGCGTTATCGAGAAACCGGCCCTTGTGCATTCAGAGAGCCTTAAGGAAAAAAATAAATAAAAATCTGATTTTGGTCACATTAGTGTAAAAAATTGGAGTCAAGTCTCTTCACGCTGGCAATGTGAACATAGCCTTACTTTTTTGAGAACATTTCTTCACCTCAAAAAATATAAGAGTTTTATTTTATTGACTGATTGTATATATTTTCATATGTATGTATTTGTTTGTTTGTTTATCTGTAAATTATTAATTTATGTTTACCCAATTTCCAATGAAAAGCCCCAAAATAAATAGGACATAAAAAAATTATTAATATAAATTCTTGATATTTTAGCGCAATTCTACTTCAGTGAAAAGGACTGTTTTGCGTTAAAGCAACACCCGAAGTATTTGCCATAATATAAAGGCAATGGGCAGAAAAAACGGTTTGACATGCAACTATAGAAAAAGATATGTAAACCAAACCCAGGTGATCATCCACACCAAGCAGCTCACAAGAAGTGTGCTGTGGTTAATGTGTCTTGGTAAATGTTGTACCAAAAAAACCCTGATGCATTCAAGAAGCAACCTGATGGCACATACTGTAGCACACTAAAGATTCAGCTCTCAATTGGTTAAGACATCCTACATTAGTCACTTACTGTATCTCTCTTTGCAATATAACAGTAGAAAGAAATCTAAAGTTATGGCCAAATAATGATAAATTAATGATTAATAATCGTTAATAAATTGACAATAAATTGTTTCATTGCTGTCTCAATAATACACCAATTCTTGCACAAAACATATGATGTTACAAATGGCTGGTAATGACCGTGGTAATTTTCTTGAAAATCTTTGGACACCATACACAGATTCAAGGCACGTAGTGCCAAAGGCACCGAAGCAATCTCAAAATATTATACAGTAGGTTGTTTTTTTCTTATTATTTTCCTAGAAACATGGGATTAAGCAAAAACCTCTACTTTGTCTGTACAGAGTGCATTTTCCAGAAAGATTTTGTTGTTTTGGCAAACACCCAGCCTGGCTTTGTATGTTTCTGTGACAGAAATGCAGTCCTGCTGGGTCTCCCACCATTGAGTCCTCTTTCATGATCTGGTGATAGATAGTGCAAGGTGGCATCATTGTACTTGAGTCTGAAGGTCAGCTCAAATCTGTTGGGCAGTTATTCAAGGTTTTTCCCCCCCACCATCCATGCAATCTTTCAATGATATCTTTCATCAATTATTTGTTTTTATCCCCAACCAAGAATGTTTGCACTTAATAATGTTGCAGATGGATTCGTAGCTGGGCAGTGGTTTATGACTTTTTATAATTTTGCTTCAGACATTCTTAATTTTTCTGTCTCCACACAAAATGAAAGGCAAATGACTCTCTCAATTTGAACTGATTGAAGTTTTACATTATCAGCAACTGTGATTTATCAGCAAAAATATATATTTTTTAAATACCAAGTATGTACAGTATATACCCTACACAGAGGTGATTATGGGCACTTTGTCTAATCTAAAGTACAGTAGGAAGTCTAATTTAGGTAATGATAAATCTAATATTTTACATGGAACTTATTCATTTATTTGTAGATGAATTTTACGTTTTAAAAAGTTTGGTATTGGCATTTTGTGAATATAATTTTGCTTAATTTTAACAAAAATGTTTTATTTATTTCTTTATACAGTATTTATGCATATTATCTATTTATGTATTTTAAATTTGTAAAACAAATGTCTACCAGTAAAGCCAACAAACAAACAAACATCAATAATAATTTTTAAATTGTCCCATAATAATAATACAAATAAAAATACTAAAATTACTATGATGATGATGATGATGATGATGATGATGATTATTATTATTATTATTATTATTATTATTATCGATTTAAGATATTCTTAATTTTATGTGAAACATTTAATCATTTAGATATTAACACATGAACAGTGATTATCAATTATATATCAGTACCCTGGTTACAGGATAATGGCCCATGGCTCGTTTTGCCCTGTGGGGACCAAAGACTAACTAGTATGGTCCAATCCTGCAAAAAACAATGCAACTCCCTTACAAAAGATAGTGGTGGCCTTGATAGAAAGGCACCAGCACACCCATTGCACCACACCCTACCACACATTGGACTGAGTAGACAAAGATCCAAAGGCCTCCAGGATGGTCTCCAAACTCCCTATTTCCCAATCCAATTAAGCGTCCAAGGGATGCATCAGAGAAACCAGTCAGATTCACAGAGGCCCCACTTTGCAACCCACAGCACCCAAAGGAGCTTCTACCAGACCCCACAGCACACCCCAGAGGTCTTGTGGAGTCAAAACACAAGGGGGCCACAGCTGCTCAGATGGCACAAGGGGAACTTACAAAATATTAGGCTTAATGTTTTGCATTGTGATATTACATCTGAACAGGTGTATATACTGTAAAATTATAGTAAATGTCATTAAAGGCAAATAAAATGTATTAAATGCAACTAGCTCATACAACAAAGTGCTCACACAACACACATATGATGTATTCAATATTTACTCTTTGGTGTCTATTCCTGGACTAATGACATATAATCTTTGTCAAGATATTGCTTTAAAATTTTTGAAGTTTCTTCTCTTCTATGTGTTTTATGAGTTTTAAACTTTCCTCCATGAGGTTACTAAGCTCTTCTTATCTTTTCTCTTGATCAAAGTTTCTTGGGTGTGGGATGTAGTGCAGTGCTGTGCAGGGAGTCCACATTGAGTTGTGTGTTCATCCATTGATGTTTGTGTTTTCTCTCCATTGGGACTGTGTGTGGTCCTTCATCTTGCCTCGGAGCTCCACACTGTGATATTTGCCTCCTGGCTTCTCTTTGTTCTACATCGCTTTGTGTTGTAGACATGAAAAAATGCCTGCGGTGTGACTGCTGTTAGTGCAGCCTTCGATGCAGCAATGCTGCCATTAAAACTTTAAACAAATAAAAAATTCATTTCAACCAAGTATATAAATATAAACAGATATGCTGGGCACTTTTATCTCTTTAGAAATGTGAAATGCAGTGAAGGCAAAAAATCATGTGTAAGGAATTTTATACTATTTTATACTATTGTGTGTGTGAGAGAGAAACCAGATTAACCCCATTCCAGAGTGATGGGAGCAACAGGGCAAGAAGTGATGTACCTGTCATACATAGTGGCCGTTGTACAAGCGTCTGAAAGCAGTGTTATGATCTGAACAGTGATTTCCTCTCAGAAACCAAGGGAAGCCAGGCTTCCCCAGTTTTTTCTGACTATACATATTTTGTCACGTGACTCCCGTAGATGCTATGCAGTGCAATAGATTCAAAAGAAGAACGACTAGGACTAGAAGACTTATGAGAAGAACCGCTCAATACCGCACTGCATGGCGTCTATGAGAGTCATGAGACAAAACGATTCGGACCAGAAGATATGAGAGGTGAGCTGCTCATTCTGTTTATCATAATATGTCCTTGAGCACTGTCGCCTTGCACCTCCAGGGTCTGGGTTCGATTCCCTGGCCAGGCTCGAATCCCATCCCTGTGTTTCCTCCCACAGTCCAAAGACATGCAGATTAGGCTAATTGGCGTTCCTAAAAATTGACCATAGTCTGTGATTGGGTGTGTGAGTGTGTGTATGTGTGTGTGCCCTGCGATGGATTGGCACCCTGTCCACGGTGTACCCCGCCTAGTGCCCGAAGTCTCCTGGGATAGGCTCCAGGTCCCCCGCGACCCTGAACACAGGATTAAGCGGTATAGAAAATGAATGAATGAATGAATGAATGAATGAATATGTCCTTGCATTGTAATATTTTTGTTAACAGGACTTATAGCCAAAATGTGTGTATGTAGATGTGTTGGAGGTCTGTTTATTGAAAATTTAACATTTTACCATTTTATTTTATTTCTGATCAAAAGAACAAAATGAAATAAATGACTCAAAGAAAGATTCGTTCATTTTGATAATTGAGATTCAAAGAATGTCACTAAAATGATCTAAACTTCCAATCACTATTGTGCTTGTCTGGATTAGCTGCATACTGTATGTTTTACTGTAGTGATTATTTTATTGTGGGTGTTTAAACACAGAACAAAAGAAGTTTGGAAAGAATTTGTGTGTCAAGTTCATATAACGGAGTTTATGAGTCATGTGTTGTACTGTAGCTTACTTATTTCAATATGGATGTAAATTAAATGTTTCCTGATTTAGTTTGTAATTAATGCTCCTTTTATTTATAATTGTATTTTTGCTGAACATTACATACCTGGTTATGCATTTGGGAGGGAGGAAATTAATTGTTGAGAATCATGTGAGAGTGTGTCTGTGTGAGAGTGTATCTGCGCAAATGAGGTTTTGTGTAAAATTATACAGGGCGCACTAGAAGTTCTTCTAGTTACAATTAATTGGCTATTCTAGTGGTGACATGATGTACAACAGACACACAGTGTTAAATTACAAATTGCATAAAGGTCTACTCAGTTGATTTTCTCAAATATTTTCCCCACACCACATCACTGTATCTGAGGTTGCTTCAGTTGGTCAGGTCTAGGAGTCAGCTGATGACCTGAATGTAATAAATAACCAGGTTATAACATTAATGCATTTTTCCTTGCTTAAGACCCAATCTACAGTAGATTATAAAATTTTAGGCTGTTCTTTATGGAGTGATTTGACTGCCCCAACGTCGATACGAAAAAAAAAAAAAACAATCAATACGTCACATTAGCCAGTGTAATTGGTTAGTGTAATTTTACTTTTTGTTTTACTCCATTTAATTTGTTAGGCTTAGACTATGTGAAGCACCAACTACTGTATACAAGTCTCTTTCTGCATACTGAGAGCACTCTAGCTGGAACATGCTATCCACTCCAATGTAAAACCCTTTCTCATATTTCGATCCCTATCTGTAAATTTATACAAACTCAGGGGGCTCTCATAGAATATAAACTTCTTCTTCTTTGTCTTTCGGCTGTTCCCTTTCAGGGGTCGCCACAACAAATCATCTGCCTCCATCTAACCCTATCCTCTGCATCCTCTTCTCTCACACCAACTAACTTCATGTCCTCTCTCACTGCATCCATAAATCTCCTCTTTGGTCTTCCTCTAGACCTCCTGCCTGGCAGTTCCAACCTCAGCATCCTTCTACCGATACATTCACACTCTCTCCTCTGAACATGTCCAAACCACCTCAATCTGGCCTCTCTGACTTTATCTCCAAAACATCTAACATGGGTTGTCCCTCTGATGAACTCATTCTTGATCCTATCCATCCTTGTCACTCCCAAAGAGAACCTCAACATCTTCAGCTCTGCCTGTACCCGCCTCTTCACCTCCTTTCCACACTCTCCGTTGCTCTGGACGTTGACCCTAAGTACTTAAAATCCTGCACCTTCTTTACCTCTGCTCCCTGTAGCCTCACTGTTCGTCTTGCTGCGGCTAACCTTCATTCCTCTGCTTTCCAGAGCGTACCTCCACCTCTCCAAATTTTCCTCCACCTGTTCCCTGCTCTCGCTACAAAGCACAATGTCATCTGCAAACATCATAGTCCATGGAGACTCCTGTCTAACTTCATCTGTCATCCTGTCCATCACTAGAGCAAACAAAAAGGGGCTTAGAGCCGCTGAAGATAAATGTCCCACATCCACCTTGAACTCTTCTGTCACTCCTACAGCACATCTTACCACTGTCTTACAGCTCTCATACATGTCCTGCACCACTCTAACATACTTCTCTGCCACTCCAGACTTCCTCATACAACACCACAAGCTCCTCTCTCGGCACCCTGTCGTACGCTTTCTCTAAATCTACAAAGACACAATGCAACTTAACGTAACACAATTTATTACCTTCTCTGTACTTCTCCACCAGCATCCTCAAACCAAATACTGCATCTGATGTACTCTTTCTAGACATAAAACCATATTGCTGCTCACAAATTCTCACCTCTGCCCTTAACCAAGCTTCCACTACTCTTTCCCACAGTTTCATTGTATGGCTCATTAGCTTTATACCTCTGTAATTGCCACAGCTTTGCACATCTCCCTTGTTCTTAAAAATCGGCACCAATACACTTCTCCTCCATTCATCTGGAATCATCTCATTCTCCAAGATCTCGTTAAACAAACTAGTCAGAAACTCGACTGCCACCTCTCCTAAGCACT